>CM040241.1:287186392-287285034 GCA_022545495.1 Chrysanthemum lavandulifolium
CAGATATCAATGATTAAAGCTCAAAGTTGAAAATCGGAAAGTGCAAGAAGATGCAATGTACGATTCTCGTTTTATCCATATATGCAAAAAATTACCATTTAATAAAACATGTTATCAATGTAAGCACTGCAAAGACAGTTAAAATATACTTACATGGATCCAGTAAGCACTGCAAAATTACGGTAGCACAGTCCCCCATCATACCCCTTTTAAGTATCATCTTTGTACCATACCAAGCGGCCAGCGTAACTACAGAATACAATTAACATCATCGCCCCAAGACCGAGCCCAGTAGCCAGTCCCTCGTGAACACTAGAATTGTAAGCATCTACAAGTGAATTATTGTAATCTTTAACAGCTTTTTTCTCCCCGGTGAAAGAAGCAACCTATGACCCGAAACAAAAAAAGAAAAACTGTGATCAGTAAACATCTCAATCAAATGATGTATTATATAGATATGTTACTAAATTGTAGTTTGGCAAATTTTATAACATAGTAACAGCTTACTTATGAGATGACGAGTTTGGTAATCATAGCTTGTAGTTTCATAACATATAATTACCAAATTGGACCATTTTTACGTAGCTAAATTATACAGTAGAATTTATTGTCATATTATTACCGTTCTAATTGAACCGATTGTCTGCTCGACTACAATGGAAGCCTTAGCATAAGCATCCTGGCCGCGTGATGCCATCTTCGCTATGGTTACTGACATAATTCCACCAGCAATAACCAACGGAGGGATTGAGCATAACATAACAAGCGTAAGAAGCCACCCCTTGATGAATGCTATCACAAAACCTCCCAAAAATGTTGCCATTAGTTGTGTGAATTTTCCGACCTGAATATCCACATAAAACATTGATTAGTATTATGTAAGTTAAGAGTTAAGTTTTGTACAACGTTTTAAAACCGGATAATATACAAACCTTCTCCCCCATAGCATCTTGTATGAGGACGGTATCACCAGACATCCTGCCGACAACTTCCCCTGTGTTTGTTTCCTTGTCGAAGAAAGAGACATCTTGTCTCAATATGGTTTTAAGATACAAATTTCGTATTCTTGCAGCCTGTCGTTCTCCCGTTACCATCCACATTGCCACCTCTATAAAAACAAACACGATTTTTAGAACAATCACATGGTGATAACTAACGGGGTGTTTGGCATTGCGTTTTAGGAAAAAAAAAAAAAGTGATTATGTGATATGAAATGATCAAAAACAGTTTCAATTAGAAATCCGAAAAACCCCCTAAAACCAATGCTTCGGGACTTGAACACGGAATAATAAGATTATTAGTGCGGTAACATTAGTACTTACGAAGAAAAGCAGCCACACCAGCTCCAGCACCCAGGTAAACAAATTCCAGCGCCACCTATCACACATTTCATACTCAAAAAATCAACCATTTGCGCCATAATAACAATTATAAAAAAAATAATAATAAAAAAATAATAAAAAAAATCAATATTTATAACCATACCTTAGAGACAGCCTCGACGACGTCATTGTTATTCTGGTTATCGCCAAAAGAATTAATAAGATCACCAAATAGAATAGTCATGAGAGGCATACAAACTCCATTACCAATGGCTCCAACCGTACCAGCAAACATTAACATGTAGTCAGTTCTATCTGCAAACGCAAACAGCTTATAAAACGGGACAGTATTTACTATCTCTTTTTCTTTTTCTTTTGTCAGCTTGGAGTCTTGTTCCGCATTACCACCAGGGCCCGAAGCTGAGGTGGATGCTTCAGGCTTGTCGGAACTCATTGTCCCGGCTTGTATGACCTGTACAAGTGAAAAAAACAGGAAATCAATCCTAAGCTGTTTTTTAAAGTTTAGTTATATGTTTCTTCTGTTAAAATGTCTGTTTCGGCTATTTATTAAACGTACAAGTAAAAGGAATATGAATCATGAAAATGCTATGAATGGAAAGAACACTAAAAGGGCATCTCAAATTCCATTTCTTAGTTGTTTTCGACGTCACGTATATGCATCCTTGTGGTACATCATGTCGCAAAAGTCTTTACGAATTTGTATCATCTCTTAATCATATAAACTTTTTTTTGAATATATTCCTAAAGCAAGTACGCAACCAGGGGCGGACCCACATGGATTATTCCGTAGTGTAAAATTGTGTCAAAAATCCTGATTTCTCTGAAATGAACCTGATAAAAATTATTTCTGGGTCCGCCACTGATGCAACAACCTTCATTATGGTGTTTTATATCATTTCATTGACAAATAATCTGATAAGCACTTTGGATATATGATTTTAATAAGCAATCCTAAAAACACCATGTTGCTTAAACTTAAAGTATATATGAAAATGGATCTAGATCTCAAACATAAACATATTGGACTCCAAGAAAAGAAAAAAAACACTTCCAAAACCAAATGATTATAATTCCATTAGACAAAAACAAGTGTGAAAATGAAAATGCATGAACATCATCTAGCTAGATAAATCTTGTTCACATTTCCCATAAATGAAAAATCACAAAAAGTCAATAATATTAGCAAAAGCATGACTTCATGTGATCATATTAATGTTTGCCATTTTTAAGAAAACAAGATATATTTATTTATATGTAGCATCTATAAAAATATGATATAATATTTGCCATTCTTAAGAACATGAAACAAAACCAAGATATGAAACCTTCTAAAACTAGCTAAGCAAATACTTTCATATCTATATATATATACTTTATATATTCATATTCATATATAGATATATAATAACATATATAACTATATAAGATATAAGCTAGATATATAAAAGAAGAAAAAACTTACAAACTTTTGGAAGGAGAAGATCAAGGAGCAGAAAGTGCAGAGCAAATCAGATACTCCCAAAACTTGAGTTGACAAAATGAGGAATATTAATACTATATATATATACTGTATAAACTTAGAAAGTTATAAGTTATATATATATTTATATAAACTATATGTGTGTGTGTATTTGCTGTTGAGAGAATGTGAAAACTGGGTGAGTTGCAATATTGAATATATATAGTAGTAGCTATATATATATGCACACACAAACTAGAAAAATTCAATGTTTCCTTGTAGAGCAAGCTGGTTGAATATTGGTCAAAGGTTCACATGTGTTTTAAATCATTATCATTTTCTTGGGTACAGGTTAAGATCAAATATAATCTCTCTATATGTGTGATTTGTAATTTTTATTGTCAGTTAATAAGATTCTATGGTTTTATGTATGGCTGTAAACAAATTAGAACGGAGCTTTGTTTATTTTCGTTTGTTTTATTTTAAACGGATACATAAATGAACACGAATGCTTAAGCAGATAAATTTTCTTGTTCATATCGTTTATTAAGAAAACAAGTTGTTCATGTTCATTAAGACACTAAACGAACGCTAAACAAGCATAAACAATCGAACATAAATGAATGTAGAAAAACAAACATAAACTTTATTTAATTATGCATAATATTTTGTTTTATAAATGTTGTTTTGTTTAAACAAATCAGTTTTAAAAGTATACGATTAAAATATATGACATGCGAACATAAATGAACGTTAATAAACGCATAATCGGATGTTCACGAACATAAATGAAAATGGATGACTTTTGCTCATGTTCGTTTATATAACTAAACGAGCATAAAATATTGTGCATGTTCGTTCATTTAATAAGTAAACAAACGTTTTACCGAACAGTTCATGAATTCTTTACTGAACTTTTTTACAGCCCTAGTTTTATGTTAGTTTTGAGAATGGGAAAATTGCATTTAAAAAGAAGGTAATGTGTATATGTCTAGGAGATGTACATCATTTAATGAAACTATTAACTAAATATCCATATTTGGTAAATAATCCATGCAACTTAACATTTTGGGACAATAAGAAATCATTTTGTACATGTTCTCACTTAAGCCTCATTTAAACGGTTACGTGTTACTGTGGCATGAAAACCGAGCGTTTAAGTGTTCAAGAGTGGTGGTTGTAAACCTGTAATTCGAGTCATATATGATTTGTGTAACTCGGCCTTTCGTGAGGCATGCATGTAAACTCTAACCCGTATACCTATAATTCAAACACGACCCATCTATGTATCTAACCTTAATTATCTAAAATGTTGTAGTTTACGTTTTTTAGTTCAAGTACGCGTGAGAAAAATGAACGTAAGTACATAACTACTTTACGGCCTAAATATTTTTTCACTCTAATAATGCACAAATATGTATTAAAGAGTACAATAAACATAACATATTTAAAACTACTAATAAGTCTGACCCAATCTAAATCACATGTTCTTAAAGTTAAATCGGTATTTATAATGTCTAAAGTTTATACACATGTGATTCACAAAATATAAGTTGCATGTTAGCTAAAATGTAGAGATAAGACTCCTAGAATCACTTTAAGATTTGCATGTCGAAATATTTTTTTGGAGTTATTCTTGATTATCTTCGGCCTAGAGATAAGACTCTGAATCACTGCTTAAGATGAGCAATAGCGTTAGTCTCGCTCAAGGTGTTATCCCAGGACCCGACTCGGCGTGAGAATGAGTATGTGTTTTAGAAAGGTATAGTATAAAATGTGTGTGTGAGAAAATGATCGCTATTAAAATTCTTGTATGCGTATTTATCTACTACGACAGTATATTATCTGGTCAGTGTGTCAATCGTCTTGATGGGACCGTTGATGTTCTCGATGCGGCCAGCTGTCACGACAGCTGTCGCTTGGCGTCGTGTCGACATCAGGAGAATGAGACGAGGCGTATCAGGGCTGAGATGCCAGATAGTGCTTGTCGGTCGGTAGCGTCTTTCGGACGGATGGTTTGTCGATGTATCTTCGGTGTATCCTTGAAATTGCTCCGTAGAATATTGGACCATTTCGGTAAAGTGTTGGGCCTTTCGGTCATCATATCGTAAATCCACCCGGCCTAAATATTTTCACTCTAATAATGCACAAATATGTATTAAAAGTACAATAAACATAACATATTTAAAACTACTAATAAGTCTGGCCCAATCTAAATCACATGTTCTTAAAGTTAAATCGGTATTTATAATGTCTAAAGTTTATACACATGTGATTCACAAAATATGAGATTTGCATGTTAGCTCAAATGTAGACCACCATTTTTATGATATAAAGTACAAATTACAGTAGTTTACTGGGCCGCAAATAAATTAGGGTTCTACTAAATAGACACTAACTAAACACTAGTCAAAATTTTACTTCTCTTTATCTATTATCTTTATCTATTACGTAGTATTTACTTTGTCTCTATTTCCGTTGCTACACAAACTTGCATGTCACATATTCTTAAGCATTTTAATGATAAAGAGAAACATTTTATTACATTTTTATTCATTTCTTTTAAATCATTTATTTTAATATACTATTCTTTATTAATCACGTCATCAAATTGATTGTATGGCACTTTTAAAATCAGTCGAATAAAGTTGTCAATGACTTTTAAATTTTAAATTTATCAATAAGTTTAAGTTCATTTATATTTCTAATCATAAATACAACTTTTATCATTTTAAACGTACACTTATCTTATGATTGCAATTAATACTACGGAGTAGTTTCAAGTTAATGCTAGTAAAGTTGGTATAAATAATGTAGAGTTATTTTCATAAAAATAAAATAAAATCTGCGTTGGTTCACAAAGCTGTATCGGAGGATCGTGATGGGACGAACATCGCCCTTTTAAATCATGCGGGTCGAGCGATGGGAAATTCGTCTGGGATTGGTCCTTGACCAAGTCAATCGATTTTGTTTTGTAGTCGAGGGTATTTTAGTCCATACACATTTATACTTTTATAACACGTTTATGTTTCTGCCCGTCTTTCATTCTCTTCATCATCTAAATTATTCATCTTACCATCATCATCTCCTGACAATCATCACGGAAAAAATGCATTGATGAACATCGTATTTACCATGTGTTCCTCTGTTTGATCAAACCACAATCAATTGATATTTGATATTTTATTATTTTGATTCAAGTAACGAATGGGCTTGTTGAAATCACTAACGATATTTCGGACCTTCATTTGCAGACACACATGGTGAGTAGTCTCTATTCCATCAATTTACTTTTTATACATTATTGTGATCTTATACTAATCTAACATTTTCATATCTTTATTTTGTGGCTCCAAAGAAAGGTGGAAAGCGGTTGTAACTAAAAGAAAGCGGTAATATATTTTTTCTGTTTATACTTGGTTAAATAGGTACTCAATGTAGTAAAAGCGAGGATAGTCACAAAGTTAATGTTTTTTGTATTAGGCCGGATAGATAATAATATGTTTTATTAGAATGGGTGAAAATGTAATGTGATATAAGTTCTTTGGACTTGATGTAATTTGGATTAGCTTTTTTTTTTTTTTGCTTATTAGCTTATTGAGATTTGGAAAGGCGATAAAACTTACTTTAGAGGTGTTTATAAGCTTATTTATGGGCTTTTGTGGTTTTGGCTTATGTTTCATAAGCTTGAATTTTCTGGCTTATTTTAGAGTTACATAAGTTTGTTATATCATAATAATCTTGAAAATTGAGTCTATGAAACATAAGCGAAAACAGCTTAAGCTCATAAGCCCAAAAATAAGCAATCAAACACCAGTTTATTGAGCTTATGAGTATATGGACTTTGAATAGGAATTGTAAATGCAAGTTGATAAGCATAAAGAAGAAGCTTATCATCCTTTCCAAATTTTAATCAGCGATAACCAATAAAATAAAATTTGGTACCAACACTTTTAATCAATGGTACTATGGTTTGACAATGGTTCATTCCAAGTAGAGTTTTGTTTATCTGCTAACACCATGATCTCTACTAATCATGTTGTTGATGATATTTGTATTTGATTATGTTTAGGAAAGGTGGTGAACCCGTTGTTTGAGAAAAGGCCGAAGTTGTTTGGGATTGGTGGAGCATTGCCACTAGAAGGGCGTGCATAGGTTTGTAAGATGGCCACAAGTTGTTCGTATTCAAAGAAGAGGAGGATCCTCAAACAGCGATTGAAGGTCACTTTGCTTTGAATCGAGTTCACTGAGGCGGCTTGATAAGAATCTTGGTAAGAGTCATGTTTGTTATGTGCGTTGTTTAATGCTAGTATCTGAGATAGATAGGTAAAGTGGTTAGTAACTTATCATTCAATTAGAGGTGAAACATATATATTGTTATTATGAAATCTATTTGGCGTAAATGAATCTAGAGCTTAGTTTGTTTGGTCTCTAATATTTTATTGTTTTGCTAGATACGGTATCTGAATCACATTGCCACATTGCCATCGCTTTGGGGACATTTTCTTAGCCTCGAGTTAGATATAGCTTATTTTTGATGTTTATGTTTTCTATATTTGGTTTCCGATTGCTTTATCTCGTTGGTGCGCTAGTTACATTAAATTTGATAAACTAGTTTTATTGAAAGCTTGAAGGAGCTTTCACATTGATTCCATTGCTAGTCTGAGGTTGGTGGTAGTTATCTCGAATGATCAATTATTGTACACTAAAGCTTAAATGTATTTTATATAAGGTAATTACGAGATCAAAGTACATTGTAATGTGGATGTTCAAGCTGCTTGTGTTGATGAATTTAGCAATTTGATTGTATGTTTAATCTTGTTTTACTATTTGGGCCGATATAAACCAAATCACTATATATTCATTAATGGTTGTCTTATTCATTCTTGAGCGATGTATAAACATATATTTTTTGTGATATGTAACCTACTTTGTTCAAGATGCTCCTCAATCTGAGACACGAAGATAAGCGCGTGAAAAGGCGTCTTGTTAAAGAGCTCAAGCCAGTCGAAGGAAAAGGCTGCTGAAGCCAGAAGCCCATCGTTGTGAAATATGGTTTGAATCATATCACTTACCTCATTGAAGCGAGGTTAGTTTGTGACTTGACTGTGAGATTTAAAGTTGATTACGATCTTATGACTTGGCGCACGAAGGCATTTAGTAATCAATACATTAAGTGTTTTCGAAATGGCAAAAGCCGATCAAACAAGTTCAAGGCCGATCGAACAAGATCCAGCGGATCAAACAAGTATAAAATTCCATTATCGTACCTTTAATAGATATCTATTAGTAAGCGTTACCCTTTGATATATATGTTGATGTGGACTTGCAATAGTAAGATTATTTAGTAGGGTATTCATTGAATGTCACTGTGCGACGTAATCTGATCCTAAATGTAACAAAAATGATGTATTTGTCGGTCGGCGTAAATCTGAGCGTCAGCGGGTATTGTTGTTGCGGATATAGACTTCTCATTACTTGAATCGGTGAGAAAGAAGATGCAATTTCTCGGGTAAAATCTTGACCCGTTTACCATCGTGATACTCTAATTATTAGTTTATTTATGAATATGCATTATCTCAAGTTTCGTTCATGTTTGGTTCGTTTTGTATCGACGCAAGCCCGTTGAGTTACGAAACAAGTCGTATCATCATCCATATGAATAACTTGGCCAGCATGGCACTGTGACAGTTACATCCCTTTTTGGTATTATCATTTCGGGGAGTAACAAATATTTGAATTATGCATTAAATGACCTTGTACATGATTGGAATCGAATATTTGTCTTTCTTTATGTAATTCCGGTAACTTTTGATAAAGTTTACATGTAAAGTTATCAATGTTGTATATTACATACCATCGTACATAGATACATCATTAGATTCCATCATTTTGTATATCAAATGCTCTCAGCGATATGTAGGTTTTCGGGGATGATTGTTGGGGAGATGATGATGTTGGGGAGATGAATGATTTGGGTAGATGATGAAGAGAATGAAAGATGAAGGGGTAAAACATAAATGTGTTATAAAAGTATAAATGTGTATGGACTAAAATACCCTCGACTACAAAACAAAAATTAGACTTTGACTTGGTCAAGGGACCAATCGGCATTTAATAGCTCTTTGTTTGGACCGTGGCGATGAAAAGAGCGAGTTCGTCCATCGCGATCCTCAAATCTGATTTAGGGACCAGCGGTGTATTTTAGTCAAAAAATAATGTTGAGAACCCAGTTTGATGCAAAATTTTAGTAACACAAATAAAACATGAAAATCCTATAATCGATTGCTTTTACATGAAAATCCTACAACCTCCTTGCCAAATCCTCAATTTATTGTTATTTTAGCATATGGGCATATGTACATCGATATAAATGAAGTATTTTTGATTTTATCGATTTTAGAAAAATCATATCTTTTAAACTATAAGTCCTCACGGGTAGTGTCACCGTCATTTGAAGGAATAAAGTCTAGTTTCATTTAAAAATAGTTTCAAAGTCTAAGTATTAATGTTTTTGACAATGGCCAATAAAGTATTGGAATGAAGGTCAAAGTTGGATTGTTTTCATGTAAAAGTCAAAAATTTTGGTCAAGGTGTTCACGGGGTGTAACAACCAAATCCTCAATTTATTGTCACTTCATCAATGTCGTATGAGGGTTAAAGTTTTTTGCGTTCTGTGGTATATTGTTTGATAAAATTTTAATGATATAATCACTCAAAATCATTTAATTACTTTTTTCATAAAAGATATTGCATATGTCTATACAATTTGATATTCATGCATTTCATATAAATTAATTATATAAATGCAATTCATATTCTTTATCTAGTAACCTAACGTAATTATAAAAACATAAAAGTTCAATTATTGTACATGTAATTTCTTTTAACTAAATGATTTACAGTAAAGCGTATATAAAAACTCTTCCATAAACTAATACTTATTATTGTAATGAGCCTATTGATTTTAAAATATTAATCCTTATTTTCTATAAAATGTAAGTCATATTGAGCTCATTTAATTTGAAATGTAAGACTTTTATTGGTATATTTTTGTAATAAAATTACTCAATTTTGACCTATTCTGAAAAATAAGAAGTTGATTTTAATTGTTTAATCAATTTTTTATAAACCATATATAGTCGGGAGCATTGCAATATTCGGCTCAATTTATTAATTTTAAAGACATTCTTATTAGTATATTTTTTATCAGAAAATTGATGAATATTTATTAGATATTTGAAAAATAAAGTTTGTTATATAAAAAGAATTGCAAAAAGTAAAGTTTAAGGTAGCTTTCATAACTTATTACATAGATTAGGAGCGTGTTTGGAATTTTTTTTAAATAAACTTAAATCTAGAGAAACTTTATGGTAGTTTTTAAAAATTATTAGATAATTTAAGGGTTTGCTTTGATTTTTATTTTTATTTTTATTTCAAAAAATAAATTTCGACATTTTTTTATTTCGATTTTATTAAAAAAATATACCAATAAAAGGTCTTTAAATTTTAAATAAAATGAGCTCAATATTGAATTATTTTAACTTACATTTTGCAGAAAATAAAGATTAAAATTTTAAAATCGATAAACTCATTGCAATAATCAATATAGTTTATAAAATACTTTTGGAGTGTAAACTTTAGGGAGTAGCAGCTTTTTTGAAAAATCAGGATGAAACATGCAATGCAGGCAAAACCACAAGATGATTTACGCAAGTAATTTCTTTTAACTAAAAGTTTACTCTTAAAGTATTCTATAAACTAATATTGATTATTGTAATAATCTATCGATTTTAAAATTTTAATCTTTATTTTTTTGTAAAATGTAAGTTAAAATAATTGCAATATTGAGCTCTTTTATTTGAAATTTAAAGACCTTTTTGTTAGTATAATTTTTAATGAAAGTAATAAATTTTGACTTATTACTCGAAAATAAGTAGTTGATTTTAAAATTTTAATCAACCTTTTTTATATAAATCATCGTAATTGGCGCATTGCAATATTTGGCTCGATTTGAGGCGTTTTTATTGGTATGTTTTTGTGAAAAAAATTGGTGAATATCTATTAGATATTTGATAAATAAAGTTTGTTATATAAAAAATTCTGAGTAAAGTTTGAAGTAGTTTTCATAATTTATTACAGGTTTAGGGCCGTGTTGAATTTTTATTAAACATAAATCTAGAAACTTTATGGTAGTTTTAATTAAAAAATATATATATATAAATATTTTATTTTTGCAAAAAAAACACTTATTTTCAGAATAAATTTCAATATTTTAATAAAAACATGCGTAAATGGAAAGTATTGCATTATCGAGCTCAATTTGTTCGTAAAATTTGTTACATATTTAAAGAGATGATTTATGACACTTTATAAAATCTTGATACACTTTAAATTATGGTGTTTGGACATTTATACTTTCACATGAGTGAAAATGTAAAGACCACAGTGAAAGTATAAATGTCCAAATAACATAATTTAAAGTGTTTCAATCATTTTATGATGTGTGCAAATCACCGCCATTTAATAAATAAAGTTTGTTGGAGGCCAGATAACATTTACTGTATCAGACTTTGTATGTCCAAAATAATAAATTAACATATTAGTTAGTTAACTTGATGATGTTGTTTTTTGGTAATATATAATTGCATGTGGGGTGAACAAACGAAAGAAAAAAGAAGGTGGCATGATATGCATACGCATTGGCATACGTAATGCAACATGTACTTGACTATTGTTATCCATTTAAGAGCTTGTTCCCCACACTAAGTAACTTTAAACAACTATTATTAAGTACAAATAGTTAACTACAATAGATTAACAATTTCTTGATCTCGTTTTCCTGACCACTCGAATTGATTATTTGCATACCATGAATGATTATTGTTATAATATTGACAATGTAGATCATTAACATTATTATTATCGAACCTAATATTGTATTACAATTGTGACATTTTCTTAATGGCATCACTCTCTTCCAACACACGTTTGGTTAACCAGTCAAATAGTGATTTGATTTAATTCGTTAGTATAAGTTCGGTTCCAACTACTAACTATTGATCACTTAAACAAGCGCTTATTCGTAAGGTTAGATCTTTAGGAAACATTTAGTTGATATTCGAAAAAGATGCATTGATGGGTTATTAAAGGTTTAGTTAGGGGTGGCAATTCGGGTCGGGTTCGGGTTGTCAGGTTGGCGGGTCAGAAAATCCCAACCCAACCTTGACCCATTTAAATCATCGGGTCAGCTATGTCAACCTTAACTTGTTTAGACATAACCCGAACCTAACCCATTTAACCCGTATATATACTTGGGTTGGCGGGTTAAATAGGTTACACGGGTTGAATATGTTAAACGGGTTGAATTAGTTCAGCGAGTTTCGGGTTGACCCATTATCTCTTTTTATATATACAAAAGTTGGCACATTAAATGAGTTAAACAGGTTTTCGGGTCGACCCTTTAACACATTTAACCCGCATAATAAAATATAAATAATTCTAAGTTTATGAAAAAAAATCTTAAACGGGTTGGCGGGTCGACCTGCTTATTTTATTCTCAACCCGAACCTGACCTGTTTAATAAACGGGTTAGATAGGTCGACCCAAACCTGACCCGGAATCTATTTAGCATAACCCGAACTCGTTAATTTTCGTATCGGTTTCGGTCGGGTTTCGTGTCGGTCGAAATTGCCACCCTAGGTTTAGTATAGAGTTTGTCTAATGGGAAGTGATATTGACACGAATCTTTTACTTCATACACAGAAAATTAAAACAAAATAACATTCATACTCTCAATATTATTTTACCTAGCTTCTTAAGTTGTATAATCCACATTCGTTCTAAGCCTTATTGTACAGTTTCCATTATGATTGACAGGTCGATCATCACAACCACGATTCACCGGCAAAATATCGTCCTGAAATTCTCGAGACAATGCACCATAAATGGAACGTTGTAAGCATTATGCATGGTAACATGTATTTTAACTCCTTTGTCGAACCAAGTTTTTTGTTCTAATAGAAAAGGAAAACAATGAGGTATTCTTTTCTGGGTAAAGTTTACCGGCCGTGGTAAGAGTTTGTTATCGCCACCTTTAGACGACAAACTCTCAACTAGTGAATCAACCAACAAACACATATATCGGTATGAAAACTAGTCTGATTAAGTATGTTCTGAAACAGCCATTGGGACGAGTTTTGTAGGCACGCAAAGACACCAGTGACGAGAGTTGATGCTTATTTAGTGCTACATGAATGGTTTTGTGAGAATTCCTTGATGTTTTCGTTTTTAGTGATCAACATATAGCTCATTCAGGACAAAGATGTATACATATTCAATAAAATAATGTTAAGGGCAGTATTGTCAATTGACATCAAAATTATGTGTGCAAATCAATGTTTTAAAACCCGGTTTGACCCGGCCGGTTCAACCGGTTGAGCCGGGAACCTGAGGGATGACCGGTCCGTTATGAGCCGGGTTTTTGCTAAAACAGGAACCGATTGAACCGCCGGGTTTTGGTCGACCCGGGTCGGACCGCCGGACCGGAAACCGGTCGGTTCAACAAGGAAAGAAAAAGAATGATGTGACAATAAATGATGTAATCTCACATTTGTCTGTGTAATTGAGCTATACATTTACTAATCTTGATATGGATCGACATATTTCACTTTCAGTTCTTGTATGTTTGCGTATAGTAACATGTTGCAGTGATGGTGGTTGAAAATGGGGATCTGCTTACGTGCGAGATAAGGGATTTATATTTTATGAGTTTTATTTTGTTACTCCGTATACAAAGGTAGTTTGAGAGGATGGGTGATGAGTCAAGCGTGTTTATCTAGTGACATGATTTAGTGCTTGATCACTCGAACAAAGTTTTTCTTCTTAATATACAAAAACAATTGATACAATACTACATTTGGTATGATGCATATCTATTTTTTCTATATTATATACACTACTAGTAATATGAGTCATGTTTTTCTCTATATACGCTTCAAGCCTTCAAGTATGGGTAAGATTCTTCTTGGGTATAAAACCGGTTTGACCCGGCGGTTCATCCGGTTGAACCGATGATCCGAAGACTTAACCGGATCAATTAAAAACCCGGGTTTCAAAACATTGGTGCAAATCAAATAGCTCCGTGTAAATATCACTTCCCTTGTCTAATAGGTGTACGTAAGGCGTTGATTTAGCTGCACAAAAAACAAAAGAAACGTTGAGTTATTTAAATTAAAATAACATGTAATTATGTAATCTATATGTTTAATTAACGTGTATTAGATATATTTTTCAACTTAAAAAGGAAAGTTTAATTAGCGTTTGGTATGCATGAATCAAAGTTGGAATGGAATAGATTTACAATAAAATGAAAAATTGTTGTTTGTTTTGAATTATGTAATGGAATGGTCTATTCTCCTGGTTCATTCCATTATATACTATTACAACGAATTTCATTACATAGCCACCCTCTAGTTTTTTCTCATTCCATTACGATATGGAATCGATTTTGTCATATTTCATTAATTTCATTACTTTCCAACATCCATTACGTTGTACCAAACAAAATACGTAAATATTATATTCCATTCCAACAAACATTTGCGAGTGCACTTTCTAGTGAAATGGTCAAGGATATGAAAGTTAACTCGACATGATTGTGAGAGCGAAGCGGTTTTAGAGTGTCTATGAGCTCCACATGCCGGGATTTTCTACTAGCTATCCCCATAGTTGGGCTTGGTCAACATATGTCACCGGTGGAATATCGTAATATCCTTAAATATCGCCTTATCATTCCTTTATTTTCGGTTAATGAGACATGTCCAGTTTGTCGCAAGGCATGTTTGGATTCTTTTGGGGACCATGCGGTTCATTACAAAGAGCTCCCGGGCTTTAAATACAGACACGATATTGTTAGGGATGTCCTTTTTCACGTTTGTAGGTGTGCTGGGATCTCCGCCAAGAAAGAAGCACCTGTGAACTTTTTGATCGACCCGTTGGATGGAAGATCCACACTCAGATCGGCAGATGTTTTGGTGTTTAGATGGGTTGAAGGGAAACATGCGTGTGTGGATCTGACTGGGGTTTCTCCTCCGTGAGTATGAGCAATGGGGTTTTACATTAGGTGGTCGCTTTGAAAGCCGCTTCGTACAAAGTGGCAAAACACGAAAGCGTGCATTGAAAATCAACATGTTTTTATCCTTTGGCATTTGATACTTTTGGTTTCCTTTACTGGCGGCGATGGAGTTCCTCAGCGAGTTCAACGAGTTACCCTTAGTCTTTAATATCGCCAACCAAGCTTTCAGAAACTTAAGGAGTTATATATAGTTATTGTTGATACGGTTAAGTTATAGCAGTATGATTTAATAATGATGTGACGTTGCAGCTTAATATAATGAGAAATGAATAAATGAAGTGTAGTCAATATAACATTGAATAGTACAATAATTAAGCAAGAAAATAAAGCAATATACAGCGTGAATACATGTGCGTGGTTGCCAAGTAACATATTGCTAGTGACTTTTCTTCTATCTTTTTTTATTTATTTAATTTTTTTTCTTCACTAGAATAAAACTTTATGTGAATAATTTCAAATTTTGAAACGTAACCATAAAGAAAATGAGAGATGAACTAACAAAAATGAATTTTCGAATTAAAGTCAAAGATTGGTATGTGGGTCCAAAAAGACCACGATGTATTTCTAAACTTATGTCAAACTTTAGTAAAATTCTTTGTTCATATTTGATTCAAAGTTAAGTTAACATTTTGTTATTGTATTTCTAAACTTATTATGTCAAACTTTTTTTTGAACCTTCTTATGTCAAACTTATTTGAATGCAAGATGAATCTTCCTCACAACTACATCACATGTGTCATGTAAACATTAGAGCTTTAGGTGTGTTTGTGTGTATGAACGTGTTTTAGTGGTTTTAGTTTTCAGTGTTATGAGTGCAGATAAAATGTGACTTCGTGTTATTATGTGGTGATGACATGAGCGGAGGGCATCGTTTTGGATGTTATTGTACCTAGAGCTGACTAAGGAGGGCATGGTGGTATAATCACTCGGGATGTTATGGTGTCGTTTTAAGATGTGACTAAAAGCAATGACCTAAAAATATCATGGTGGGGCGGGATAGCTTCTTGACAAAATGTGCATGAGTGTCGTTTTAAGATGTGTGAGTGTCGAGCTCGATAGCTAGCTGAGATGAATAATCTTGAAGTGGTCGCTCCACTTACTTGAAAGAGAGAGCTCTATCTTGTTTTAGTTTGTGTGACAATGTGTTCAAATATATGAATTAGTCGATCGAAAAGTCGAAGCCAGATTAACAAAATAAAAATTATAAAGTTATTATCTTCAACTTTCCTGCAACGACTTGCATCTAACAAGCAATGTGAATATATTGAATGACATCATTATGTTTTGACATGATATTGCAAAATATTTATACTCTTGTGCTATAGAAGAAAGGACTAACGAACATGAAAACGATATAATTGTCAACTTTTGTGACTTCGTCTTTTACAAATAAATTAATACTTAAGTTGTCTCTTAAGTGTTAATTAGACATGTCTTGTTATGAATTCTAAACATACTTTATTCTGTATTTCATTTTTTCACAATTGCTCCACAATCGTGCTCACACATTCTTTGTTAATAAAGAACATGATATTTTATCGTTTCAGAGATTTAAATTATTTTAAGTTATCTTTGTAACCTGGAAATATATTCATATCTCGTGACTCGTCCACAAATCTTCTCCATCAGATTTCGATTCCTATATTAGTTATGTGCTTGTTGCACTAACTAGATGACTTAGATCTAGTTGGCAATGCTCTCTAGTGTGCACTACAACAAAGCGGGCCAAACGGAGAGTACATTTTAAGCCTTCAGAATGATATTTTTGTCGTTTAGCGACTTTTGGCGAGGGCATCGTGTCGCCAAAAGTCTCGTCCCCGTTCTCCTTATTCTTTTAGTGGCGTCTATGGCGATTGTAGTATATGATAGCGGTTTCTAATCTTGTATCATATATATCCTTATAGAAAAGATAAATCGTCAATTTATATTTTGCGGTCCAAGTTATAGGTCGTCAAGGCGTATCCATTTGTCTCAACAAAAATGCTTACGTTTTATTTTGGGATGTACCGAAATAAGTGTTCACTTTCATTTCGGTAAATTAAAACATACTTTAGCATGTAGAAATACTATTTTATTGGTAGAGAATGTAGTCGCTCATAAATCCTTAAACTTTACGTATTTTCATATTGAACACTTATTCTGAAACGAAAAGGGTACATTTCTTAATTTATAGTAGGGAAAATTGCATATATTTTGATATATATCCTTCCAAATCTCACAAATTACATATATATCCAATTTAAAATCATAATTACATATAAATCTTGCATCAAACTTTACGGTAATTTAGGTTCTTTAGTCTTTGTTCATGTTCTTGGGTTTCGCTTCGTCGCGTCGATTCTGCGTGATTTTTCTCTCCATTTTTTTTTTTTTTTTTTTCAATTTTCCTTAACCATTCTGTAGACATTCTCTTTCGTATTTTTTTTTATCGTTTAAAAATCACTCAATCTGCATATATCACTCCAATCAATAAATAATAATTTCTCTTTCTTCAAAATCATTCTCTCTCTATTTTGTGTTGGGACTATACTCCGCAAAGAAAATATTTGATGTTTCATGCACATTTCCGCAAAGAGGAGGAGGAAAAAGAATATTTTATGATTTCCTTTGCACATTTTCCGTGTCAGTTGTAACACCCTCTAGCCTTAGCTAACTAAACAATTTGTGGACATTGAATAATAATGTAAATATTGGAGTTTGATTGTTGGGCAATTTAAGATGCGTATATTATAATCCAACCCATTTAAATATTGTGCAAAATCCCAAAACTACGGAGTATTAGGTTTGTAGATACTGTGTCGTTAGGAAGAAACAAAAGAAATAAGAATATACAGACAAGGATATAAAAATTTACTGCGGTGGGGTAGTCGCTTGGTAGTCGACCGATTCGGTAGCAATCGATTCTCCTCACTGCGGCTTGCGGGGTCTCGATCGTTTATCGGTAGTTTTTTTTTTTTTTTTTTTTTTCGGTCGTATACCAAACTATCTAGTACTACCATTTCACCAAAAATGTGTTGTGTTTGTGATGTTTCCCCCCCTTGTGTGTGTGTTTCGGTGAATGTGTGTGTTTCGATGTGTGAGGATGGGTAGAAAACAATAAAATCGTTTGACTTATTTTTTATCATTTTATTTTTAATTTTAGTTTGGTATTTTTTTTTTTAATTATTATTTGTAAATTGATGCTTTATAAAACATGTAATGTTAGAAAAAAAAAATGATGGTCGCTCTTAATGTGGTAAAAAATCGTCTGGTAGTCGCTGGATTGAGATTTTTTTAAGTTTATATGAATATTACCGGTAATGTTTCTTTACAAACAAAACATTGAAGACTTATTGGGGACCCAATTTTTATTTTATTTTTGATGGTGAAAAAACATTATCGATCATGTTCATATCAACTTAAAAGATCTTAATATGTTTTATTTATGTGTAAACGGTCCAACCACCACCATGAGCAATCACGCGCTATAGAGAGTATAATGGTGTTGGCATGTGACCAAGCTTTTCCGTGAAATTGCCCCCACTACGTCTAATCTTAGTATTGATATCAACAAAAAAGTGTCTCAAAATACAATAATTTTTAGTATGATTAGAAAGAGCCAGGGTCTACATGTGCTTATTTCATAATTTCTAATCGTTTGTTTCAATTGGTTTTGTATTCTTCTTCATCGTATCAATGTCATTTGACATGTGCTTAGTTGTTAAGATACTCCTATTCAAAACCAATGGTTTCGAATAATTAATAGCATAAAAGATAAGGCTTTCATAATCTACTACTAAGCTGAAAGCTACTTAACATAAGAAACAACTACTACTAAAATGTACAATTTAGAACTTATGCATTTTGCGTGGGAGAACAAGCTAGCTAAAAGTCTATGGTTTTGAACCATTGGTAAAAATAACTTTATTAGTGAATCTCCACATCTTTTGGAAAGTGTATCATATGCACATGTTTCGTGTGATGACTCATGAATCTTCTCTATCAGATTTTGATTCCTCTTTTAGTTATGTGCTTGTTGCACTAACTAGATGACTTAGATCTAGTTGGCAATGCTATCTAGTGTGTGCACTACAACAAGCAGACACGTCGTGTCCTTGCCAAAAGTCTTGTCGTCCGTTCTCCTTATTCTTGTAGTGGCGATTGTAGTATATGGTAGCGGTTTGTAATCTTGTATCATATATATCCTGTAGAAATATAAATCGTCAATTTATATTTTGCGGTCCAAGTTATAGGTCGTCGACCACACACTTATTACGCTAAGGCGTATCCGTTAGTCTCAACATAAATGTCACGTTTCTATTTTAGGATGTCTCAAAGTAAGTGTTCACTTTTCATTTCAACAAATCAAAACATACTTTAGCGGTGAAATACTATTTTATTGGTAAAGAATGTAGTCTCTGAAAAATCCTTAAACTTTACACATTTTCATATTGAACACTTATTCGAAACAAAGCGAGTACATTTCTAGTAGGAAAATCCTTCCAAATCTAAAATTATATATATATCCAACTTCAAATCATAATTACATATAAATCTTGCATCAAACATTTCTAGTAATTTGCAGTTGTTTCTTTAGTGCCCCTTCATGTTCTTAGCTAACTAAACAATTTGTGGACATTGGATAATAATGTAAATATTGGAGTTTCATGGGCAATTTAAGATCGTATATTAATTTGCCTCATTGAGGGATTCAATCCTCCCATTTTCTGCCACGTCGACTTTCTCTCTCGTGACCTTGAGGCGATTAGGTGCCAGTGATAAGGCGACCAAGGTTTTTTTTTTTTTTTTTAACACAAAATAAAATTTTATTAATAATTAAAGCGTTACATAATAATTCAAATAAAATTAAAACATTACGAAACTTATTAAAACATTACAACACTTATTAAAATTCTAGGTTGTGGCGTGCCTTGATTGCCTCTTTGAGTTTCTGCATTATTTGTCGTTCTATTGCGGGCAAAGATTCGTCGATTGGCGTGCAATAGAACATGAGATCTGCATCATATTTCTTTTGTCGCTCTAATGCAAGTTTTCGTTCTTCTAGTGCCAATTTTTTGTCTTCCCTTTCTTCTCTCTTTTGCTCCATCTCCAACTCGATTTGCCGTTGTTCTAGCTTTTTCTTCTTCAAATCATAGTGCGGTCGCGACTCCTTCTTACCGCCGAATGCCTTGGACTTGATCTTGCCCATTTCTGGTAACACATTCCATAATCACGACTTTCAAAACTCCGAAGATTTCTTTTTTCTTCTTTGCGGTATCACGACCAATTGGTCTATCGAGCATGACGAAGGCACATCCGAGTGCACATCGAGTCGGTTGAAGTCCTTGCTTTTTTGCGACCATCATCTTGGCTTAAAAAATCCGGCATCTCATTATCCTTTCAAACAGAATGGTCCCTCAAAATCTTCCAACGATGCTCCAAAACAAACAGATGACCACACACTAGTTGGTATTCATCACACGCTTGTGTATAAACAGTGAGGTCATTCTCACCACTTCCGTAATTCCTGAGAGCATTGTTGTAAATGGCACATAATTGACCAACTCTAGGACTGAATCCTACTTTTCCACTTTGTAATGATAGGTTGTGCGTTCTTTACGCACCAACCTCCTTACGAAAGTAATCAATAACTACGCCAAAATCCTCTAGCAGTTTGGTTGTTTCGGTTACACTATTCTCGGATACATCACACCCGTTACGTTGCACAAGGCGATCTCTTCTTCTTTGGACCAAAGCGACGAATCATTCTTGGCTTCTTTCTCGACGGCCTTCTTCTTTGCCTTTGTAGCTCGTTTCTTTGGTTTGACCGGTGGCGTCTCTTCTCGACATTCTTCTTCTTCACGTCATCAAGGTTAAGCGAATCGTGATATGATCCATGAGCCGAACCGGTGCCGAACCGTGATACTCTTGTCTTGGGATAACCCGATCCGGTTCGGCATAAAAATTAGGATTGTTGTATAGTTGGTCATCGAAATCAAAACCCTCAAGATTGATCACGGTTAACAGGAGAATATTCTTTATAATTTGAATATGAAGGCGTTAATGAATCCATTGTTGGGCGGTACAGAGTTCGGGTGACCCATACATAGATTGGTTGCTTGACGGGAGTAGCTTTGTTGTTGTTGGTGGTGGTGGATGTTTTGATGCGGTGGAACAAATGGACGATTCATACAAAATGGATTGTTAGTTGGTTGTTGTGGAGCTTGTTGGGATTGATATTGAGCGTGGGGTTGGAAATTGATTCTTGGTGAGACATCGGTTAGCAGGAAATTCGGATCCGGTGTTAAAATATGCGGGCGTTTGTGACAAGCAGGATTTTCGACCTCTGGTTGGTGGTGTTTTCTTAGACATTTTGCTAGAGATGATTGTGAGATTTTGATATAGAGGATTGTGAGATTTGTGAGTTTAGTGTGTAAATATGTTGTGTATTTATAGGATAATTATAGTAGTATTTTTTTTTAAACCAAGCGGTCAAAATTTGTGATTTCAAGCGGTTATATATATATATATATATATATATATATATATATATATATATATATATATATATATTGGACTTCAACGACTAGCAACAAGAGGAGTTACTTTTGCTTTGTTCTTAACGATCGTCCGGGCACTCGATATCTTTTTTTTTGCACTCGATCGATCACCTCCACAGTGAGGGGATCGAGTGGAGATCGATCGCCCCAGGCACTCGATCGATGGACGATTCGTCCTCGCATTCGACCTTATAATCCAACCCATTTAAATAGTGTCCATATCACGGTTGTCACTTATTTCTTTTTAGGCAAGAGGTGGACTGTCTAAGGGTTGTCCTAACAGAAAGAAACAAAAAGTAATAAGAATAAAGAGTAGGATATAATAGTCCATGTATTTTAGAGTTTTATTGGATCGAAACTCTCTTAAGTTTATATGAATATAAGCTGGTAATGTTCGCTCATAAAAAGAATAGTGGAGCTTCTTGAAAGACCCATTTTTTCTTGATGGTGAGAAAACATTATCGATCATCTAATATGAACTTGAGAGGATTCAATCTATTTTATTTATGTGTAAATGGTCCAACCACCACCATAAGCAATCACGCATGACAAAGAGTGTAATAGTGCTGGTGTGTAACCAAGCTTTCTCGTGGAATCGCCCCCGTTACATTCGGTCTTTGTATTTAAAAAAAATAAATAAATAAAAAAAAATAAAAAAATTCTCAAAATTCAATAATTTTTTGCATGAGGATTCAAAATTAGAAAGAGCCAGGGTCTACATGTTCTTATTTCATAATTTCTAATCGTTTGTTTCTATTGGTTTTGTATTCTTCTTCATCGTATCAATGTCATTTGACATGTGCTTATAGTTGTTGAGATACTCCTATTCATGAAAGTTAATCTTGTTTTTGTATTTTCCTCAAAGCACTGGACACCAATGGTTTCGAATAATTACTCGCACAAAAGATAAGGCTTTCACAATTTAGACAAATAAGAACAGGAAAACTACATTGCGTAGTACGGACTACCATTTGAAAATGACACAGTTTTATATAACATGCATTATGTGTTAAAAAATTTTTAGTACATTTGTGGGATTAGTTCACACATAGTTTAGGTAAAGAAATGCAGATGTCTGCGATAAGGTCGCGAATACACGACTCCATAGTGGTTAGTCTTTGCTAGTGTAGTGGCGATGATTCATCTTGGTAGTGTATTGGTTACTACGCTGGTGTAATGCGATGGTTCCTCTTGGTAGTGTTACGGTTCGCATTGCTAGTGTAATAGTTCCTGCGGTAGTGTTGCGATGATTAATTTGTAGCAGTTTTGACTCATTCAGTGATATTATAAGCGATTTATGACCACGTTTAATTGGTCATGTAACCACTATTCCTATGATAATGGAGGCTTATTATGGGTGATTAATTGGCGTTAATTACTCATAAAGTCCATTGACTAGGATTGAGTGTCTCTACTATATATAGAGAATGTCATCATCGGCATGAAGATATACAAAACCGGAGAAACAAGCGAAAGCAAAAATACTTATATATGCAAGGGTTATTGATTGTGCTAATTCAATAACTAACATTTAGTCTTATACCAATTAGATATTCGTGTAACCCGGGCATATGGTGAATAGTTTACTTTGGAAAGTGATCACACGGTTCCAAGTGATATCCCAGTAACTGATTTGGTCTTGCATTATTCTTGCTGATTATCTTACCACATAAGGAATTACCACCAACAATCAAAGTAAACTATTTGTGATAATCAATGGCGATCTTTGCTATGAAACACATGGCTTCAAACTTTGCCAAGCTCGACAAGTTTGAAGGGTGGACTTCGAGGAGATGGCGAAGAGGATGCTTCTTGCTTTCGGCATGAGCGTGGGTATCGCTAACCCTCTATTCACGATTATGGGATGATGCTCTTGTGGGCGATCGGAAGGAGAAGCAAATGGGAGAATGATGACTACATTTGCGGAGGTTTAATTCTCAATGGTATGTGCGATTCAATCTTTGACATTTATCGAACTTTGAATCTTCCAAAAAACTATGGATTCCTTGGATGCCAAATATATGGTGAGGATACATCAAGTAAGAAGTTCCTTGTAAGTAATTTCACAAATTTCAAAATGGTGATTCGGACCGGTTATGGAACAATACAATGAACTTCTTGGTATAGTTGGAAGGTTTACACAACACAATATGCACATGGATGAGGATATTTAGGTCTCTTATGTCATTGATAAACTTCCTCACCTTGGAAATATTTCAAGCACACCTTGCAACATAAAAGGATGAATTGACTACGGTTGAGTTGGGCGATCATCTGCGCATTGAGGAATCTCTCGGTGCGGGATAATGACAAGCCAAGAGTAGCAATACTCTTGGTGCATCTATTGTCAATATGGTGGAGAATACCAACTCCACGGTACAATGACAACAAAGGCAAGCGTAAACATCATGATAACACAAGGCGAGATCCTAACAAAGCAACAACTACTTGTTGGAAATGTGGCAAAGCGGGTCACATTAAAGGGATTGCAAATGTGTTAAAGTTGGTGGTAAAGCCAATGGATCGGGCACTAATGGTTCGGGGGTGGTGGTTCTACTAACTCGCTGAAAGGTCGAATATGTTTAATAAGTCTTTTCGGTTGTTATGTTACATATGTATCTGAATCTTATTATGTGCGGGATGATGATGTTACGTGGTGGGTTGAATCTGGTGCAACTATTCATGTGTGCAAAGATAGAAGTTGGTTCAAGACTTATGAGTCACTAAATGATGGTTCTATTCTTCACATAGGAAATGAGTCAATGACCTTGGTGCATGGTCGTGGTTGTGTAGATCTTAAGTTTAGTTACGGAAGATTGTAACTTTGTTTAATGTCATTCATGTTCACGATATAAGGAAGAACTTGGTTTCAAGTAGTGTTTTGAATAATCATGGATATAAACAAGTTATTGAATCGATAAATTTGTTCTATCTAAGCATGGTGTGTTTATTGGTTTTGGCTATTTGTGTAATCAAATGTTACGGCTTAATATTGTTAATGAATGTGATAATTCGGCCTTTATGACCACCTTGACTGATGACTCTACCCTTTGGCATGCTAGACTTGGCCATGTACACTATAAAGGATGCAAGATATGTCTAAGGATGGGTTAATCACAACATTTGACATGGATCTTGAAAAGTGTAAAACTTGCATGTTGACCAAAATAACTAAGAGACTTTTCGAGGTGTTAATCGTGAGACTAAGCTCTTGGAGCTAATACAGTGACACGTGTGATTTGCATACCACTCCTCTTTGGGGAATAAGAAATACTGTGACATTTATTGATGATGCTTCTAGGTTTTGTTATGTCTATCTATTACATACTAAGGATGAAGCATTAGATAAATTAAAAGTATTTAAAAGCGAAGTTAATTTCCACTTGGGTCCTAATCAAAGATTAAGGTGATAGGGGAGGTGAGTACATGGATACTATGTATTTTCGATCATTGGTATAATACATGATCTGACTCCTATGCTCCTCGGCAAAATGGTATTTACGAAAGGAAAAGCAGTCTTTGAAGGAGATGGTTAATGTCACAATTCTCAATTTTGGTCATTTCTTAAACTCTACATTCATCATATTAGCTCATGCATAGTTTTGCATTTCACATTAAGCATAATTTCATATTAAATAAGCGTTATCGTAAACATTATTTTAAACAATTGATCGATACTTTCAAAATTAATCACAATATATTTTTATACTCATATTAAGTCTATAAAATATTATTATTAGTTTACCGGTGTTTTAAATTTATTTAGTATACAAATTGTTATGTTTATATAAATTCTGACGGTTTTCTTAAATTCAACCGATAAATATTTATTCACTCAAATCTTTCAAGAAATGTATTTTTCTAATTTTTATGACCTCAATATATTTTATCTTGACCCGTGAAAATTTATTTTATCTAACGCTACCTTAAATATTCAAATGGGTACACAATTTACCACAAGTCTTCAAGTAACTTACATTTTATTATACTTATACATTTAATTTATACAAACTACAACTTGACCCTTTTCTTTTATACATGTCGACAATGGGGAGGGGGTGACTCATTCAAATTGCCAAAAATATCCTAACTTAAAGTATAGTATTATACTACTTTCACTTCATTCTTTCATTTGTAAACAAAACAAGATCAAAATTCCTTCTCTTTTCTCTCTAAAATTTGACCAAGGATCAAGAGGAGAATCATTTCAAGTTTTCAAGACAAGTTTTATATACACTAGTATCATTTGTTGCATAGGTTTTGCAATACAAACCTCAATTGATTAGGAAAAACCCTTTTGTTCTTAAACCTCATCAAGTATTCTTGTAAGCATCTCATGTTTATTTTCCATCTTACATATTCATTTCATATTCATTTCATCATATTTGAGCCAAAAACATGCAAGCCATATGATGTTGTACCACTTTTCAATGATTTTCAAGAGTTATGAATATATATAAGTCATCCTATAATTATTCCTTGTTATATATTAGTTTTGGTGATGTCTAGGAAACCATGACACCCTAAGAAGGTGTATGGTAGGATTAGAATAGCTCGGAGTTGTTTTGAATGGGTTAGAATAGGTTTGCGCGAGAAAAACTCATTTCGACACATTTTGAATAAGGTCTGTCCATATTTTTAATTCTGGGAAAATCCGACAGTAGATAAATATTTTGGGCTAGATAATTAGAAAATACACTTTAAAAGCAGCGTGGCGCTTGAGCGGTTAAAGCAGACTATAACGAAGAAGTTATGAATTTTTCAAGTTTGTGAAGAAAACTATTAATTTAAAATTTCGACATGAAAATGTCACTCTTCTGAGTCAAAAATGAGTCTTAAGCTTTATAAATTGTGTCGACTTATCAAAAATATATTAGAATACTTTGACACGAATCTAAGGATGTAGAAAAGCGTGAAAAGCGGACTTGTAACGATTAAATTACGCGATAAACCAAGTTGCCGTAACTTTAATCTATTAGCAAAATTAATATATTCTTTATTACAAACATACTCTGACAACTAAAGGACCATGTTGGCGGACGTTTTTGACAATGATGTAGAACTTTTATAACGTGATGTCTTCTAGTAAAGTAAGTTCGCTAGCATATTTTCCAAAATGTCCAACCGTTTGTTGGCGGAGTTGTAACGAATAACATATAGTCACTCAAACTTTGCGAAAACCATCCTTTAAACTATACTTTTGGGCTAAAGTACAATAATTAACCTATATTTTTCTTGGTGATCGAGACCTCTAGGATGGAAACTTAAACACTAAAACTTTGAGATAATGATACAAGCTTCCCAAAACCGTTGAGTTCATTTCCTAACACTCGGCGTGCACCATTTCGACTAACTTTTCAAGGCCGTTTTAGTCATTTTCATGAAAATTTCAACGACATTATTTTCTGACGAAAAGTTATAATTTCACAATAAATCATTAAATGACTATCGTGGGATATCATTTCAACGTAAATACTTGTAAAGTATTTTATAATATGACGGATGTCATAAACATATTTTGACGATAAACATTATTTCCAAAATGTACAAGTGGTATGGATATCATATGGAGTTGCATGCACAACATTGTATCACACTATCACGCATTAGCGACAACATATCATAACTCAAGTCATGACATTCATTTTAGGTCGCGGATAGTTTCGAGCCTCATTTTAGTGCACTTCATTTTGTTAGCATATCAATCATACCGGTGAGTTCATACCCGCTTTTACTCATTTAAATTCCTATAAACTATTTGGGCGAGATATATGCTTATTTATCAAACATTTAAACTCTTTTGCCAAACAACATTACTTATACTTTACACTTGATTGCGTTATATACTTGATTGGGTTATACTTGATTTCATATGCATATTTGGAACCAACATACAAGAATTAGTGGCTCCAAATTAAGTTGTTGGAAGGCTATTAATTTACAAACATACAAAATTAGTGGCTCCAAATTAAGTTGTTGGAAGGCTATTAATTTACAAACATACAAAATTAGTGGCTCAAATTAAGTTGTTGGAAGGTTATTAATTTACAAACATCCCAATATTTATATGTTGGAAGACTCTTGTGGTGACATTTATACTTTTAACTACCTTATTGCGCATATCCATGATTGTCATTCTATTTTAGGCGTTGAGTTGTGAACACGCGGGTTGCAAGTTTTGTATGGGCGGAACTTGGGCCGAGTGGATTCACAATGCCTTTCTTGTGTGAACATTTCTCAAAGTATTTGGATCGTTTTATCACAAACTTATGAACTCACCAACCTTTGTGTTGACACTTTTAGCATATTTATCTCGGGTCATAAGGCGATAGCATTTCATGGAGCTTTTGGGTCTCATGGCATACATTGGAGTCTAGTGTTTTATCTATTACCATTCGACATGTTTTGTAAACCTTTATGTATTGTCAAACTTTGGAATCTCATGTGTTGTAAACTTTAACTTATTTAATCGAATGGTAAACTCTTTAAAACGTCTCATTATAGAGGTCGTTTTCTTTATCCATACTTTGTGCTATGACGTCATACCCAATGACACTATCGTTCATTGCGATATTTTGGGGTGTGTGATTAATTCCATGTTGTCCTATTCATGGTGAGTCAAGGTTACGGGGTATAGCTTGCTATTTATTAAATAGGGTTCCAAACAAAAGAAACAAGGTTCGCCTTATGAACTACGGACTAAAAGGAAACCCAACATGAACTATCTCGGGGTTTGGAGTTGTAGGGTTGTGGTAAGACTCACGATCCAAAGCGAAAACTTTGGGTGAAAGAGGCATTGATTGCATCTTTGTTGGATATTCGAGCATTCCAAGGCTTTTAGGTTCTATGTTATTGAACCTAATGAATGTTTCAATTAACTCTATAATTGAATCAAGGGATCTTTGTGTTTGATGAGAATAGATTCTCATCGGTCCCAGACCAAGTCAAAGATTCCTAATGAAACTCATGACATTGGTATATCAAAGGTCCACGATGAAGAACCATCGAGGTCCACGATGAGGTTGTGGTTCAACAACACGAATCTATCTTCGAGAAAGAGCAAAGGGTCGAGAATCAAAGTCATTTGGACACGAGTTTCGATTATATTTAATTGAAGGAACTAGGGATGAGGTCTCTGACCAATACTCCTATTGCTTCATTGTTGAGGATGATCCTAAGACATTTGAAGAAGAAATGAAGTCCCAGGATATTGCTTTCTGGAAAGAAGCAATCAATGATGAGATGGATTCCATCATGGGCAACAACACTTGGGTGTTGGTTGATCTACCACCTGGTTGCAAACCTTTGGGTTGCAAGTGGATTTTCAAAAAGAAAATGAAGGTAGATAGAACTATTGAAAATTTCAAGGCAAAACTAGTTAATCAAGGCTTTAAACAAAAGTCAGGAATAGACTATTTTGATACTTATGCCCATGTGGCTCGTGTCGATTACCATAAGGCTGCGATTGCTTTGGCATCTATTCACAATCGATTATTCATCGGATGGACGTGAACTGCTTTCTTAAATGGTGAATTGGATGAGGAGGTTTATATGAACCAACCTCGAGGCTTCATCTTGCACGGCAATAAAAATAAGGTGTGTAAAGCGATTAAGTCTCTTTATGGACTAAAGCGGGCACCTAAGCAATGGCATCAAAAATTTGATGAAGTGGTTTTGTCTAATTGTTATTTACTTAACCAATCGACAAATGTGTATATAGCAAATTTGATGAATCGGTAAAGGTCATCATTTGTCTATATGTTGATGACATGTAGATCTTTGCCTTTGACCAAAATCGAGTTGACGACAAAATTTCATCATCAATGTCCTCCATGAAGGACATGGGGAGGTGATGTTATCCTTGGTATAAGAATTAAACATGAAAGTAAAGAATTTCTATCTCTCGGTGTCATTATATTGAAAAGGTGTTGAGGAAATTCAATTACTTTGATTGTACTCGGTGGTACACTATGGATACTTGTGAGAATCGATGCCTAATAATGGCAAGGTTGTATCTCAACTTGAGTATTCTAGGGTAATTAGATGCACGATGTATGCCATGACTTGTACAAGACGATATTGCTTTTGCGGTGGGTGGCGGCGGTATACTAGCAATCCTAGTGCTCATCAGTAGCGATTCGGAGGGTGCAGTATATCGAGGAGAACTATGGATTATAGTCTCGTATCACGGTTATCCTTGATATTAGATGGATACACTAATGCAAGTTGGATCGTGTAACGAAGACAATTCGTCTACCGGTGGTGGGTATTCTACTTGGCGGAGGTGCAATTTCTTGGGCATCCAAGAAACAAACTTGCATCACTAGTTCAACAATGGAATATGAATTTGTGGCCTTAGCATTTCTTTGGTAAAGAAAGTTGAATGGTTAAAAACTTGCTTCTTGAGATTCCATTGTGGCTAAACCTATAGCACTTATTTCTATCCGTTGTGATAGTGTAACTACATTGGCAAGGCTTATAGCCGGATGTACAATGGGAAGTCTGACACTCGGTGTCCGGCATAGCATGATTCGTGAGCTTATCATGAATGAGGTGGTATCTATAGAGTTTGTTAGATCTCAACAAAATTTAGGCGATCACTTGACGAATGGATTGGCTAGAGACTTGGATTTAAAGTCTTCTAAAAGGATGGGTTTAAGTCAACTTAGTCCTCGAATGCTAAGACATGACTCCTCACGAGGAAACTTGGGGCCCGAGTTCAATGTGGAAAGTCGAACATTCGATTAATTGGAGCACATGTTTATTTTACATCCCAAGGTTGTGCTCGGAACTGCTTTGAAAGGAGGATGAAGTCTTTACTTCTTAATGGTTAATTTATTTGAAAAAATTCTTGGCAGGAGCATGAATAAAGAGGAACCACCTATGTGAATGTTGAAGTTTTGCCGCTTCAGGGAGCTTTGGACTTTTGGCTCTTACAACATTTATGAATTTGGATATGGACACATGGCTTGTTTAGTGTCAGGAGCTTTTAAGTGTTTGAAAACTTGTGTGTATTTTATCTTCAGGTATTCAAATGGGTTGAATGGTTCAATTCTTAGAACACCCTGATTCTCGAATATTTGAACGTGTAACGTACTAAGATGGAAATTCAATCATTAGGATATTTTCGTTTATGCACATGTTTTGTTTGATGTTTGTTTTTCATGCAAAGGAAGTGAACTAAATTTGGGTAGGATTGTTGGAAAATTTAGTGCACTTGTGGAATTAGTTCACACCTGGTTTTGGGTAAGGAGGTGCAGTGTACACCCATGAGGTCCCTGAACACCACGACTCTATAGTGGTTAGTCTTGCTAGTGTAGTAGCGATGGTTCCTCTTGGTAGTGTATTGGTTCCTGCCGCTAGTGCATTGGTTACTACGCTGGTGTAGTAATTGATGGTTTCTCTTGGTAGTGTTGCGGTTCCTGCTGCTAGTGTAATGGTTCCTCTTGGTAGTGTTGCGTGATTAATTTGTAATAGCTTTGACTCATTCAGTGGGTATTATGAGCGCTTTATGACCACGTTTAATTGGTCATGTAACCATTATTCCTATGATAATGGAGGCTTATTATGAGTGATTAATTGGCCGTTAATTACTCATAAAGTCCATTGACTAGAACTGAGTGTTCTCTACTATATATAGAGAATGTCATCATCATCATGAAGATATACAAAACCAGGAGAACACAAACAGAAAGCAAAAACACTTATATGTGAAAGGGTTATTGATTGTGCCTAATTCAATAACTAACATTTGGTCTTATCCCAAGTAGATATTCGTGTAACCCAGGCATAGGGTCGAATAGTTTACTTTGGAAAGTGATCACACAGTTTCAAGTGATATTCGGTAACCTGATTTGGTCTTGCATTGTTACTGCTGTTGATTATCTTACCCTGTTCTGGGAATTATCACCAACATCATGCATTGAAAATTATATCAAATTTAAAGAGAGTACATATCTTCCAAACCTGCAATTACTAGTTTGGCGAATCTAAGTTGGTGGACAAAGCATATTATCTTTTCGACAAGTTAAAGCGATAACTACATTATAAATACACTAGTAGGGTATCTGCGGCGTTGCGATTGTGGATACCATAAAATAAATGTTAACAACATTAAAGTCAAAATGATGGCTAGGAGTTGTAAGCTTGAGTTATGTTTATATGATTGTCAAAAGTGGATGCACGTAGCGTTAAAGCGGGTTTTTTCTTCTAAGTTTTATGTTTGCTTGTGAGCCCAATTGCACCTTATGGATACTGAGGACAAATTTGGATGCTAAGTTATAGACCATGTAATTAAATTAGACGTGACACACCCTATAACATGTTATAGGTGCTTACCACACCTTGTGTTATACAACAACAACATACTCAATCTCCAGTATCGGAGAGGGGTATAAGCACGCTTAACTACTAAGTTCTGATAAGATCCGGTGCATTAATGCTGACTTAGTTAGAAAACATCTCTTTTTTACTGTTACTAATCTAAAAGTTGTTGGCATGAAACACAACTGAAGTGTATTTAAGGATTTTGCGTGGAAGAACAAGCTAACTAAAGTCTATGGTTTTGAACCATTGGTAAAAATAACTTTATTGGTGAATTTCCACATCTTGTGGAAAGTGCATATCATATGTCACATGTTTCATGTGATGACTCATGACATCATTATATTCATATAGACAAGTTAAAAGAACGCTCGTGAATCAAGCACAGGTGATCATATCATATATTTTATACAAGTTCGTATTAGTTATTGATTGGTTTTGTATATATAAAAACAAAGAACCAGGCTGTAAAAGTAGAACAAAGTCATGTCTAGTATGGTATTCTTGCTTTTTCTTAGTGGCAAACATTCTTCTTCTCAAACTAAAACAAAGAGCCAATCCGTCATGTTGTATTCATATACCTACAAAAAGTGTACCTATTCTAATTTTAAATATAAACAATTTCCATGAGGAAATTATTGTACAATGAACAGTAAAAATGAGAAATTAAAAAAAGGTAAAAACAGTCCTTCTATTTACTTGCGTCGTGGAAAGCAGGTCTCGTATAATTGCCAAAAAGTCCATGTCATTAATTTTCATTACGAAACAATCACTCGGTTAAGTTTGGGGACTGTTTTTGTAATGAAAATAGTCTTTGTTGTTAACTTGTCAAGCAGTTAAGCTTGGGGAGTTTTTGTAATAAAACTTACATAAACATCCTTGGTTTACATATGTTGCAAAAACAGTCGGACAAAATTTATAACGATGTCCTTGCCGTTACTTGCGTTTACAAAACAATCACTAGGTTAAATTTAACAACTCTTTGTGTAAAATAGTCTCTGCAATTAGCTACCAATTCCAAAAAAAAAAAATCCTTACCCACACCCTCGTAATAAAGCGCGAGTAAGAAAATCCCCGTTATACATATTTATCTGATCATTGTAAATTTGTACTTCTTCGAGTTAATCATGATATAATAGTTGCACCAATTTTATTTTTTGGGTTTGGTTATTCATACCTCCTATTACCAATTTTACACTTTGTATTTAATGATTAGCTTTATTTTTTTGTCTGCGAGAGTGGTAATTTTTGTTAATTAACATAAAAATAGTTGATTTTAGAGTGATTTATTCAAAAAATTTTAATCGGTGGAGAAACCCTAACTCCATAAACCCGTAGGTGTCGATTAACCCTTCACCAAAGAACAAGCTTTAAGCAATGTTCAGTTGTTTTCTGGGTATGTAGAAAAATTATAATTAAGTACGGAAAGAAAATAAAAAATTACTAGCGTTACATCGATATGGGTCAAATTAATCGGGGTATGTATAACAATATCATTTTTTTTTATCGGATATCCACGATCAAGCGAGATTGGGTTTCTTGTTGTTGTTGATTCACGAGCATGATCATGCGACATAGGGCGATCATTTCGCCACCCAAATCGATAAGTGTTTGTAAAAGGCGAAGGTGTTTAGGTTGTGTTGAATTGGATGACAAGGAATTTTCCTTTGTTTGTTTCGTTCTTTTATATCTTCGATGTAAGGGTTTGATCTTTTAGGGGTGGTAGTTTGGTTGGGTTACGATACACGTGGTTGATGAGGACGGCTATCCGGCATGGCGTGTTGGATAACTATCGTAGTTTATTTATTATGTTTATTAGGATAAGTATTGGGTCATTGTTTAGGATATGTTTTGAGTCATGTTAGGATAAGTCTTATGTTTGTGAGTTATCTCATAAATTAGTATTTAAGGTGTCATAATGTTATTAATGATTCAATCAAGTTTAATATCAATAATTCTCTTGTTCACTAAATATTCTTAAGGAGCTCGCGCCCGCTTTAAGTGGTGCCCTATCTTGATACAACCTCAACGGGTCGTATCAATTGGTGCTTTCATTGAGAGCTCTCGTTGAGAGGGCTTACGATTAGGGTTCTAATTAAAAAAATAAATAAATAAATAAATAAATAAATAAATAAATAAAAAGTTACTGTTCATCGGCACTATTCACGGGGTACTGTTCATCACGGGGTACTATTCATCGAAAAAAAATTATTTTTTTCGAGTTATTAATCGCTTGAGTATTATTCATGGCATCGGTGGCGGCGATCAAGGCAGCAATCACGCACTCTCTAAGCTCTTGCAAATGGAGTGCGGTGGCCGAATATGAGAGTGAGTTTGTGGTACTTACAAATCGAGTATGAGGGATCTCGAATCTTTACTTACATCATTTTATATCTCCGGACTTAAAGCGGCGTTACAAATAGGCTGCTGAGGCAAGGCCTAGAACTTTAGAGAAGCTTTTCCTTAGCCTATATAGTCGAGGCTCATTTGAGGCAATTGAAGAGAAGGAGAAAGAGCTTATAATTGAAAAAATCCGATACCATTCCATCGTTACAAAGTGAATTCGCTTCACATGAGATTAAAAGGTCGTTAGATCTTGATGAATATATTGGTGTTGATGAGGTTAGAAGCGCGATGAGCGGTGTTTTGATATTGGTGAGAGTTTGGTTATTATTCTAAAGTGGGTACTGCATCAAGACATCAAGGACATTGCTATTATTGATAACTTTTAAAAAATGGATGTTTCCATGAGAATGGAGGCTAAAATTCAAAGAAGAACATGGGATCACGGAATTAAATTATTTTAAACAACGCGAGGCAAGGTGATTTTGAAGGAGTGGGGAGTGATACACCGTGGTTGATGAGGACGGCTATCCGGCATGGCGTGTTGGATAACTATCGTAGTTTATTTATTATGTTTATTAGGATAAGTATTGGGTCATTGTTTAGGATATGTTTTGAGTCATGTTAGGATAAGTCTTATGTTTGTGAGAGTTATCTCATAAATTAGTATTTAAGGTGTCATAATGTTATTAATGATTCAATCAAGTTTAATATCAATAATTCTCTTGTTCACTAAATATTCTTAAAGGAACAGCTTTTAAGTGGTGCTTCTATCTTGATCAACCTCAACGGGTCGTGTCGGGTTCATAGTAGTTGGTTATGGTGGTGGTTAATTTAGTTTGGATTTGTATCAAGGGTCATGGTTGTGTTAGGGTCGTGATTGTATAAGATCGTATTTGGTCGTTGTAATTCTTAGCATCTTGCTAGTTGTATTTTAGTATAAATTTATTATTTTTTTAAAAAAGGGCCGAAAGTGATGGTTACATTACAAGTCGTACACAACGTACAACAATTAGCCTGCTATAAAATTTGAAGTTTTTGTTTAACGAATGTTCATAGGGCATTGGTTTAGCTGTATAAAAAAGAGAACGTTGAGTTCATTAGATTGAAAATCACGTAATGGTAATTTATATGTTTAATTAATTTGTATTAAATGCATTTTACGAAAGTTCGAGTTTAATTAATAAGATCAAACCAGTGCCTTATGAGCACCCCGTTAGACAAACTCAAATTTGAAACTAACGTACCGAAAGATCTTGTTCCTTCTATTGACGTCGTAGGTCAATAAAGTCAAGGTCATAGTATTGTTCGATCTTGGCAACTTTTTGATTTTTCTGCATATACCCTAACAATAATTGGTTATATGATAGTTTACTTTTCATCACTAATTTGTTTAACAATCTAATTTGTCATACCAGCTTGAAGTTTCTACGCAGTATCATATGTTAATCATTATTTAGATAAATAAAAGTATCTAGAAAGATAATACTTTATAAATCGACATGTCATACAATACTATCAATCTAATGACCTTAACTTTTCACTTTTGAAAGTTGTATTCATTGTAATAGATTTCTAAAGCTTTATAAATACAATAGATAATACATGAGCCAATTACAATTACTTATAATAAAAAGGTTCATAATTTGTTGCCTATTTCATATGCATGTTATGTTTAAATTTACTCTATTATAATCAGAGGCGGACATACTTAAAGTAAAAGATATGCACGTGCATACCCTACGATAGTCACACGTAATGTGATTTATTTATTTTTATTTTTATTTTATTATTTTTTTTTTTTTTGAAAATTTGATAGTTTAATATAAAATGCATATCATTTTTAAAATTGATGAATTCCTTATTTCAAAACTGAAAAACTGAAAAATCTCGATTTTATTTAAACTACATACCCTTTTACCGTTGTTGTCTGCCATTGATTATAATGTCTTAATTTATAAACCGTCTCAACTTTTTAAAAGCTTTCTATAAATTAACTCTCTTAATCTCTTATTGTATACCTCAATGTTTTAAAAACCGGTTTTTTAATTGACCCGGTCGAGTCACCGGGCACCGGTTCGACCGGTTCAACCGCCGGGTCAACCCGGTTTTTCATTTTTTATTATTTTATTTTTTCGACCGGGTCAACCGGTTTGATCACCGGTCAACCAGGTTCGACCATGCCGGGTCTAACCGGGTCAACCGGTTTTCATAAAAATTTGAAAAGACCAAACCCGGTGGGTTTCATGACCGGGTTGACCGGGTCACTCAAAACCGTCGGGTCTAACGGTTGACCGGTTTAGAAACCGGGTTTTGACTCGTTTAGTGGTGGTCACCGGTCGGCCGGTTGAGCCGGCAGGGTCGACGGGTTTGAAAACATTGGTATACCTTATATTCTTACATGGTGACTTTTAGTTGTTGTTGACTTAAGAGTACCAAGTGCTTTAGAGTTATCCCCAATTTATTTATTTATATTTTTTTTTGTTATAGAAAAATGTTCTGTGACTTCAGTATTTTTTTTTAACTCGAAACTTATAACTTAAATCAAAAGCATATCTCTCCATCACTCAAGTTATAGGACACCCTTCGGCTTACACATAACTCATAAAAACACAAAAGAAAAAAACGGATAGCATCAGCTGGTGAAGATGACGCCAGAGCCTATGGCGCAAGGGTGATGTGACTTTCGGGTGTTAAGTTGGTATTATAGGTTGGTGTGAGGCTTTCCAACCGTTCACATCGGATGCTCTAAATGTTTTGAACGAGGTTTTTAGCCCGCGCTTCGCAGCGGGGTGTTTGCATACAGAAGTATTATTTAACGTTCGAGCTAAGTGTGTTCTTATTATATATGCTAAGTATTTTAAGCGTGAATAATGTAATTAAGCGGTTGCGAATTTACAAAAAAATATATTATCAAGCCTTCGCTGCGTCGCGTTTTATATAAAGCTTTTTAATTAAAAATGATAGAATATCGTTATGTAACAACCGTTAAGTACCGGCCGTTAGTAGGAGTATTTGTGTAACGAACATCTAACATGAAGGACTAATTATGTAAATTTTTTTACATCGTTAGGCCCTAGAGGACCAATTTTACAGCATAAGTTAAGCGTCGAGGACTGTTTCGCATTTTTTAGGTATTTAAAATAAAAAGTTAACGACCGTTAGTAGATAGCAGACGTTGACTAACGATCGATTAATACTATTATTCATTAGGCCCATAGCAAAATAATGATTGCTTAGATTTTGTTGGCGTATTTTATGCATAGAGTACAAATAGCTAATGCTTGTTACTATTCATTAGGCCCATAGCAAAATAAGGATTGCTTTAGCATTCTTGTTGGCATATTTTATGCGTAAGTCAATAATAATCTTTGTTGGGTGTGGACCTGCAAAAAAAAAAGTGGCTTTAGCCACCTGATAAATATACTGTAGAGGAATATCTTATTTACCATTCTTTTATCACCTTTATCTAACTTTATGGCTTTTATAACTAATTTCATTACTTGTAACACACATAAAATATATTCGTGTAAAGAAAAATGGGCCGTCGGCAGTTCTTGACTTCTTTCTGTAACATTATTTGGAATTTTTTAACTTTTACTCATTGAAACTTCTTTCATAACAACTTTATCATATAATGACACAAAATATTCTAATTAAGGTATAAAATAGCAATGAATTTTTTTTAGTGTCATGTTTTGGTACATAAACTTTATGAAAGTTCGTAACACTAACTCATGTGTTTTCTAGTCTACTTACCAGGACGGGATTTTGAAGAAAATTCGTTGTTATCTATAGCCTAAAGTCAATAAAAGTATATATAATTTATCCAAATCCATGTGTGTTAGTCTTCTAACTTTAAATTTTATAATAAGGCTTATATGTCATCTCCCATTTTCTCACAAGTTGTTAGGAAAGATATTTAGTGTGCAATTGGAGTTGATTAATCATGATTTGTGATAGTTGCCAACATCTTTTGGAAAAGAAAATCTACGCTTTTCTAAAAATCATGTTAACATCCATTATTGTGCACATTATATATATATACTAAACATCGGGAAGAAAGCGATAAAGACGCGTTAATCTGGCTTTCTCAACTTGGCGAAATAGTCTGCGAGGTTCAGTGGCGGCAAGAAAATAAGTCTGCGTCATTAATTCTAACTATAGAATCTGCAAAAAATAGTCCCTAAAGTTTAAGGGGCGTTCTGAGGTAAGTCGCAAGAATTAATTCTTAACTATAGCAACTTGGCAAAATTAGTCGCAAGGTTTAAGTGTCATTCAAAGTAAGTCGCTGAAGCCGTCCATTGCGTTCGTTCTTGAGCTTCCACACTCATTGTAAACAATAACATATGCCAAAATTGTTCATTATTTTGAAGCTTTTATTTTTTATTTTTGTTTTTAAGCGATTATTACGTGACAATTTCAGGAGTCGTTTCAAAGCTTTTGGTAGGTCTCGACTCGGTCTATATGTTTTTGGCTTTATTTGGTGGCACTTATCAATCATAAGTCGCTTTTCGTATGAGGTGGAGAATACATTTGTGGATTTTGTTGTTTTAGTTTGGCAGCTTTCCTATAACTATGGTTCTTGTTGGTAGCTTTTGGATTTACACTTTCTTTAAGCCTTTAGTTTTTGAGTTAGCTTGTATTGCAACTTAAAAGTAAAGTAACTTTCAATAACGTTTTTACGGGTTATGGGTCCCTGCCGCTTTCACGATGTATGTGGGAGGTTGAGATGTAGACACTTTATCCATCACCAATGTAGAAGGCGCCTGCTCTACCAGGTGAAAAGAGCCTCCGGCGTAAAAAGTGAAGATGAAACCCTTCATACGTCTCTAGATACAAAGGTATTAACAACTAAGAGTCGTTTGGTATCTTCTTATGAATGATGATGGGTATGAGTTTGATAGTAGTGGTGGGTCGCGGCCATGAAAAATCCGTCACCATTTCACTGATGTATATGAAGTATGAATTATATCTATCGTTCATTCTGTAGTGTGGTACTCTCATCTTAAACAAACACTTTTAATCACTTTCATAGTTATAGTCTCATTCCAATAATGGGATACCAAACGCACCCTTGATCTAAGCCTTGCTCATCTATTTGACAATTTCAAAAAAAGACAATATAACTTTAAAGATGTACGTGATAAAATAACAAACCATTAACTCCATAAGTATTAGATGCTAATCATTATTTTGGTAGTGGATTATAGCCGTCATTGCTTTGGTAGTGTATTTAAAACCATCATTAAAAAGGCTAAAGTGTGATGGCTATTTAAAAGTGAAACTGAAAATTAGAACTCGTGGTTCGTTCATGTCTATTCTAATATATATCGAGCCCAAATGGCCAAGTTATGATTTTGATAGTTCACTTGTACGACCCTACCCATTTGTTGCTAGAAATCATTAATCCTTTGTGTTCTACACGTAAGGCTGTTATTTGGGTAATACCTACCTCTAGAGGTCGGAGAGCAGGAGGTTGAGCAGGGCGTGCCATCGTTTAAATGAACTAGGGCTCAAATGGGTAGGGCTAAGCGAATTATGGGTTAAATGGGCGCGAAACGGACGTGTTATACTGAATCGCTTTAGAAAAGGCCAAAACGACAAAATAAATTTCAAACGTAACAAATTATTTATATTTAAAAATCGAATATATTATATCTATAAGTTTTCTTTAAATATCTGAGTAAATTGCAAAAATCGTCCTAAACTTTATGGTAAATTGCACGTTTCGTCCCGAACGCTGGAAAGTCTGCAAATATCGTCCTGTGAAACTTTGAGCAATCGTCACTGGCTGCAGATCGAATGGTAAAATAGCCTTCTCTATGCTTTTCGGTTTCTTGCGCAAATGGTCCACATGTTTCGCGATTTTGCAAATTTAGTCCTTTTTTAATTAACTATTAATATTAGTATTATTGAATTTACGTTTTGTCCGTTTTTACGTTTCGTTCGTTTTTACGTTTTCGTCCGATTTTTACGTTTTCGTCCGATTTTAACGTTTTCGTCCATTTTACGTTTTCGTGAGTTTTTACGTTTCGTCGATTTTTACGTTTTGTCTCTTTTTACGTTTTCGTCCGATTTTTACGTTTTCGTCAGATTTTTACGTTTTCATCCGTTTTTCGTTTTCGTCCGTTTTTACGTTTTCGTCGATTTTTACGTTTTAAATGCGATTGTTTACGTTTTCGTCCGTTTTTTACGTTTTCGTCCGATTTTAAAGTTTTCGTCCCGTTTTTACGTTTTCGTCCGATTTTTACGTTTCATTATGATTTTTACGTTTTCGTCGATTTTTCGTAAAAATGGGCGAAAAATTAAAAACGAGCGTAAAAATCGACAACGTCGAAAAGCGTATCGAGCAACGTGCGCGCGACGAAAACGACAAAGAGCTAAAACGAAAAATCAGCGGGCAACGTAAAAACGGTAAAAAAAGAAGAAAACGTAAAATCGGACGTAAAACGGAAAATATGCGTAAACTCGGCAACCTAAATACGAAAACGTTAAATCGGGACGGCGTATGACGAAACGAAAAAACGGCGTAAACGTAAAAATCGGACGGCGTAAAAAGCGGACGGCGTAAAAAGCGGACGCGCAAAAAGGACGAAACGTAAAAATCGGACGGCGTAAAAAGGGACAAAAGCGTAAATTCATAAATATTAATATTAATAGTTAATTAAAAAAAGGACTAAATTTGCAAAATCGGCGAAACGAGACCATTTCTTGAAAGAAAAGTAATAAAGAGAAGGGTATTTAGTTATTTGATCTAGGGCAGGGACGATTTACGCTAAGTTTCAGGACGATATTTACACTTTCAAAGGTTTGGACGAAGCGTGCAATTTGGCCAAAGTTTAAGGACGATTTTGCAATTTACTCTAAATATAATAGTAATGTTCCGATTGAGAGAAAATATGTGTCATTTAACTTTGCCCATTTCAAAAAAAAGAATGAAATTAAATGTCTTAAAATCTTTTACAAATTTGTCCAAATTTGCTCGTTTTTTTTTTTTCTTAATTTTTAGGACAAATTGCCACCTCTACATCTCCGATAAGGATATTCGGATTTTGATGATGAAAAAACCTTGCTCATGATCGATTCTCATATGGAGTGCGGTTAATCCGATTCGAATAAGCTATATTATAACTAAAATAAAATAAAAGCGGGTAAATTTTTTATCAATAACAAGGAAATATATGAAAAACATTTCTTATTCAAGTTAACCCGAAATCCTAATAGGTGAAACTTGAAACCTTAACCTACTAACTATTCGGGTTCATCAAATCAACCTGATTAAAGTATATACACATGAATAACCCGACTATGTTAAGCTTATTCGGGTCTGGTCAAGTTTTGCGAGTTCAGGTCTTCTTCTGACCTTACTTACGCAATAAGCGATGCTTAATTAGTCAAAAAATGTCTTGGTAATTACTTTGTTCAAACCAATGGAACATTAGTCCGATGGTTGGAAGACATTGTCTGAGTCGATTGACCCAAGTCAAATCATCATGGCATTTGCGCCGTATAGTCCACCCATCAAAAACTATGGGCTGCTGGGAGACTTTGTGGAATAAGAAACAGGGGTCCGAGTCTTGGCTGTGCTCACTCAGGTTGGTGCCCATTAAGCCAGGAGGATTCTTGGGCTATTCTGTAAGGGTGGACAATGATGGTGGTGCCAAAGGTACTCGGGTCGGGGTGTTCCGCGTCTACACCTTTGTGGAATTACTTTGTTCAAAACACTCCGTAGTAAAGATAAATGCAAACATAACAAGATATCAACACAGAATACCAGAATTATATTTATGCACTCTTTAGCACCATCCCGTTTTAGTTACATACAATATTAAATGTTACATATACAATAGCATACATGTAAGGAAGTTTACAAAAAAAAAAAAAAAAAAAAATCAAACCATGAAATGAAATATAAAATCAAATCAACAAGACTTATTAATGTGCAATAGTAGCAATGGATTCGAGAAAAGGTTCAAGATGGTCCTTTTGAACACACCATGTCATGAGCCTAACACCTTTATTCGGGCGAGGCAACGTGCCCACGATCGCAACGGGTATAATCGCAGACCCTTGCATCGGGACAACGTGAACCGGAGGCCCGTTTCCATAGTCCACTTGGTTAAACCCGAGCCGTCCCCATTCGGACACAAACAATGTGTCATAGCCCAAAGGTGGTGCAAACGGGTCTTCAGTCTTTAGCCCACTTTGCTCATTATCATTAGCCCAATGGGCAAATTCTTGGGGCAAACGGGCCTTAGCCGCTTGGATCATTTTAACCACCTCATCAAGTGATGCTTGTGTTAGTATGTCACTAGATGTTGTTATAGTAACAGGAAAGAAACAATTCCCATAGAAACCTTTAGGCAAGGGTGGCTCGACCAGCAGGCGACAATTTACAAAGAACACAAGCTTCATTGTCCTACTTTGGGCCCTAAGCCTATTGCGTGAGTCCGGTTTTTCCATAAAATGGCAGCCACAATTTGAAGAGGAACATTGTACTTTATTTTCCTCAATGAATTTGTTTTTGAGGTCAGTGATGTGATGGAGTGGAATGTCGATATTTGTTTGTACTAGGTTGTAGTCAGGGAGCACGAAATTTGGTGGTGGTGTTTGGATAGTTGAAGTTGTTAGTTGTGGTTGTGGGATGAAGTCTCGTTTGCCAAGCGGGGTGCTTGTTAGAGGTCGATACCTCTAGCAAACTCACTTATCGCGTTAAGGAACTGCGCTGCTCCCAGACCGTCACATATCGTGTGACAAAATGTAAGGCCCATTACGAACCCATCACCTTCGAATTCAGTAACCTGAAATATAATCATGTCAAGGTGTTTAGGAAAATAAGATTTAAAAACGATACAAGGAAAAAAATTATTAAGAAAATTTTAGAAAAAACCAATTTGCATAATGTGAAAGTTGTATATATGTATATTTAGTTACTTACTTGCATTAATACAAGAGGATCGACACCTAGAGTTTCATGAGGATGTGGAGGAAGCAACTCGTCGAAAGGAATGGACGTGACATCCTCAAAGTAACCAACCGACTTTAGGCTACAATTAGCCGTCGCCTCCACAAACCAAACACCATCTCCGGTGCAATCAATGTTGGAACCATTTGAAGTAAGACGACCGGCTAGAGGATAGTAAGGGACCAATGCCTTAGACAACGCCTCACGTATAGTGGATTGTGCAACTCCAAGAGGTCCAATTGCCTCAAACACGTGAAGTGTCCGAGCATTGCATCTAAGGACAGGTAATCTATCGATTCGTGAGAGATCAAGAGTCGTCGAAGGTGTTGGTTCGCAAGGTTGAACCAAGCTTCCGTTGGATTTGGTCACGGAAAATTCCATTTTGTATTGCATTTTGGAATGTTGTCCCTTGTAATATATATGAAAAAAATGTCAAAAAAAAAAAGATAGCAAGTAGTGTTGTATCCGCTATATCTACATGGAGTTAAATATTTGGTTACACTTGGCTTGGAAGTTTAAACTCTTGGTTTGGTAATCATGGGTTGGCCCATTTCACACACTTATGGTTTTTTTTTTTCCTTCTTCTACTCATTATTCCTTTTTGTGCACCATATACCCTTTCCTTCTTCTACTCATTATTCCTTTTTGTGCACCATATAAACTTTCCTTCTTCTACTCATTATTCCATACATATTTTGTTTGAAATGATTAATCGCTTTAAGACTTATTCTTACTAATCCTACTAGCAAATGACACTTGGAAGTGAAGCAAAGCAAGGCAAAACTTGATAGAGACAAGGCTTAAGCGTATTACTTATTGCATTACAAGAGGCCACTTATATCTGTAGCAGTCACCGCGCGATCTGTTGGTGTAATCGTGTACTAAATTTTCGTGACAAATGTTATTTTATTTTGGCGTGAACAAATGCTATTTTATTTTAATTTCTTTATTTGATTTATGTTTTAAAAACAATTAGATTATACATTGTGGTTAAAGAGTTATATATTTTGATGAAGAGGTGAATTAAATTGTGTATTAATTGTATGTATTGAATAGTGTGTTTTAGTTTTATTGTATTTGTACATTGTCTTAGATAGTTGTATATATTTGTAATGGGGGTGTATTAATTGTATGTATGTAAGAAATAGTATTTCTTAAAATCAATTGTGCTTTACATAGTTGTACATTATGTTTTATAAGTAGTATTTGCTTAAATTTTAATTTAGAAAATCTTAAACTCATAAATAAGAGAGTAAATCCTCCATTATAAGTAGTATAGATTAGGGTAAATTGTAATTTGGTCCTAAAGTATAGCAACGCAAGAATTACACCGAGGCGATTTTGTTGCAAAAAACAATAATGTTTCGTTTTTGCAAAATGACACTAAGAGCATGCTCACTAACTTTCGTTATTTTTCTCGTTAAGTTGCATAGTCACGAGGGTAGGATTTTCATTTCATTGATCTCACTCTCTCCGCCAATTATACTTCAAGGACAATATTTTCAAATATAACTTAACTTCATTAAATCAACTAGAGTAAGCTTTTACGAGAAAACATTAAGTGCCAAACAACCCCATTTAACATACTAATCAATAATCAACGGTAAAACCTAGCAAACAAAACCAAAAATCGACACAACCCATTTATCCTTTCACTACACACATCCAAGCCATTATGGCAAATAATGAAAAGAAAAAGTCTTTGTTAAGCGGGGAGTCATCGAAAAATTCGTGGGAATGTTTTATTAAATAATAAAGTCTTTGAGGAAGTTATGGCTACATTTGGTGAGGTCATTGCGAGACAAAAAGAGGGGAGGAAGGCCGGAGAAAAAAGTAACTTTTTATGTACGAATCTATAATCCGAGTACAATGACACCAAAAAGGAAGAGCGGAAGGCCTGTTAGGAATGGGAGGAAGAGGGAGAGGAGTCATAATCCGAGTAAAATGACACAAAAAGTGGGAGGAAGAGGGAGGAAAGTCATAATCCGAGTACAATGACACAAAAAATGAAAAGGGGAAGGCATGCTGAGAGTGGGAGGAAGAGAGAGGGGAAGGAAGAGCATGCGGATCTTGGTATGTTGAGGTATTATACTTCATTTATGTGTCGGCTTTAATTTGCTTATATTGGATGCTATGATCTTTTTGATATACTATTATATGCTGCTATTGAGTGACATGATTGAGTGCCCTGATTGGTAGGTTTAAGATAAATAGAGTATAATGGTTCTAATTAGGCCGTTAGAATAGAAAATATAGTCAATTCAATGAAGTATAATTCAGTAAAATGTATCATAAAGTAGGTTTGTCCATTGTGAAGGGTGAATGGGGGGCTATATCCTGTTTGATAGTGCCTTCTCAATCTCAACTCAGACTATTCTGGATGTGGGTTGAATGGTTGAGTGTGAATTGAGTTTTGGAAATGTAATCATAGAAGGTGAATAAAGTGTTAATGGATTTACTGTCTGAACCAGTTAGCATGTTTGGGATAACTGACAGAGTTAGATTGTGCTATTTTGTGTGATATCATATAGTTAGTTTTGTTAGATATCAGGTACTAAAATGTAATCAGCTGTTGAAATTGTAGGAGTGTTTGGCATAGCAGTTGTAGTAGCTCTTTAGTCTTAATGTTTGAATTAAATGATAAATATGAATAGTGTATTAATTTAATTGACTCTTGATGTTTGAATTTAAATGGTGACGGGTTTAATGGGTTATCTTTGCTTTGACTTTCACCGTTTGTCCTTTGACTTCATGTTTTTATACGTTTTATGTACATTTTTACACGATTTTTTACGTGTTTTTTACACCATTTTATGCATGTTTTATACACGGTTTATATCGTTTTACGTTTTATATTACATGTTTTATACACGTTTTATGTAAGTTTTTTTACACATATACGTTTTTTACGATTTTATATCGCTTTTACATTTTATACGTTTTTACATGTTTTATACACGTTTTACACGTTTTATATACATTTTTACACTATTTTATGCACGGTTTAATATACTTTTTTAAAAACATTTTCTAAACGTATATAAAAATGTGTATAAAACGTGCATAAAAACGTGTAAAAAACATATATAAAACAATGTATTAAAAAGTGCATAAAATCGTGTAAAAAATGTATATAAAAATGCGTGTAAAAAACGTGTATTAAAACATGTAAAAAATGTGTATAAAAACGTGTAAAAAATGTATATAAAAACGTGTAAAAACGTATATAAAATTGTGTATAAAACGTTCATAAATTCGTGTAAGAAAACGTATATAAAAACGTGTATAAAAAGGTGTAAAAATTTGTACATAAAACCCTGTATAAAAACATGCATAAAAACGTGTAAAAAACGTGTATAAAAACGTATATAAAGACGTGTTAAAAACGTGTGTAAGAAACGTGTATAAAAACGTGTAAACATGTAAAAAACGTATATAAAAAGGATGAAAGACAAAGGACTAACGGTAAAAGTCAAAGCGAACCACAAAGACCATTACTGTAACTTTTTTAAGTGAAAAAATGTTAAAGGACTAACGGTGAAAGTGAACGCAAACGGCAGGGACTTAAAATTATTGTAACTTTAAAAGATAGTAACCTGTCAATATTGCGTATTTTGGTAAGTATTTGAAAATATATTACGTATACTGAGAATAAAATAAGTATATTATGTATTTTGGTTAATTTGAGAAAGTTTGTTACGTATATTCAGCCTTCACCCTTAGTAGGATGAAGTTGTGTTCAACATGCACACTAATGAATTATTTGAATTTGGTCCATTGAGGTAACAAGGGTCTGTTTCTAAACTTTATGCCTTTATCTATGACAAACATATCTTTACTACTACCGTAAATTCTACTCCTCACTTATAAAGTTATGTTTCCATGCTATAACTTTACATGTTATACTTGTACATTCCAATAAACTAGGCGAGTACCCGCGTCTAGCGGCAGCGGTTCCTAGCGGCAGACAATTAACGATATGCGATGATAGAGTGGTGCGTGGTGTAGTGGTCTTGTGGTGGAGGGTTTTGTGGTGGTAGGATGGTGGTTGATGAGATGTGTGAAGAGGAGAGCATTTTGTATGTGTTTTTGATTGAGTTGTGATAAGAGAAAGATTAAATATGACTTTACATATGTCTTCTCTCTCATTCGACCATTTCATTTTTCCACTTTGTTGTTTTTCCATTTTATGTAGTATAGATATGGTTTTTTCGCCATCTAAGTAACAAACAAGAACACGATATGAGTTAAATCACAAATTTATAAATCAGATTTCCTTGTGATGATAAAGTTAATTTTCCACTTATACCAATAGGGTCAGAACGAACCCATTTAACATGAACTGAGCTTTGTTCATGTTCGTTCATTTAAATTTAACCGGACAAATAAACGAACACCTAACGCTTAAATGGACGAATGTTCTTGTTCATGTCCGCTTATTAAGAAAATGAAGAGTTATATTGCTTATGTTCGTTTATTAAGACATTAAACGAACATTAAACGAACATAAACGATCGAACATAAATAAACATAGGTAAACATATATAAACTTTATTAAATTATGCGAATATATTATTTTATAAGTATAGTTTTGTTTAATAAACCAATTTTAAAATTATACAATTAAAAGATATGATATACAAACATAAATAAATAAATGAACATAAACGAACGTTAACAAACGATAATCGGACGCTCACGAACATAAATGAACGGACGCAGTTTTGTTCATGTTCGCTCATTTAACTAAACGAACGTAAAACATTGTTCATGTTCGCTCATTTAATAAATAAACGAACATAATGAACTTTTACCGAACGGTTCATGAAATGTTCATCGAACGCTCGGCTCATTTACATTTCTATATACCAACACTTCCTTAATACATGTTTTATATTGTTTCGCTTTGATCTAATTAAACAAAACATGCAAGATGTTAGTTAAATATGAATAACTCGTCGATTTCGCTTCCTTTAGGGTTGTGTAATTTTGCAAGAGGTGGCTAGGACTTGGAAGGAAGTGAAGCAAAGTGAAACATGATAGATACATATGACTATTATTTATTCCATCACAAGAGGTTACTTATATACATAAACTTGTGACAAAATGGTAAAGATAACTTAGGACATACTGTATATCCCCCTTTATCCCATTTATGGCCCAATTCAAATGAATATCAACCAATTTATAAATACAAATACTTTGTACAAATCTAGTTGACACAAACTTACATGTTTCCAATGATGTGAAGAAGTTGCAACTTTTTATGAGAAATTTCTAAAATTAGCCCTTTCTTCACTTTTGAGTTTACTTTCTGGTAAAAAAAATGTTTTCAAATTTAGTTTTGTGTGACTGCTAAACCGCGATTTTATAGATTTTTGGACACGTATCTCAAAAGTTGGTGGGACTTTTTTGCTGTAACCAAAACGACATTTTGTACGATCAAGTTTTTTTGGCTAGACGGACCCAACTTTTTTGTCTTATTAAAAAGGTGAGACCGACTATTAACATTTGTTTCTTTTTTTAAAATTATTTTTTGCCTTATTAGAGAAGTGGTTCTCACTTTCTAATAAGACAAAACAGTCAATGTCGGTCTAGTAAAAATATCACTTCGGTCTAGCAAAAAAATATCTCATCTAACGATCGCACAAGATTAAATTTGAAAAATATTTTTTTCCCTAGAAAGTGAACTAAAAGTGAAAAATGGGTCATTTTTGAAAATTCCTCATTTTAAAATGCATACAAACTTATATATACTTGGACTATTATCAATTTAACATGTGAAGATGTTTGTTTTAGTATATAAAGTAAATAAAAATGGGTCATTTTTGAAAATTCCTCATTTTAAAATGCATACAAAGTTACAAACTCTATATACCTAGACTATTATCAATTTAACATGTGAAGATGTTTGTTTGTTTTATTATATAAAGTAAAATACTATTTATAGCATGTTATGATGTGTTTAGATCCAATCTTAATCATATTTTAAACTCAGTAACCTCTAAATAATATAAGAACATATATTCTCAAGTATTTAGGTTGGTCATATTTGATCAAGCATGTTTAGGGCTCGTTTGGTTTGTTGTCGTGAATGATAACCCAGATTTGATTTGGAATGAGTGAATGATAATGGGTATGAAAAAGTGTATCATTACGATTGTTTATGTTTGGTTGATAAAATATGGTATGAAAAGTGTATAGATATTTTAATTTTGTAGTGGAAAAAGAGGTCCATTTGAATGGATTTCATAGACACCAAATCACAGATAATGAATCTACGACTACGATATACCAATTTCATTACGCCCACAAAACAAAACAAAATAAACACCGCCTACGACTTTGAAAGTCATAGTCCCATTCCCATTAATGCAAACCAAACGGGCCCTTAGTTTTTAATGTAAGTGACTCAAATCTTAGACTTTGAATGCTCTTGGATTAATATAAACAATCAAGTTGACATGCCGTACACATAACTACATAAGCGTGTGTTTACTATTGGCATTTAATCGTTTAATATTCAAACATGACCGTTAAAGTTTTTGAAGAGCTATATATAAAAAAAAAGTCTTGATCGACACGCTTAATTTTACGCCTAACAAACATCACCATACATTTGCAAAGATCAATGGTAGTTTTAAGAGAAATTATGGAATCCATGTGTCAATCAATTTGAATGCATTAGGCACAAAATTAGTTAAATAAGTTCAATATTTTCAACCCGGTCGACCGGCCGGCTCAACCTGGGTCGGACCAAGACCAAACCACTAAAACAGGTTAAAAACCCGGTTTCTAAACCGGTCAATCGGTTAGACCCGCCAGGGTTTTGAGTGACCCGGTCAACCCGGTCATGAAACCCTACGGGTTTGTTTTTTTCAAAATTTTATGAAAACCGGTCGACCGGTTAGACGGCTGATCGAACCGGTTGACCGGTGATCAAACCGTTGACCGGTCGAAAAAATAATATAATAAAATGGAAAACCGGGTTGACTGTGGTCGAACCGGTCGAACCGGTGCTCAATGACTCGACCGGTCGATTAAAAACCCGGTTTTTAAAACATTGCATAAGTTAGTCATCTAAATCATTTCGTATCAAAAAATGTGACTTGTAGATAACAAATTATATTTTGTACATGCTATTAATATGTTTCGGTTAATTTTTTTCTCGGTGTCTCACATCATTTTTACTTATTTTTTTGGACTTTTACATATATGTCTCTGTTTATTTTAACAATTACATATATATCATTTTGATGCATTAAACCATTGTACTTTAAGTATAAAAGTCGATACAAATGTATATGTAATTATTCATCCAATAAGGATTATTATGTTTCAAACAAATTTTGTGAGCTATATTATTATTAGACTAAAATACACCGTTGGTCCCTAAATCAGAGGCGAGGATCGCGATGGGATTTAAACCGCATAATCATCGCCACAGTCCAAACAAGAGTAATTAAATGCCAAATCGGCCCTTTGACCAATTCTCTCGTTAGTCAAAGTCTGTTAAGGTTAAGGTGTGCCTTGCACATGAGGGTAAACTCGTCATTTCATTTTTTGCTCTATTTTATTTCATCTTCATCTTCCTCATGGGCTAAACCTGCATTCCCACGACCTTAAACCCGTAATCCCATGACCTTTGTAGGACAATCATCATATATTGGTGGTAGTATGAGTGTGTAAGTTTGCATTTATGAAAACAAATAATTGAATCGATGAAGATGAAATAAAATATACGCATAAGTGGTTTACGCGTAAGTTGATTTCATTATATAATAACTTCTAATTTTATAATGTCATTTTCATAGACAAGAACGAAATATTGTCATTTATTTTGTGACATGTATATTAAAAGAGAGGTGAGATTTACAACAAATGATTGGCGACGATGAATTTATTCCGTTGCTTGTGGCTAAATATGTTGCATAACTCTCGCTTAGTTGTGTTATCATCTTTAGATTTATTACTATTATAAACTCGCTTGATGCTTTTCTGCAAAGAATTGGTAAAGTAATTGTATATAAGTGGTCACAAGTTGAATAACAGCTTTGCAAAATGCATGAGATAGGAATTAAGTTTTCATTTTAATGCTCAAAAGTTAAAACGGTGAATACAATTCTATTTGGCACTAAGCTTAATGTTAGTTTACATATAGTGTTTAATGTGAAGTACATGAGACAACCGATTGACTAATCGAGGTAATTGGTATATGCATATAGGATCTTAGACTTCAATTTTAAATATTGAATTATTGATCATTATGGTATTCCATTTGCTTTATTAGTTAAGCTAATTAATGCAAGTAGTTTCATGATTGATACACATACTATACGCTTTTCTTTTTCAAATAAGAACTCGACTTGTGATGCTATATGTAATAGGAGATCTTGGTAGCTTTTAGTCTAGTGCAGAGTGCTTGAAATACCGTAAATTTGGTTTAGTTTGGGTTCGACCGTCAAGAGTATACCGTAGTGCTAATTTGTGCAGATCTTTCATTTTGCGTCTGCATGCGTGGCACAATGCACAATTGGAAACAAAGATCCTACTCCCTCAAGAGTATTGGGGATCCCAACTCGATTCGACAAGTTCAAGAGCTCAAAACATCAATGTTATTGTAACTTCAGCTCACTAATACCTAGCCTCGTCAAATGCTTACTATTTCGACTGATGATTTGTTTTCATACGAAAATGGTTAGTCACTTTGTTTGAAAATCTACTTTCTTTATATATGTATCATGGTAATTAGTTCTAGTCTCGCCATTAAATATGTATGGGTTGTTTGTGTTTTGCGCTACTTAATTGATTCTATAAAATAGTCAACTCTCAATGTTAGAATCATATCCGATAGTCAATAATGATTTTTTTCGACGCACAAGCAACAAACCGATCAAAGTCGAAAATGGATGAAACAAACATTAGACTTTTCTATGATTTTAGACCTTGTCTTTGAAATTTTGCTACACTAAGACATGACTATCTAGTTATTATAAGTTCAAACAACAAGTGACACATCCTACCAATATCTTCTTCTATCGCCCATTTTATTACACTTGATCCTTTATTATGGCATTCGATATCAAATGATGACTTTCAAAACATACATCCAAAATACCCTTTAGTATCTATATATTATGGATTGCATTTTATAATGATGGGAGAACAACAAATATGTGGGTGTGGTCTTGTTTAGTTTTGTACACCAAATACATTGAACCCTAGATGTAACAAATATTATTTTAAAGCTTTGAAAGTTTCTTTATTTTCATGATACCATGTTATAAAATGACTTTGAAATAGCAATAATCGACAAATTGTCACAGTTTACGACTCATGGGAAGTGGGAAGTACCAATGCTTTGCATTGATTAAAGAGCGATTCAACGGACCAAATGTGCGCTTGTGCAATCGGTGACGGATGGGAAGAATGTGAAGCATCCGAAAACATGCAATGGCCGTTTGTGCAGATGGATCCTGGTAGGTTACCACCTCACGCGCTCGGCTCAATCTTGAGACTTTAGGACACTATATGAAAATGTATCAACCGATTGACTGCGAATGTTAGTTTGCATGAATTATTTGTTTTCATAAATGCAAACTTACACACTCATACTACCACCAATATATTATGATTGTCTCTACAAGGTCACGGATTTCGGGTTTAAGTGTCGGAATCTGGAATTTAGCTTATGAGAAGATGAAGATGAAATAAAATAGAAGAAAAATGAAATGACGAAGCATTCTCACGCAATTGCACACCCTAACCTTACTGACTTCGACTAATGTAGAATTGGTCAAAGGGACCGATTTAAGATTTAATCACTATCGTTTGGACCCGCATGGCGATGATTATGCCTTGCTTTCGCCCCATCGCGATCCTCACCATTCTGAGTGACCAACTACAGATTTTATTTTATTATTATTATTTTTTATTTTTTATGTTTCAAACAAATAACAAAAAAAAATTTAAATGCAAAAGAAAACACTCGCATTAATATTAGTAATGGCGAAAAATGGGTAGTTTAACGAAATTTGATTTTATTAATAATCATTTCGATAAAACTAAAGGTGAAATGATTATTTTTACAATTTCGTTAAAAGAATATTGGACCTTAAATACCGTACACTTACCGTACACTTACCGATTATCTTGCACTCATATACTCTATAACTTTTAACACATCAAATACAAAAGCTCCCAAAATATACAACATCACAACACAACAAAATAGTCACTTTTTCAACTGTGTTCTTCAATAGACAAGGCCTCTTCACTGACGTGCATAAAAAAGTTTACAGAAAACAACAAAAATAAACAAATTAACTTACATTTTTTGTCACTATCTAGTTAATAATGAACCCATTCTAGTTGTTCGGTATACAATATATTCACAAGATTGTGATACAAAGCTTGACATTGGCCACACAAATTCCCAAATGACATGTACATGACTCACATTTGAATGTGACCCATAAGACAACTCCTTCAAACTCCAGGGGTTTTTCTGCAATTTCATTTCAATAATACATTTCATCACAACAGCAACAACACAACCAATCATTAAAACCTTAACACAATATCCTGTTACAAAACTTTTCCTCAAAATCCCATGTAACCCAACATTTCACCACACAAAAAAATGAACCCATCTCAACCATCCCTCGGTTTTCGCCGCAGCAAAACAACCAACAACTTCACCGAAACCAACCCGACCCAACCTGAACCAGACCCAGAACCAGAAATAGTACTAGTCCTAAAAACAACAACACTCCAGTCCCACCTTAAAAGAAAAACATAAAAGTTTCCATAGATGTAAAACCGCGCCGGCAATGGTCACAATACCGAGAACCAAATAGATAATATTAACAACACTAACCCGAAACCGGGCCCCGCGCCACTTGTACAACAAGCTACTTTTTTACTTGTTATTTATTTAACCATAGGTGTAACTATTTATTATTTTAACCGTGACCATTTTTCAGGCCTAGAGACACATCCTATAGTAGATGCATTATATTTTTGTATAGTAACAATGTGTACTATAGGTTATGGTGACATTGCACCTGTGACACCTATAGCTAAATTATTTGCGTGTCTGTTCGTGTTAGTTGGGTTCGGGTTTATTGATATTATGTTATCGGCCGTTGTGAACTATGTGCTAGACTTGCAAGAAAATTTTATACTAAGTAGTACTAAAATGGACAATGCCCAAAAAAATGTTAATGTTAATGCTAAGGCGAAAAGGAGAGTTAATGTTAATGTTAAGGATTATATATTTGATGTTGCGAAAGGTAGAATGAGGATAAGAATGAAGGTGTGTTTGGCATTAGGTGTTGTAATGTTGAGTATTGGAATAGGGGTGTTTGTTTTGTATTATGTGGAGGGTTGGGTTGGGTGGATAGTTTTATTTGTCGGTTTTATCGGTTACTACTGTTGGATATGGAGATAGGGCTTTTGAGACGCTTGAGGGAGGTTGTTTGCGAGTTTTGGCTTTTGTTTTCTACTTTGATGGTTGCACGGGCTTTTTGTATTTGGCTGAGGCGAGAATTGATAAGAGGCATAGGAGGGTGGCGAATTGGGTGTTGCAGAGGAGATTACGGTTAAGGATATGTTGGATGCTGATATGAATAACAATGGTTTCCTCAGGTTTGTTTTATAGTCTTTTCGTTTTTATGTTTGTGTTTTATATATTAGAAGTTAGATGTATATTAGGACTCACAATTCCTGGCATGGTATGATAATATGATCCTAGCATTGATTAAGGCAACGCTAAATGAAATTGGGTAAAAAAAGGGATCGGGAAGCTAAAAAGAAATTATGCGGGTAGGGTCATGGGCTAATTTCAGGTCTAACCCGTTTAACCAAATATATTGGTCAAACGAGCCGACTAATTATTATTATGTGGTTTAGGTTCGGGTCATACGGGTTGAAAGTGATATGTAACCTATTGACCCAAAAGCCATTTAAATTAACAGATTGCGGTTTAGGTTCGGGTCATGTTCATTTTGTGTAGAATGTCCCGTGTAGGACTTGAGGTGGTCTATGGATTGGGAAGAATTTCTTCAGCTTCGGGTCGACTAGGACATGTCAACCCGTCCTAAATTTCCAGCCCTTTATTGTGTTTCATATGCCCTTGCCATAGTACTTAGGGGGTGTTTGGCTAAGCTTATTTGAAGTGCTTAATGACTTATTTTATTCTGAAGATATGACAAGCTTACCCAAATACTTATTAGCAGGTGTTTAGTAACTTAGTGGAAGCTAAAAAATTGTTTTGCGCACAATCCCTTTGAAGATGGCTTTTATGATAAGCTAACCCAAACACCCCTTTAGGACCTTAACTTAAATCCAGTTGAAAAAAGTGCAGATAATAGCAGAGTTTATAAGACAACGTAATTGCCTGATTAAGTTAGTTGTCACATGAATGAACTCGATTAGTTACCAACATGACTTTGTACATATCATGGTTCACTTTTAACTTGATATATAATTTAACTAGTCTGCTAGAGTGTACTGAGTAAGTAATGTACGTTTGTGAATGCAGCAAATCCGAGTACATAGTGTTCAAGTTGAAAGAAATGGGAAAGATAGACGAAAGAGATATATCGCAGATATGCAATCAATTCAGCAAGCTTGATAGCAGCAATTCGGGAAAAATTACACTGCGCCGTCTATTGGCTAGTCGCAGCATTTAATTATTTATTCATTACAACAAATTCTTGGAACACGAAGTGTAGAAATTAGGAGTTATTATTGGAGGAGCGATAGCCGCTTGTATATTGAGGCTACAAACTTGTGTATACCCTTTAGATGCATGATTAATGTGCGGAAAATGTATAAGTACTCCATCTTATACTTGGGTATATGTTAATATCTTAATTAAGCTTTATGTATATTGAAGTGAACACAAACTTAGGCGCCTCCATCAAGTAGTTCGGCGACCAACATGTGACAGGTGAATCATAATGTTCCTATAGCAAGGAAGGTGAAGTTAATGCGTTAACCTGAGACATCACTTTTGGATTCTCACATGCTTACCGTAACGGCAAACATATGGGGACTAAAGTCTATATATTGTAATGATTAGTAATAAATCAATACACAATGTATCAGGTTTTTAAATAGTAGTATAAAATTATAGTTTCTAAAACTGAAAAGAATGGGTTGGGTAATGGGCTAATTTCATCGTCTTACCCGTTTGACCAAATTTATTGGTCAAAGGAGTCAATATGAAAATATCCGGTGGTATATAAAAAGAGTAGTAAACCCTGGATGTTTTCTAATTCTTTATTGATGTTTTCAGAATTGTGTGGGTTGGGTTTGGGTCACACGGGCTGAAAGTGATAAGATAACCAATAGACCCGAAAGCTATTTAATTAAACAGATTGTCGGGTGGTGTCCTGTTAAGCAAGTTGGCGCAAGTCGTGTTCATTTTGTGTAGAATGACTTGTATAGGATTTCAGGTTGTCCCGGATTCCAGCCGCTCATTTCATTTTGATGTGTCCTTGCTATGCTAGTACTAAAGGAGTGTTTGGTCAAGCTTATGTGAAATTCATAAAACCTTATTGAAAGCTAGGAAAAGACCTTTTTTGCGAAAGCCCTTTGAAAATGACTTTTTAGCAAAAGCCATAAGCTTACCCAAACACCCCTAGGCCCTTAGCTTAAAGTGCAAACTATAGAAGACTTTATAAGACAGCATAACTGACTTTATCTAAGTCATTGGGTAACAACATGATTGTGTACATATTGTCTTTCATGTCTTTTTGACTTACATAATTCCACTAGTCTGCTAGTGTGGTGAGTGAGTGATTAATGACTGTGAATGCAGCAAATCCGAGTACATAGTGTTCAAGCTGAAAGAAATGTGACAGGTGAATCACAATGTTCCTTTAACAAGTAAGGTGATGTTAACGCGTTAACTAGACATCACTTGTGGATTTTTATGCTTACCGTGAGGGCAAACGTTCGGGGATTTAAATCTAAATGTTACTCGTATTAGATTTATGCTTTTATTTAGGATGAGCTTTAGCTTTACTTTAAGAATCTTCTTCTTCTATATATTCTTAAAGAAGCATACAGATTACCTAACAATGCCTGATACACATCCAACCATGTTAGGTGGACCAAACTCTAACTCAACAAATTGAGTAATCACTAATACCATTAGTCATATAAAACTCCAAAACCAAACAGCTTTATTTTGTTTGTTACGTTTGATCGAATACATTTTCCACGAGTCACATTTTACTCCATTATGAAATCGACTGGTTAATAGACTCGCAACTTCTTGCTATAATCTGCTGAATTTATTAGGTAAAATAGAAAGATTGGTTTTATATATGAGAAATCGTTCCTTGTTTGATATATAAGGAGTGTGTCGCTTTTCTCGTACCAAAACTTGCAACCTAGAATAAACAATGGAAGAAAGGTTGTCGGAACTATCCCATGGCATTTGTCCTTGTATTTTTAGTCTACGAGGCGGTCAAGTTATTGATGGTTACCACAATATTACTTGAAAGAACGCATTTATGTACTCATTTATAGATTAGAGACTAATTCATACGAGTCTGTATGTAGGGGACCCAAAACTAAACGAAAGAGAGTTGTATCATATGCAGTCAAGTAACTTCTGCTGAGTAGCTTACTGGTGAAGGCTCGAGTTCAACCGGCCCCTCCTTGCAAGAACTTTTTTGGGCCACAACCGTCTTCTAAAAAGCATATTTGCCCCGTATATGTACACGGGTACTTTGCAGAAGTAAACTCTAAAGATTTATTAGGGATATATAATTAGAAAATGAACAAAGTCATAGGACACCTCATCAGTTACTTTTTTAGTAAATTCCAATCTATTGTCTTTCCAACAGTTTTAAAATTTAAGTTTTCAATAAGTTGGAAAACAGCACTATTAATTCAAATCAGTTATTCAGTTTGGTGCATTCACATTAAAGAAAAAGAAAAGTGAAAGAAACAAAAAGTGTAAACCAAAAATGCAGAAAAAGTAAATGTCAGGAAGGTGTAACCATCATTTTTTTCTCCATTAAACCACTGTAAAAACACACACTTTACCACATTTCTTAGACATTTATGATTTATCGATGTCGTCCAATATGATGAGATGCATACTGCTGATATTAATGGCTACTGTCCACGTTGTTGTTATGGCCGTGCCATTTTCAATAGTCGATGTTTCATCTTTTTCATGGTTGGTGATCCTGGAATGAAGAGAGATGGATTGAGAGTAGCATTTGAAGCTTGGAATTTTGTAATGAGGTTGGGACCGAGGCGCCTTTGATGGGTAGTCCTCGAGCTGCTGATTGCTTTGATATATCTTCAGGTACTTTTTCATTCTTCTTCTAAGATTGCGGTTTTTGGCTATTAAAACTGTTATTGTTTCCTTTAATATAAGTAGTTTGAAATAAGCAATATCGAAGAGCTTAATGATAAAAGAAATTTGGATTGACATTCCCTAACTATTGCCAATTTCTTCAAAGGTGAAGAAGGTTATCACTTAAGCCACAAAGTAACCGAACACGACAACAAACTTGGAGTCGGGGACTCCTTTGAAGGCCTAAACCCGAAAGCCCTTCACGACCCTGGCCTTTACGCAGCCGAAAAGGAGCTCTATCTCGGCAATCTATGCCAAGTAACCAAACACAAAAACGACACAACCCCATGGCAATTTTGGATGATCATGTTAAAAACGGAAACTACGACACCACATCCGGACTATGTCCAGAAAGCGGTAAGCCAGCCCCACCTTTCGCCCCAGGACGGTTCCCATGTTTTGGAAATGGGTGCATGAACCAACCCATTTGGTTCATCAACCACATCCATAACCGAGTCAGATTCAAGCCGGTTATGGTAGGTTGGTTTAATGGTACTTATGATGATATAAGCTCCAGCTCGGCGCCAGTGGGAATACATCGTATTATGAGGTGACGTGGCAGAAGAAAGTCGGCGTTGGTAGTTGGGAATTTAAGCATAGATTGAGAACATCTAAGAATTATCCATGGTTGATGTTGTACTTGCGAGCTGATGCTACAAAAGGTTTTTCTGGCGGTTATCATTATGATACAAGAGGCATGCTTAAAATTGTAAGTTTCGCTTTCATTTCCAACTACTTTATTATTTATATCTTATGTTATGTAAAGGCCGCGTTTTTGGTTTATGTTTTAACTAACGTATTCAATAAGCCAAATGAAAACGATAACTTAAAAGACTAGAAAAACTATGGTATATGCAGACGTACGGATTTGATCATAGTGTTTCAAGTATAACACTTATCCGCATACTATTAGGTTTCGTTAAAAATTTGGTCTTTCGCTAAATCTAATCGCCCCCTTTTGCTTCTTAACTCTTTTTAAAGAGGTATATCGTTGTGTTGTCCTTTACCTTAAAAAAGATGCTACGGTGGTTAAAGGGCTACCAAATAATTGAAAAGAGTAACATGTTTTTTGACTTTATAGTACACTTATTATTAAGGATAACATGCAATGGTACATGATTTATTGTTCCTATCTCTTTTATATCTTGTATTGCCTTTTTCGCCACAACAATAAGTGCCATGACAACCAGATTGATCAGTGTTGGCTCACTCGGTTATGAAAACAATGAGAACATCATCATAATTCACAAACGCGCCTAAAAAGCTGTTGATAACTTCTATTTAGTACATAGTTAGCAACCCATGTCATATAGCTCGTGATAGTCAGACTTTGTGGCCTAAAACTATGACTCAGATTCCTTCATCTGTGTTTCGAGTTCAAATTTACTTCTGACTTTTTTTAAAATATGCGGATCTTATTTAATTTCTAATTCACTAGTAAACACATGTGATCAAGACTTATTTTATACTTTCTTATGTTTATTTAGGCAATAATCTTTAGTTGACTAAGTTTAATTTATTGTGTAAACTTCAAACAGCTACCAGAATCTCCAAATTTCAAAGTGAAATTAAGCCTAGACATAAAAAAAGGTGGCGGATCAAAGAGCCAATTCTACCTAATAGACATGGGAAGTTGTTGGAAAAACAACGGAGAACCATGTGACGGCGACACCTCAACTGACATCACACGATACAGTGAAATGATCATCAACCCCGAGACCCCAGCATGGTGTGCCCCATCAGGACTATCAAACTGCCCACCATACCACATTACTCCCAACAACACAAAGATTTACAGAAACGACACTACAAGATTTCCCTACGGGCATATCACTATTATTGTGCTCCTGGCAATGCAGAACACTTGGAGAAGCCTTATAGCACGTGTGACCGTATAGCAATCCACAAGCACAAGAACTTGTGCAGTTGTTGCCTCATCCCATTTGGGCAGTATGGGTATCCGACAAAGCAAGGGATGGGTGGGAAGGTGATGCAAGGACTTGGGAACTTGATGTTGGCGGGTTGTCTAGTAGACTTTATTTCTATCAGGTGAATTGTACTAACGGCATACTTAATTTACATGTATATGATGATTAGAGGTGGCAAAGTGGGCAAGGTGGGTAATTGGTCCAAACGGGCTGGATCAAGTACTCAAGAAACAGTTGGGTAATGGGTAGAAAAGGGCCACACTTTTTATTTGTCAAAATGGGTTGGGTCAGGTTTTCAGCGTGAAATTACATTTTGTGCATCATCTGACCCGTTGGACCCAAGGGTTTTTTTTTTTCTTTTTTTTCTTTTTTTTTTTTTTAAACTATATTTCACCTCTGAGTGATAAAAAATAGCGTGAATATGTTCCTTTATGTTAATGGGTCAAAATTGCCACCTTTGTGGAAATGAACATAGTTAAGATTTAAGGATGTTACTACTAATTCTATGTGAATCACTGATGTTTGTATGTATCAGGATCCCGGAACTAAACCTGCTAAAAGGATATGGACATCACTTGATACCGGAACTGAGATATTTGTAAGTGATAAAGATGAAGAGGCTGAATGGACCGTGAGCGATTTTGATGTTATTATTACGTAACACAAATGTATGGAGTACTTGTAGTTTGTAGTAATTTATTAGTAACAAATAAGCAATGCTTTTATTTTGGAGTTAATGGTATCACATTTTTAGTTTTTGAACTTTTTTTTCCTCGGATCATCTCCCTCTGGTTTTGACCCATTACGGGTTTATTCCCTTAGACCAATATTTTTATTACTTTGACCGTCAAATGTGTCACGTTCAAGTCACGTGGGAGGGTATTGTTGTCATTTTGATCCACAACCACAAGGACGATTTAAGTAATTAACTCTATATTTTGTAACCTAGAGTACCGAAACTTTTGCGATATTTGGTATAATTAGTCATTTAACAATAAGTGGTGAGACAAATAAGAAAGGACAATGAAAACTTACTAACTAGTTTCATGTCATACTCATATAGAAGATGACGTATAAGAAAAGAAGAATAAAAATCTATCAATCATGCGTTGTCATAGAAAAGTAGACATTGACATTTTGTTTGTGATATGGACTTGTGAAAGAAGGCCTATTTTTCGAATCTTGGCTGGATAAGTTTTGGCCCAGGCCCAATTGTTAAGAATCACAAGATTTATGTACTTCCATTATCCGATTCGAGATATGATTCGAGACTAACATGAAATTATAGCGGCTTAGGATCGGGTCTAAACAGGTTTCTCGCCGTGCTCAGATTAGTAATGGTTAACCAGGTTCGAAACGGAACTTGAACACTTTTTAAGAAGCCAACTCATAAAATTTCTATTTTAGGGAGGGTAGGCAATATATACTACTCCGTATATCACAATTTTGGTATTAAAATGCATAAAACTATAAGTAAAAGGGTGTGCAAAGGACCACAAATTTTGGGGCCACACCCCATGGTCTCTCCTAAGTTTCGTCTTTGACAAGGTTGGTCCATCAAGTTGTTTAACCGTGTAACATGACATGTTTCGATAAAAGAGTTTAACGAGTTATGGGTCGTCTCACTTTATTCAACTTATATAATTTGTATCTCGTAAGCTCATTTAGGGTAACGACTTAAATAGATCACATCCGAGTTATATGTAAATGTATTTGGGTTAACATAGATAGTCAAATTTGTTAAATTCTATTACTATCAACCCATAAACCCAATCGCCTTTCTGGGAAAAAACAAGTAATCCAAAACATGCTCTTGAAAACCATATTATCATCTCAAGGTGACTTAACTGCAAAGTTTTGGAAAAGATCAGAGTTTACCATCGCTAAGTTAACATATTGAGATAATTATAGAAAATTTCAAAAATACCAGTTAAATCACGTATATCAAAGCCGGGTTTGACAGGGAACCAAATCCAAGTTTTAAAATTCCACAAGGACTGCTTATGTAATATGTCTTTTAGAGTAAATTGCAAAAATCATCCTTTTGGTTTGGACAAATTACAGGTTTCATCTCTGACTTTTTGAAAATATAACGATTGTTCTTGTGAAGAACTTTGGGTTGCATATTCGGTCTTTTTCTAAAGTTAAATGACTAGAATGCTCTTTGTCTTTGGCCATTTAAGATGGTTAAACACAAGGACATTCTAGTCAAGAGTCTTGATTGTGAGGTCTAAATTAAGTGCCTAAATTAAATGCAAGCGCAAGAGTCATCATCACGATGGTTGCGATCGAGATTCATTTTTACAAACCATCAAATCATGTAACATATGTTTAGGCCTGAATTTGAGCCGTAATTAAGCCTCTCAATCGTTTATCGATAAGAAAAGAATGAATATAACCAAAGTTCGCGATAAGACGATCATTACACTTTCAAAGGTCAGAGACAAAACCTGTATTAAACCAAACCAAAAGGACTATCTTTGCAACTTACTCTGTCTTTTAATAAGAGTAACATAAATAAGAAGATAGAGACTTGTAGACGGTTTGGCGTGTCGTCATTATCTTGAGTTCTTCTTCTTCTTCAAATCAATTCACAAAACAAACAAACATGGGGAAATCATCAACTGCTTTTAAGGACACCTACTCATTCGGTCTGTTTATTTTATTTATTGTACTTATCTCTAATTAATGGATTAATAAGCAATGAATTTAATTTTCTAAATAATTGCAGATGAAAGATGTCAGGAATCTCAAGATATCATTGCCCGATACCCCGATCGCCTCCCCGTACGTTTAAGAAAAACATAATTATTACTGCTTACTTTTTATTGTACTATTACTTTTTGTTAAATGACAGTTTTAGCCTTACTTTATGATTTTTATAATTTTAGACTTATTTATGTAGACAAGAGGCAAATGATAATTACTGTTTATGGTTATGTTAAATTAGATAATCAGGGGGTGTTTGGATTAGCTTTATTTTACGGGCTTAACGCCTTATTGAAATCTTGAAAAGCTGATAAGCTTACTTTTTTGAGCTGATGAGGAGATGGATTTAAGCTCATGGCTTAAGCCATGGGCTTAACCTATCATAAGGCCAAAAAAGTGAGCTTATCGGCTTTTCCTGATTTCAATAAGTTGTTAAGCCCATAAAATAAGCTGATCCAAACACCCCCTGATTATCTAGTTATTATGACGCGAATGTAGCTTGTTTCGATGGATTTGATTATTGGATTTCGATTGTTTTGTGCCATATAAGGGGTGTTTAGGAAAGTTTAATTTAAAAAACTTATTAGCTTATTTGGTGTTAAAGCACAATGTTGGATTGGCGTATCAACTTAATGTAAACAATTTTGAAAGAAAAGAAAAAAGCTTTTTTAAAATAGGTGTCCGGGATTGCTTTTCGAAACGACTTATCTGTTTTATTAGCTGCATCAAAACGTAGAAGCTGATAAGCACTATAAATAAGCCTATAGAGAACCTTTTAATTACTTATGAAACGGCTGTGTCACACACTATTGTTTTGGACTCCTTGGTGTCACTTGTAGCTTCGTATGCATGAATTAGTTTGTCTTTGTAGTTAAAATTATTCGATAATTATTACCATCTAATGGTGTTTCTTTATGCAGGTGGTAGTTGAAAGGTATACTAAAACCGATCTTCCTGAAATGGAGAAGAAAAAGTATGTTCTAAACTTAAATCTCATTACTGTATTTACTTTTCAAGGCTCCCGTATTTTAGGACTAGCTTTTGTGTTTTGGTCTTTATTGTAATTTCAGTAATAATAGAACGTTTGCATTCACATTGGCAACAGATACTTGGTACCCCGTGACATGTCGATAGGTCAATTTATTCACATACTTAGCGGCAGGCTTCATTTGGCTCCTGGAAAGGCTCTCTTCATATTTGTGCAGAACACGTTACCTCAGACATGTATGGTGTTCACTTCTATAGTCCATATGTAATCGGTTTTAATAGTTGACGAATGACTAGCTAATTATTTTAACGAATGGTTTTGCAGCTAGCTTGATAGAGACTGTTTATGAATCATTCAAGGACGAAGACGGTTTCTTGTACATGTGCTACAGCAGTGAGAAGACCTTTGGCAACATGGATTGTTAATGTTCTGTGCATTTGTTGTTTCTCTGCACTTTTATTTTATGTAAAGTGAAATAATCTACTGATACTGTGAATATTGTGTATATTTGGCTCTTGGAATATGACTATGCGTTATGTGTTTATTTATTAATACGACTTGGCATTGCTTCGAGTTATGTGTGGTTGTGCAATTTAAAGTTTGAAAAAGTTGATTGCTGCCAGAAGTTTGCAATGGTGGATGGTCCGACAATTAATAGCGTGGTTCTCATTGACTAGGACTTGGAATTGTCATATTCTGATAACGTCACATGATCATGAAACCTCATTTGTTGCACGGGTGTGGAGCAGATAAAGATTAATGTATTTCTTTAACGCAACCTGCAATAACCAGAAACTTGCAACTTCTATGTCTGGTTTCCATAAATCAGGTACCGGTGGCAGGAAAGGATATAAAGGAGAAACTATATAATGTCAGAATCATGAGTCGAACACGTTGAATGACAAATCAAAATCGCTAATTTGTTGGGTTAAGCAATGACACAATTTTGTAGTGCTTATTTACGATTGCTAATGTTAGTCACTAGTAAATACCGTAACTCGTTCACTTGATCAAAAGAATGTATTTATTGTACTAAGATAACCAAAACTGAATATAATTTAAGATGTCTAAGCTTAATAAGTCACTCCTCCTTAAGTTGTGAAGTTTAGATCTTAAAAATCAACAACAAAAGTACAGCCAAATATGACAAGTTTCACCCATTTGACGGGTTATCTCAAGCTATTTTTTACTAGTATCATTACTGCTTATTTTAACGAATGGTTTTGCAGCTAGCTTGATAGAGTTGGTTTATGAATCATTTAAGGACGAAGATGGTTTCTTGTACATGTGCTACAGCAGTGAGAAGACCTTTGGCAATTGTTAATGTTTCGTGCATTTGCTGTTTCTCTGCACTTTTATTTTATGTAAAGTGAAATAATCTACTGATGTTGTGAATATTCTGTATATTTGGCTCTTGGAATATGACTATGCGTTATGTGTTTATTGCATACCTATAATACGACTTAGCATTGTTTTAGTTATATTCTACTGTGGTTGTGCATTTAAGTTTTAAAAGGTTGATTGCTGGTTAAGAGCAGAAGTTTGCAACGGTGGATGCACCAATGATAAAAAGTGATTCTCATTGACCGGGTAGTTTAAAGTTTTAATACACTCTTATGGTGGTTGGAATCGCCATGTTCCATTAACTGTCGCATGATCGTGAAACATCTTATTCTGTGTGGGTGTGGTGCAGATTAATGTAACTCGCAGTCTGCAATAAATGGAAAGTTGCGACTAACAGCCCCAGTTCTCTAAAGATGTTGACAATAAACTAAGTATAGGTGGCAGGAAAAATATAAATGAGAAACCGAAGTACCGAACATGTTGAATAAAGTAGAGCTGACATGAGACATGTTTCTTGTGCTTAATTATTAGTCACTAGAATTTTTATGTTGTGTGCAGTGTTACAGACTTACAGTCACTCATTTAATTGATCAAAAGATGTATTTATTGTACTAAGATAACCGTAACTGAATCTATTTAATGTCTAAAATTAATAACTCACTCCTTAAATTGTGAAGTTTAGAATTACAAAAAAAAAAAAAAAAAAAGTTCAGCCCATATATGACTGGTTTCACCCATTTGATGGTTTCTCTCTAGCTATTTTCTGTACAACAAAACCCTTATAGACCGAAAGTGCCACATACAGCTCCGCCCATACACATTATAAAATCGACTCAACAACCTCAAAGCAGCTAAATGCCACGAGTTTGACAGACATTTTGCATCTTGCAATTAATCTCACTCAACCATATATACTCGAGTAGCGAGCTTGAGTACAGGACGCTGATAATGTTCCGTTAATCATATAAACAATTTGGACACAGCAAAAGTAATAACAAATGATAATCTACCAAACACAAAAAAGACACCCTTCGCAAATTCCCTCTTGAAACAAAACAAAAACAAGTTCAAACAGACTAGTGTATCAACAGTTGGCAGCTGCCCTGTGAACAGCTTATATATTTATAACTTTATAACCCATCGACAAGTCATCCTACCCCCATCCAAACAAAACATTGGTTCCATACACCAAAATACAAAATAAACCAACTTACCACTTGATTGCTTAGTGTCACGGGCTGAGAAACACCGTGAACTAAGGTCTTCTTTCTGGTCTTGCACAATAAGCTTATCGCGGTTGCTAGTGTAACAGGCTTATGTTTTCTTGTCTTTCACAATTAGCTTAATACCACCACCATTCGCCACACACATGAACCGGTACCCCATCAGTAGCCTCCTCTTCCTTATTCCCGTTGGACGCGGAATCATCCGAACCACCATTAGAATTGTTAACATCAAGAATCGAAGCCATAGACCCATTACCGAGCCTAGTCCTAAGAAATTTTGGCGTTTTCTTGCTTTTTGCTTACTCTTCCCTTCACCATCACCACTGCCACCTCCACCAAGTTGACCACCAGGTGATGGCGGTCATCAACATCAGCCTTCGACTTGCCCTTATTAATCACCCGATACCCGTCTTTCGACAGTATCTCAACATCGTCATCTGGCAGTCGGTTATTCAATTGTAGTAGCCGAACTGAGCTCAAAATGCTATCCGTTAAATTGTTGGTTGAGTTATTATTATCAACAGCAACAGCTTTCCCTTTTTTCTTCTGATTCTTTCCTATAGACTCACTCATGGTTCGATTAGCATTATAGACTGCAATAAGCTCTCGCTCCTTATTAGGGTCGGGACATAACCGGGCTAAATCAAGAACAAGATGAGACAAACCAAAGTCATTCACATACACCATATACGTCTCAGCATCAATAAGACCTTGTCGGAACTCGAAAGATACGTTCTTGAAACTAGCATACTTATCCTGATCATAATTTAAACCTTCATGAATCTTTTCTACCACTCTCTTGTTTGCAGCATAAACTTCCTCGACTTTTTTTGTAGACGGTCCATTTGCAGGTGGCACGTTTTGAGTCTGCAATGCCGAGACAGGTGGAAAATCGGATACAGAACCCGTATCGACTAAATTTGGTGCTGATGATGAATGGCTCATTTTGCTAGTTGTCTTCCAACCCGTAGAAGTTGAGGAACCGACAGAAGGCTGGGCTTGGGGTTGTATTCTGGGTTGGGGTTGGGCTTGGACTTGGGCTTGAATCGGGCTGCTTGTTGGCTTTCTTTGACCAGATACAACCGATGATGCGGTATTTGCAGGTCTAGAAACTGAACTTGAAGAGGGTTGGTGATTATTAAAACGGGGTACAGGTGCTCCGGGCCAAGCCTGACCTGTATTAAGAACGTTGATTTTTTTCTTGCTCTGTCGTGAAGATTATCTGCCATAGTATTCCATATAGGCCTTGGGCACTACCACTGGGACCCGTGGAGAGTGGAGGAAAGATGACTCTTCCAGTGGTGCATTTGGGTCCTATGTGCGCAGCCATAAGATACCTAGGATCGGTCTCTGTACCTATTGCTTCAGATGACTGGAGTAATGGCTCAAAACCGTTTGTACTATAATGATCCGGCGTGCTTGAGGATGTTGCTTCTGGAAAATTAGCTGTCTCAAAGCTGGCTTCAATTGCTTGAGATAGTTCATCTTCATCCATCTCACGTTGAAATGTACGTCGTCTTCCACGTCTATCTTGTTCATTGCTTCGTCGATATGTGAAGCTAGTTGGTAACTAGATAAAAACAGAAAACCAACGGAAGGCAATTAATAAGAAAATGGGAAAACTGCATATCAATTTTACGCTGAGGTATAGATAAATTAATGTGTCAAGTTTGCCATGAAGCAAAATCTGTCGGTCAACAAAAAAACAAAAGCAACCATTTTGACCAGTTAACTTATGAATGGGGGTTGGTTTTGGTTGCGTTTTATCTCAATAAAATATTAAGATAAAACAGGGTTTTGGTTGCGTTGTATCTCTCTTTTTAAGAATCCAACCAGTAAGAAGTTCTTATCAAAGGATTTCCAGTATTATAGTTATTGTTTCCGTAATAGTATTTAACACATTACATATGGCCCGTCTTAACCCCAACATTACTATCTAGCCACTTAATTTTTTACTTGATAGAAAACAAGAAATCATACCTGCAAAATAGCATTGCGCTTTGATCGTGACATACGCCCCCCGTGTTCTAGAGCATTGTGCTTCTGAAATACAATGAAAAGAAAACAAGATCAACAAGGTTGCAGTCTGCGTGTGTGTGGCTAATGATCTTAGCAAGATCTACAAATAACTGACCTTCATTTCACCTTCAGATGTAAAAACAACGAACTTCTTAGTGAGGCAAGCTTCATCCTCACACAAAAAATGTTCTTGACGAAAATGAATCTGCAAATGCCAACTTATTTATTATACATTACGATAAACTCCATTTCAACTTACGTAAAAAGAAAATCAACTAAAAGAATGATATTTCAAAGAAACTATATAGATGGGACACAAAAAAACGATCAGAGAATACTATTTAAAATAACAACTTGCCTCCAAGTCATCATAATTCTTGTAATACTCAAATTGACCAGGATTTTGTCTGCACAATTCAAGACATGAACAGTTTTAAACGACTTGTTTTAGTCCAATATAGAAAATTGCGAAGAAAGAAGAGGCACTTTTACCTTTTACATATATGACAGGTGAAATGTTCTGTAGACATATGTGTGTAAAGCTCATTATCGCCATAAAACGGACTCCTGCAGAATTCACATAAAGGATGCCCCTGGAAGCCACCTCTATCACTTTCAGATCCGTCAACTACAGAGTCACCTGTGTTTATGTGCTGCTTTAATTGTGCTTTGTTATAAAGCTTCTGCTCACATATAAATACCTGACATGTTCCACAAACAGACAATGAAATCATGTCAGACAACTATGTTAATTAATCTTAGAAACATGGAGTTAAGTAATAACTTTATAATTAATGATCAAGAAACGACTAAACAAGAAGTGCATAAAAGCAGTATGCATCTTAACAAGCTTTATAGGATACATCAAATGTTGCTTTTTTCATGTCAGCAAAAAACTATCCATTCACATATCCTTCAAGTACTTTGATAATGCTATTTCTTAATAAGCTGGTATAATCATTTCTTCACAGCAACCATATAAGCTCAGGTTTGTAAACTGGTCAATTAGATGCAATTTTCAAGTTACATGCAATATTTGATTACGATTTAGGTGTATGCGCCGGTACCATCCATAATTTGCAACAACCGTCATTACTGAAATCCCAAACTCAGCCAGAACTGCAGATCCAAATGCATGTACAAAATGACACAGGGGTAGAAACTAAGTTTCTTAATTTGTTACAAGGTAGATATAACAAAATGGATGATCCAAGTATTAAATATGACTGCATTCAGAATATCAAAAGAGATGAAAACCGCGAGATGGCATTTTTAAGGGTAAGAATCGAGTCTGTCCACCAAACTTTTTCATAAAAGGAAGTCATGTCGTGATATGATGGCAACCAATGCACATCAGCACATGTATACCAAAAGATTAATGTTCTGTCTAGCCAGATTACAAATGCATCATATGTACTGTTCACAACAAGTGCTTCTATCTTGGTATCAATAGATAAAATTTCAAGAAACACAAAAAAATACTTCAATTTTAATGCCTTGTGTGTTCTAAGGGTAGTAATCTTACAAAGTTAACTTACAAACACAAAATCATAATGATTTGTATTTGAAGAGGTTCATGCCTTAGACAAACATAATGCTGATACGTTTAACACCAGAATTTTAGATCATTATTTGTGCACACGCTAAAGCATTAACACACTCATAAATAAATGCCTAGCTTCTTATAATTCAAATCTGCAGAGATGATAAAATATAGACCCCCATTTATCTATCTTTCTGAATCATCATTGACTCGTAGTCTCAAGACTTTTTCCCGTATACCAATAAGAGTATGCAGATACGCAAATACCAATGTGATACAAATATATAAAATAACTAAAATAAAGCAAATAAAACCAAGACAAAATCAGAAATCTACCTTCCTTCCTTCAAGACACAAGCTGCACATAAACACCTTATGCTGGTGAAACAAATGACCCTTAAGCTGGTTAATATCACGAAACCTAGCTTTTCTCTTTGAAGCATTACCCGCATTCTCCTCCACCTTGTCACATACACTACAAGAAAGCCTACACATTGCCTTGATCATCTTATACTGTTCCAAATCATCAAAGTAGGACTGTGTATCTTCATGATACCAATACTGTCCAGATCGACCCTCCTTATCTTCCGCAGGAAACACAGTAAAGTCATTTATAGTCTTAGTGTAGTCGCTAAAGCCTGCAAAACATCCCACAATCATGCATATAAATCAGCAGTTGCCGAAATGACTTGACATTGAAACATATTATTTTACTCAAGAAAAGCATATAATTGGTTTAACACCAATCATTATGCATAAAAACATTATAACAGCTTATTTGCGCTCAAATAATCAGATAATCAGTATGGCACTACATCAAAACACAATGCATATAAGCAGTTTCAACAAGCATTCGAAACGGAAATTAAATTCAACCATCAATCGATAATAATTAAAAAGTAAAAAAATCATTTACATTCTTAGTGCAGTCCCCTATAGCCTGCAAATATAGACTAGTCATCTACATTTTCAAAACAGCTTATTTCACTAGCAAACAAACAGATAAATCAATAAGCACATAAACAATTTCAATAAGTAAAAAAGTGTTTGTATTGCTAATTTCTTCTGATAAACTGCTTGGCAGTTTGAACTTTAAAGTGTTTGGAACATGAAAACTGCTTATGCTAATCTGCTTTTTAGTAGTAAAATAAACAGTTTTCACTTTTCATATTAAGCAAGTTGGGTACAAGCTTATTTCAAAGGGTTTTTAAAAACAAAGCTAGAAGTACCTTTTCAACCAATAAGTATATAAAACGGTTTTAATCAGTAAAAGGATATCACACATGGCTCAATAAAAGCTCGCACTCGGCTCGTAACATGTTTTGAGCTCGTTTCACAAAAGGCACTTTGAACAAAATAAAAGTAAGGTCTTCTTTGGACTCGCAACACAATAAGCATATAAACAGTTATTACTAAAGGCTCCGTGAGAGCTCAAGCCGAGCAATTATAACCTCGCACTCAGCTCCTTGTACATTACGCGGTCATCTTACAAACTCATACTCGACTTAATTTTGGATCAATCCTTTGCAGCCTAAACCTAACCAATATTATACATATTACATAGAGCCATACGTTTTGAGCTCGTTTTATATGCTCAGTAAAAAGCTCAAATCGTGAACCTTATGGATACTATAATAACCGATAAACTAACAGATGCATGTAACAATAACAAAAACGGTTATTAAGCTAATAACCTCGCAGACGGCTCATTATAGCTCGTTTGCAGCCTAAGCCTAACCGATATCATACATATTACATAGGGATCAACAAGAGTGCGATTCGAGCACTCACGCTTGCCTCCCTATACGTTTTGAGCTTGTTTTATATTCCCAACAAAAGCTCAAACAGTTAACCTTATGGACACTATACTAACCGATAAATTAACAGATGCATGTAACAATATGGAAAACGGTTATAAAAAGCTCGAATCGTTAGCCTAACGGATACTACACTAACTAACCGATCAAGTAACAAACAGATGCATAACTCAGTTGCAAGTACTCATAGTTAACACAATAAGCATACTAACATTCTAAACAAGGCTCGAAGCCTAAACCTAACAGATATTATACATATTACACAAGGCTCGGCACGAGCTCGATTCGATTCGTTATAACCTCGCGCGCTCGCCTCCTTAAGCGTTTTAAGCTCATTTTGTAAACTCGAATCGTTAACCTAACGGATACTACACTAACCGATCAACAAACAAACAGATGCATTTAACAATAACAATAACAGTTATTACAGTTCGTTTTGCAAACTAGGACTCGACAAGAGCTCGATTATAACCTCGAGCTCGTTCTGTAAACTCGATAAAAGCTCGAATCACAAACCTAGCAGATACTACACTAACTAAACAATCAATAAACAGATGCATGTAACAACAATAACAATACAGTCATCAGATCAGTCAATCGATTAAAAATATATAAAAAAAAAATATATATATATAGACCTTAGTAACGAAGATGATAGGAGAGTCGGTTTTACAAATACAGCAACGACGATCGTTACAAATAAAACGAAGCCGAGCGACACAAGTTGAACAGACGTCTTTGTGACCACATGATCCGTACGCTACCCATTCCAAGCTCTCTGCACACACTGCACAACTATCATCCATTCTTTGATTGATTGATTAACTGGTTTATAACGATCGAATAACTGATTTGAATGGATTGATGTGCGGCAGTTAGGGTTTGTTTGGTTATAATAATGTGTGTTGATTTGGGGATTTTTATTTTTATTAGTAGGTAGGTGGTGGACGCGGTGGGGGAGTAATATGTTTGGTTTATTACGGGTCGAGTTTTGTATTCGGGTTAGACTTTATAGAGTTTGTTTTTTATTTATGTAACCCCACGCATGTCTAGTTGTACAAATTTTTTTTTTTTTTTTTTTTTTTTTTTTTTTTTTTTGGGATCAGGCGCAATGACTTAGAATACGACTTACTAACCTGACTACTTTTAGATTTTTTTTTGTATGACTATTTTGCCAAGTCGCTATAGCAATAATTCCATGCGACTAATTTTCATTGATTATTTTTCACCAGATCAAGTTTTAATGGTGTAGAATTAATTGTTGAGGACTTACTTTTGCGTACCACTTAAACATCGGGGACTTTTTCGCCAACTTTGAAAGAGAAAAGTTTGACAATTGAGGTTTACTATTCGACTTACCTTGCAATGTTGTGGGACTTATTTTGGTGACATTTTTTGAAAGAGCAGTCCTTATTTTTGCCAAGTTGTGAAACTTTGCATTTAATTTTTTGAGTTTGCTGCAAGATCAGTGGGATTGTTTCGCCAAGACTTACTTTTGCGTGGGCAAGCTTGGACTTACTCTTGCAACCCAACACTTAAACCTTAGACTTCTTTTGCTAACTTGTGAAACTTTGCAATTGAGCTTGTGACTGACTTGTGCATTTAATTGCAAACTTACTGGCCTCTTTATAATGACTGGGTTTGTCAGAACCTCGGGAATGTTTTAAAGAGGTTCAGCGATCGCACTACGGGATTCTGGTTGAATTAGCAACCTTGCAACGCCCCTTAAAGTTTGCAATTGAGGTTCTCTGAGGACTTACCTGCCAGGACCTTTTTTTTGCCAAGTTGTGAAACTTTGCATTTAATGTTTGGACTTACTCTGCCAACGTTGGACTTACTTTGCGGTAATTATTTTTGGATTCTTTACTCGGATTTCTAAATTTGTTGGACATTTTACTTGTAAAACTTTGCATTTAATTATTTTGGCTTTGAAAACTTTGCATTTAATTATCATTAAATGCACGCCCAACAGGGATCGCGACACGTGGTTGAAGCACGTTTGTGAGAGGAGCGTGGAATGATCTTTAGTATATATGATGCTGGGACTATTCAGGATTGACCGTGAAAGTTTGCAATTGAGGTTCTCAGGAATTTTTTATGGAGGTCAAACAAATTTTTTCTGTAAACACGTTTCATGGGAGGCGTGGAATGATCTTTAAGATATATGAGGGAAAGTTTGCAATCGAGGTTCACATGACTTCACCGCAACGCCCCTGAGGTAAACCTGAGGCCGCCTGCGCCCATTTTGCCAAGTACCTTGCAAGCCCACTTAAACAGGAATTTGTTTTGCCAACTTACTCGTATTACCACTTAAACCCTTGTGGAAACTTTTGCCAACTTGAAAACTTTGCATTTAATTATCATTAAATGCACACCAACGGGACGTGGGGTTTTGCCAAGTTGTGAAACTTTGAAATTTAATGTTTGACTTACTCTGCAGCCTTGACAAACCCTTTGGAAAACTTTGCATTTAATTATCATTAATCCATATGCCAATCGGGATCTGACCGTGGTTGCAATTAAATGAGGGAGCGTGGAATGATCTTTAGTATATAATAATAGGAAGTTGGAAACACAACTTTTCTTTGTTCAACTATGGTTTTCTAATCGGTGAAGACCGAAAATACTCTATGTATTACTTGCATGGTATTCGTGCATTCTGATGGTCGGTATTTTGTGATTAATGTTGGTGCCAACAAAATAACAATGATAAACCGATTAGCAGGAGAAAAATAATGATACTAGTCGACTCAATTTAGTTTTGCGATTCCATTGGTCCTTTCATTTTGTTTTTAACGGCTTTTATTGGCTAGCCGAACTGATGGCGATTCCAGATTTCGATTGAACCCGTTGGTCCGGTCCGGTTTTCAAATCATATGTGCCATCAACTTGTTAGCATATAATTTGTATAAATCTTTGTAGGGGTGAGCAAACCGAATTAAACCCGAACCGAACCGAGAAACCCGACAAAACTCGGTTCTAACTCGGTTTAGGTTTTTACCGAGTTTCGATTTCGGTTCATGTCAGTTCGGTCCGGTTTGAGCAAAAAATCGACAAAAACCGAACCGAACCGAGAAAAACCGAGTAATTTCGGTTTCGGCTTCGGTTTGAGTTTTTTCCAAGTTTCAGGTTTCGGTTTTGTCGGTTCGGGTCGGTTTTGACCCGATGCTCACCCCTAAAACTTTGTGTGCTTTATTAGTTTGTATAATGTATATAATAACGTGTATTTTTCACTTTAGGGGGTGTTTTAAAGATAACATTAATTAGTGTGTTTAATTCTTTTATACTACCTCCGTCTCATAAAAACTGTACACTTTTACCTTTTTAAGTCTTTCTTTTCCAACTTTGTCCTTAAATAATTTTGATTACGCTATATAACACTTGATAAAAAATTATATGAATGGATTGGGATTTAAATGTATTTTCATTGATATGTTTCATAAAATATTATATGACGTAAACAAAAATATTTAAGGTCAAAGTTAAGAAAGAAAGACTTCAAAAAGTCAAACTGGACAGTTATTATGGAACGGAGGGAGTACTTGTACCATATATCGTGTTTAATTGGTTTGTACCAAAAGCTTTATCGTTGTATATCCTAATTTTAAGTTTTTGAGTGCATTCTTGTTATATTAATTGTGTGTTTAATTGTTTTGTACCAAAAGCTCTTTATAGGTTTGTTCTGCATGTGTACGTTTAAATTAGTTGTATATTTAGCTTGTAAGACTTGTATTGCTGAATTTTAATGCATTAAATGCCCCAAAAGGGCTAAACGCTTTGTAATATAGTAAGGTTTTAGATAACTCATTATGCTTATCGAATGTTTAATATTGTCATTTTACACTTTTAAAATTGTGTGTTGAGGGCAATTTGGTTATTTCACCCAACTTCATATTCTTCGACTTATTATTTCCATATTTTTGTTTTTTGTTGAAGGTTTCTATGTACTCCCCAAAAAATTGTTTGTAGTGGGTAGTCGACATGATAATGTTAGACACCAGGTAAATATCATCGTGACTGGTGTTTGCATATGTTGTTTTCTTATTTCTTTTTGTTGATATCTGGGAAAAATGAATTGACGAGCACAATAAAGGTGTGGATATACAATGTTACATTGAGGGTTTTGTAGATCTGTTAACATTTCTTTGTATTTTGTATCTATCTATTAATGACATACTTATGCTTTGTGTTTGTTTTGTGGAATAGGTCTGACTAGTTTCGTTATATAATGAACCACAAGTTATTTAAACCATGGTTTTCAATGTGGTGGTGGTGGTTGATTGGTGGTGGTATTAGCGAAAGTAGCGGCGACGTCACGACCAAAAGTGATGGTGGTGTTGGCGGTCGGAGGTAGTGGTGATTAGGGGTGTCATTCGGGTTGACCCGGTCGGGTTCGGGTCAGTCGGGTCGGGTCAACTCGGGTCAAGGTTAAAAAAAAACATACCGAACCCGACCTTGTTTAGAACTCGGGTTACTCGGGTTCGGGTCAATTCGGGTCGGGTCAAGTCGGGTTCGGGTCAAGGCTGTTTAAGAATTATACATTTTTTAAAGAAAATTGATATACTCAGATTTGTATTTTACATTATGTAAATACTATTTTGGTGAAATGCCAACTCTTTATTAAAAAAAATCAACTAAAAAAAATTACAAAACAAAATAAAGTTTTACCATATCAGATTCTTGGATTGGTTTATAAAAGTTAACATTATTTTGTCCCTAGTTCATAAGCAATTCCAAAGTGGCATACAATTTGACCTTAGTGGTCAAAGTCAATCTAACTATAAAATTCTCAAAGTGAACTATTGCGGACACCAAACTTATAATATACATTTGCAACCAAACAATGAGATAGTCAATTGCCAAAAATAGCTCGATTTAAATCATATCTGTTAAAACCATTTGTTGTCACTCAGACAATAAAAAAGAGAAAATTTCTTAAACGAACTTTTCTCTTGTTACTTTACAAATATAAACCTCGCCTTTATACATTTTCTAAAATGAACTTTTCAATATTATACGTTAGATTCCTACCATAATGTTTTTAAACCGTACACGAGTATAGGGCGAGAACTTTGGGCGTGGTACAAACTAGTAACAAGTGAGGGGTGTACAACTAGTTCTGGGCGTGGGCCTGGGCGAGAGGCTAGCCAGTAACATGTTTAGGCGTGGGCCTGGGCCTGGCGAGGCGAGGGCGTGGGCGAGATTGCTCTGCCAGGCGAGGGCCTGGGCGAGGCGAGGGCGTGGGCGAGGCTTACAATGATCTTGTTTCTGAGTATCAACAGTACCAAGATGCAACTGCGGACGAGGAAGGCGAGTATGAGGAAGATGAAGAAGTGTACGAGGACGAAGCTTGAGATAGTACCTGATGTTTGTGTTGTGTATTAGGTTAAGTTTTCTTAATATTATAAGCTTGTGGGATTTTGTTGTTAGTGTGTTGAGTGGTGCTTTCTTGAATGTTTTGAGTTGGTGTGCTAATGAAAAAGAAATAAAATCAAGCGGAAATGTTGTCGGACATTTTACTAGTGAGAAAGAAGATGATGAAACTTCTTGGAAGATGAAATGAAACTAATTATAGGTGGATGGGATATATGATGGTCTTTTATCATTGTGTAAATGGAGTCATGCTAAAGAATGGTCAAACAATAAATAAATCTCTTTCATTTTTATTTAAAGATTTAAATAAAATGGTCCCCTATACATGAAAATAAAAAATTGGTCCCCTATGCATGATGTGACATTTTTTTGTTCATTTTTTTAAAATGTTGAAAAAAGGTTTGTATTTGTAAAATAGATATTGAAATGGATTATTTAGGTAATTTACTTATAAAAAAACCATAAGTAAATAGCAAATGTTAGGAGATGAGCACCGCAGGGAAGAACAAAAGAAAGACTACCCCACGTGCAAATGATTATATTAGCATATAGTTGATTATTCATCACATCTAGAACACACTTGATATAAACGAATCTTGTGAACTCATATTAATAGTTAATGCCATGATCTTTGGTAGCGGAAGATAAGTTATTCTAACCTCAAATTTGTCCAACAAAGAATTGCATGCATCTTTTCCCATGATTTAACATAATCTTAAAAAGTAGTTTATTTACTCCAAAAGCCAACAGAGAATATATTAAGGATTAATAAAAGCGTACACCAATCAAGTACCTTAACAACTCGACCACTTGAGTTACAAATGAAAAAAATATATTTGCGAGACATGAATCCAAGCAGTGGTGGTCGCAAGTCGCAACATTACTTAATACACGATAATCACAAATCAACATAATGCTATATGTCGTTACAATGCAAAAGCACGGTACCATCTACTTATTCAAACACTATCATGGCGAGACCAAAACATGTCATCCAAACGACAAGATTGAAACAAAAAAGTCACGGACAAAAAATATCATATACAAATACTAAAAAAGCTTTTCAAGGCTTTACCATTTACCATTCAAATGACAAGTTGCATAAAAGTTTTATGTTACCAAAAGAAGCGCAAGGCTTTACCATTTTAGGTACTACAACTTATATTTTACGGTACCTAAAAGTTGCAAACAACATGCCAACATTTACAATACCTACCGGTACCACTACTACTAGTCTATTACAGATAAAACTTACAATTTACAAATAAGCTTTCAACCCCCAAAATAAGCTTTCAATCCACAAAATAAGCTTCCATTCTCCACACAAAAGAACCTTCTATATTTCATCGTCGCTCGAATCTACATGAAAGAGGCATAATTAGCAAGGCACAATACATCTAAATTGACAAATACTACAAATAAAAAGAAACGTACCAGTTATTATTGTTTTGAAATCTTCTTCTTTTTCCAGAATTTTATCCTTATCCTTGCGAAACCAATCTTGGGTACAAATAAGACTTTCAATACTCTTGTCACTCAAAGAACTCCTAAATGTATCCAACACCCTCCCATTAGAACTCCTAGCAAAATACAACAATGCATTCATATTTTCAATCTCTCCATAATACTTGTCAAACTTCTTTTTCATCGCCTTAGCAATTTTATAAAGAATTTCATCCTCTGGTGGTACTCTCAAAACATCACGGAAGATTTGTTTTCTCAAAAGTTCACGAATAGTAGATAATTCAACAATGGCGTATGTGGCGTCACATATTTTGTCCCCGAAATCCTCAAAGTAATATCGTAAAATATTTTAAGAAATTCACACAACTTTCTCCCTTTATCCCAATCTTCATGTGATGGCACCCAAAGACCCTTTTTGCGAATAGCATTCCCAAAAGCCGCATCTTCTAAATCATATCTATCAAAACCATCTTCATATGCTTGAGCCACTTCCAACATCATGTAGGTGGAGTTCCACCTCGTTGGAACATCCATTATCAAATTCTTTGTGATATCACATTTAGCACTTTCCACACATCTTTTAAATTTCTCAATTCTGCTACCCGACTTTTTTATCCACTTTACCGCATATCTAATATTCTCAATCGACTTATCAACTGATCTAATACCATCTTGCACTAGAAGATTCAAAATGTGAGCCGCGCATCTGATGTGAATCCATTTCCCATTTAATAAATAATTATCTTTCTTTGCAAATGTTTTTTCAAGAAATCAATTGCATTATCATTTGACTTGCATTATCAACCGATATAGCCATTATAGCATTAATGCCTACTCGTTCACACAAGATTCTACTCCTTTCCAATATCTACCCCTTGTGACCATCAAGACGACAAAAGTTCAAGACTTTTTATTTAACTTCCATTCATTATCTATAAAATGACTCGTTAGAGCCATGTAACTCTTCTTTTGTAAATATGTCCAACTATCGGTAGTTAAACATACCCTACCAATGCTTTTTGAATTACATTAAGAAGTTTATTTTACTCCTCCACATACAATTTGTAGCATCACGAGTAGTAGTACCTCTACATGGAACATCGAACAACGGTGATTAATCTTAGAATAGTGTCTAAAGCCTTCGCACTCAACAAAACTAAAAGGGAGCTCATCAACTATAACCATGTGTGCCAAAGTTTTCTTACTTTCTTTCTGGTCAAATTTCCACGCCATAATTTTATTTCCATCACCATGATCAAACATAATATTAGTTTGACCTTCACTTTGTTTGGCTAAATATAGTTTACACTTTAGCAAATGTCTTTTGAGATTTTTATTACCATGCTTGACAGGATGACATTTAAACTTATCACCACAATGCTTACACGCAGCTTTAATATCTTCAGGAAACTCACCTTCTACCAGGTCTACATCTTCAAAGTCTATCCAAACCTTTAACTACCTTTTAGTAATCGCTTTTGCCACCGGTCCCTTTGTGATTTTTCTTTTCTTTGTGTTCTTACTTTCAACTTCTCTTGTTGTTTCCACAGAGTTTGAGGTCGAGCCCGACATCTAAAACCAATTACAAATACATATTATGAGTTTATGACAATGTAAATGATAACTAACAAATAACAACTAGTTAATCTACTCTAAATCTTACAGGACCAGCTCCTAATCGAAGAAAACTAAACAAAAATTCTAATCCCTATAGTTCTTAAACTCTGAAACAATTAATTTTACAAATAATAACCTTAAAAAAACTTAAAACCTTAGAAACCTTAACAACAAAATCAACCAAGAAAGATTAGTACCTTTGGTATAAAAATGCCAAATCTTGTAGGGAAGAAAAGGAATTCAAGTTATGATGAAGTTTTAACCTTCGATCAATTGGAATTGGAACACATTGTCTTTTTTTTTTTTTTTTTTTTTTTTGGAAATGAAAGGTAAGTTTGTTTTTAACTACGAATTGAAATGTATTGTACTTATATGTTGTTAACTAGTATGGGCTAAGAATTCTGTAACAATTTGTAAGTATAATATGGGCTTTAGTCTACTCTATGAAAAAAAAATTCGGGTCACTCGGGTTTGACCCGAACCCGAATAAGAAATATATATTAACCCGAAACCCGACCTTGTTTGTATTTCGGGTCAATCGGGATTGACCGAATAACCTGAATATAATTTTAGACCCGATTAACCCGACCAGAATTGCCTTATTGGGTCGGGTTCGGTCGAGTCGGTCGACTTTTATGACACCCATAGTGGTGATGGTTGGAGATGAAACACCCTAAACTTTAGACCAATTTTCTTCTTCGAGCATATATGCCGTATAGGTTACGTACTCTATACAACTTGTATACCTTTGTTGTACAAAAGAGTAAGAAATACCTTAAAACATCTACGCCATAAGGATGAAAGTAGTGGTGGTGCGTCACTCACCGTCACCTCAGCGCCACATCAACTTTCTCTATCCTTTTACTTCCACTCACTCCCACACACCATACATCCGTTTTGGTCACTCTCACTCACCTTATAAAAATATACCCCACTAAACACCCACATACACTCACAATACAATACAAAATAAAATAAAATAAAATAAAATAACTTTTTGGACTAGGGCCACATTTGTCATATTTTAACCTTAGTGAGTAACTAACCACTCTCTCCATTTTGTATAGTGACATGCACTATCTGTTTTGAAAGTCACCATAGTGAGTTGGTCACTCACGTCCCAAGTGACAACCACTCCGGTTAGTCTAAGGGACCTCTGCCCCTTATGCCATATACCTTACTTTGACATAACGACTATAACATTTACTTGTCTATGTCGTAGAGGTGCTCATCCCTCTACACCATAGGATAGTGCAGGTACTAAAATTTTGCACATTTTAACTAAAGTTTTGCATCATCCGACAACCACATTCATAGTTATACACTTGACCAAAATACAATATAACCATTATGTTAATACAAATAAGCCGTAAAAACGTTTATTTATATTTTACGATCTTCTAATGTTTTATCGATAACAAACGTAAAATCATTTTAACGAAACAAATAAAATAAGTAATGGTTTGAGCCAATAATTTACTAACACACTTACATTTTCATATAAAACACTAAACAAGCAATAGTGTTTTCGGGTTATAGTAATGCATAGGTATAACAACTAGTGTGTACATAATGGGTAGATATATATATATATATATATATATATATATATATATATATATATATATATATATATATATATATATATATATATATATATATATATAGTATGTATTTTAATGGGTAACATAATGGGTAGAAGTCTAAGTATTTGACCCATTGACTAAATACATTGAATGTAGTTGGGTAAAGCCCAAAGTCCATGACCCATACCCATGGAGCATGATCCATAACCCATAACCCATAACCCGTTGCATGACATCATGCATAAGTCATAATGGGTATTATCCATGACCCATGGAGCTAACCCATGACCCATTGACTAGATGCATTACATCTTCAGATACATTTTATCTATTTGGGTACCCATGATCCAAAATTCATAACCCATGACCCACGATCCATGACCCATAACCCGTATAGGAGGGCGTCCTACGGATCCCCGGTTTACACTAGGCGAATCCCGCTTGTAAGGGATCCGTGGGATCCGAACAATGAGATAGCATGTAAGGGATCCTTGAACCGGATTAAGAGCAGACGGCGTTGTGAAGGCTTCTCGCCATAAGGAGTTTGTGTTGTGTAGTGATTCTGAACTCGAGTGGGTGACTCGGGGACCGGAGTAGGGCAAGGAAGGTGTCCTTGTGGCGAACCACTATAAATACTCGCGTTGTGGTTTTGTGCTTCTTACTCTTTATCTTTGCTTTACTTATGTATATGCTTATCTATCAACATCCAACACACACATTTAAATAGATTGACATAAGTCGATCATAATAGTTTAAAACAAAGTTTTAATTGGTAAAACTATTCAACCCCCCTGCTAGTTTTCCACAATTGGTACCAGAGCTTTGTTACCAAGTTTCTTAGATTATATTGTACTTTAAACTTGATACGATCCGTGTATGATTGAAAACTACAAAGAATGAAATCTTTTTAAAAAATTCTTTATGTTGGATAATGATAGATTATTCTAACAATGTCTTCTTAAGAAATTCTCTTGCTAGGACTCTTCCAAAGTCTTCATTTCTATCCAAAGAAAAATGAAGTCAACACTCAAGGAAGAACCCAAAAGTAATTACAACCTACTTCTTCTAAGTACAACGGATTACTTTAAAAGCTCATGAAGTATTTCGGGTATATGGTCTCTAAAAACCATACCAAAAGGTTAGAGGTATGTTCACACCCACAAACTAGTTGTTTTATCTATAATGCGCTTATGTTGATAATATATGTTTTCTCTGATTAAAACCTTGCATGTTAATATTGTTTTTTAACACATGAATTAGGGCGCTAACTTCAATAGTTGTTAGTCTCTAAAAAGTCTCTCTTCTCTACCTTCCCTACTTACTCATCATCGGGAATATTATTCCTCTATGATTTTCTATCATCAAACCTACGTCGTCATCACAAAATAGATCCTTGATAGTTAAACTATCAAAACATGCTGACCAAAACGTCTATTCAATTAGGAACACCATTCTACAAAGTTCTTTTTGTACTATAAGCTATTGTATAACTTATTACAAAAATAACACCAAACACTCCTTTTTTGTCCCATGGCGGATCCACAGTAGTACTAGCCGGATCCACATTACAAGGGATCCGGGGAACCGTGTGACAGAGAAGTCGATATCGCTTTTCAAAACCAAAATAATTATTTTCCTCTCCTCACAAACACAAAAACAACCCAAAGCCTGCTTCCATCTCCATAGGGCTTCATATCCTCAAGCATCTCCTTCTTGAACATCATTGTAAGTAATTACACTCATATGTTCTTGATAACACTCAGATTGTGCATGTTTTTAGTAGCATTGTTTGTACTTTTATATCTGTTATTTGGTTATATTTGTGTGATTTTAGCACTTAATCGTATCTAGAGATGTTTGTCTAGCATTCATAACCAAAGTGCGAGGAAATGGAGGAAAATGTGGAAATATGCGTTAATCGAAGATTTCCGTCGATAAAGCTAAATCCCAAGTACCTTTGAAGACCTTAGTGATTGAAGAACCAAGTTCTACAAGTCGAGTGAAGAGAAAGATCAAGTTTCTTATCTCGGAAGATCCAACGGATCCGGTTACACCTTAGGATCGGTTGGCATTTGTCGGATTACATGTTTTGCCAAGACCGACCGATCGGTCGCAACCCATAACCGGATCGGTCGGTGTGTTATTATTGAAGACCAACCGGATCGGTTGGTCGTATGACCGATCCGGTTGGAGAAGCTGCGGTTGTCAAATCTTCATCACTAAGCTTCCCTTTGCATCCAAACGATTCTAGGTCCTTCTCTTGATGTATTCTAGTCCTTCCTTACTCCTTGGAGGCCAAGTCAAGCATTTAACACCCTAGGCCTTGGAATTAGTATAAATAGAGGCTAAATGTGAGCATATTAGACACACTTCAATTACAAAGCTCTCTACTCATCAAATCAAGCCTTAACCTCACGAAATTCGTCCTTAGAAATCCGGAGAAGTTTGGAGTTCGAAGTTCCACCGTTGGAAGCGAAACACTAAGAAGTCCACCACGATCCTTTGGGAATCATTACTTCATCATTTGTAATCTTATTCCAAGCATTGTAAGACTTTTATCATGTTTTCTAATGATCAAAGTTATGAGGTTATGTTCATGTTTGCTATGAGTGGCTAGTTTCTTTATACACTTGCTTAAATGATGTTGATTATTATATGATTAGTTAGTGATTGTATTAACATGTTTTAATTCAATTTCAAGTTGATTCTAAGATCAATTGTGCTAAAGTTTCATAGTGACATTTGTTAATCAAGTTTGGCTAATTGGTAACTATCGTTGGGGTCGAAAGAACTTCGTATTATTCAACTAGTCATAATCATTTTGTCTATGGATGATTGTTTTTACCCATTATTCTTGATTATACAAAGGAACTAAGGTGTGGTTGTAATAAAGCGCTTTTGATTATCAAATTGGATTAGTTGGAAACATCTAAATGGTCGTAAGATTAGTTGTGGAAAATTAATTGTAGCCTTTTGTCTATGATCGGGTACCTTTTGTATTGACCATTTCTTAAGCAATTTGATGAACAAGTGGATGTTTTGTGTTTAAGTTTATGAAAGTAGACTTATGAAACTTGAATTGATCTTGAATTGATTGGTTAAACTTAAAGCTTGTTTTATGAACTAAAATCTTGTGAAGGTTTATCTTATAAGAACAATAGATTAGTTTTCAACTAATTATCACAACCAACATGTTAAGTAGTTAATACAATCACATTAATCTATGATATGATACTAGTTTGAGCAAGTGTAGTTTTTAATCATCGAATTTCATTATATCTATTTGCTTTGTTATATGTTTTGATCGACTCAGTTAATTCAAACTTGTGCTCGATTCACTCGAATCCTGCGAGCGATCCCGACTTACCTTCATAATCTTGCTATAACGGACGAGTATACTTGCTCGTATGTGTTATTAGTAAAATTGGTAATTCACCTTTTATAAATTTAAAACTTGCACCTACCGGGCACATCAAGTTTTTAGGCGCGCCGGGATTTGATTGTGTTTCAACAAGTTTTGAATTTCCTCACCGATTTTAAAAAAAAAAAAAAAATTTTTTCACGAAACCTTAACAGGATCGGTTGCCCTCAACCGAATCGGTTACGTGTTTACCATCAATCGACAGATCTAACCGATCGGTCGCATCCATAACCGATCCGGTTACCTTCCTCATTCCATATAAAGCTGTTTTCGTTGTTTGTCCGTGTGTTTAGATATTGCTGGATTCTCTAGGTCATTGTATGAACACTCGAGCAACGGAATAGAACCAATTACACCTCTTACCAACCCGAGCGTTTGATTCGAAGAAGAAGAAGAACACGTTTCATACCATTGGAAAACCGTGTACCAAGAATACCAAACCCACCATTTGATAACCTCATTGAAGCCAAAGTTGTTTACAACCCTTTCACCAATTACCTTTTCCCATGGCGGACGATCAACCTATGTGGGGAACAAACGAATAGTAGCACCAACACCGAAAGTGCTATTGTTGCTATTAACCTTGGTGACAACTTCACCGTGAAGGGACATCACCTTTCTATGATCAAAGACCGACAATTCGATGGCGTATGCGTGGCCGATCCGCATAAGCACATTGCCGAATTCATCGAAATTTGCGGCATGTTCCGTTATGGCGACACCGATGTCAATGCCATCAAACTCAAACTTTTCCCATCATCACTCGCGGAGATGCTAAAGTATGGTACAATGAATTAACCGGGAATCATCAATACTTGGGAGGAGATGAGGCAAGCTTTTGTGAGCCGATTCTTTCCACTGCCATGTTTGATCGATTAATGGGAGAAATTCGTGCTTTCAACCAAAACCAAACGAATCACTTGTCGAAGCTTGGCTTCGAATGAAAGATTTAGCCGTAGTTGTCATGGACATGGATTATCAAAAGGAACCATTATCGAATCTTTTACCATGGACTAGATGAAATCTCTCAAGGCATCCTTGATCTTTGGAGGAATTTTCTCTATAAAACTCCCAACGATGCACATCAATTGCTCGAAGATCAGTACTTCTCAAACTTGATTGGTCCAAAGATTCCAAAACCAAACCTCTAAGAAAAACCGTTGCTTTTGTCGAAAACACCGATACCTCAAAACTTATGGAGAAGATGGGCGTTAACCTCACAAATTAACTTCAATACAAGGATATTAAAGATGAAATGAAAGAAATGCGAGATGGATGTAACAATTGTGGAGAAATCACCCATCATCCGAGAGTGCGACGATAAACCTATGGGTGGACCAAAAGAAGGAGAAGCAAATTACGTTCAAGGAGGATATCGTGAGGCGGATATCGTAGTAACTATTACGGTCGAAATGCGGAAATTGGCAAGATCGCCGACCGAGGATGACAACCGTGATTCTCGACTAACCGACGATCCACCACACCAAACTTCGACAAAAGGCGGAAGAAAGCGAATTCGAAAAAACCATGAGAGAATTCGTGGTCGGTCAAAAATCATAAATGATTTTATCAAAATCAATTTTCAATCTTAAAGCCAAAGTTGAGCAAGGACGGAAAAATCATCAAGCATCATCCAAGATCTTGAAAACAAGCTTAGCGAGACTTTTCGACCAACATTCCTCTAGACCATCGGTTCATTGCCAAGTAACACTCAATCCAATCCAAAACCATCAAATGATAAGACGTCTGTCCACCTCAAACACGAAATGAACATATCAATCTTGTTTTCACAAGAAGTGGTCTCGTGACGATCCACCACCTAATCTAATACTCCTGTCACCGTTGATAGTGAGGATGAAAGCGAAGAACCAAACACAACTCAAACCACCAAAAGAAAGACATTCCACGGTCAAGGCGTATACGAAAATTCCTTATCCTCGGCGCCTAAAGAAAGAAGATGGAAGGCGTTATAAAGTTTATCGAAATAATCAAAGAGGTTAGACTCAATGTTCCTCGTTGATGTTATAGCCGGAATGCCCAATTACGGAAATTCTTGAAAGAACTTCTTAATAACAAAAGCAAGCTTGAGCAAATATCGGCAACTTTTCTTAACGAAGAATGCTCGACCATAGTTCAAACAAAATTCCACCAAAGCTCGGAGATCACAGGAGCTTTCTTATTCCATGTACTTTCGGAATAACGTTAAATGTGATGCTTTAGCCGATCTTGGCGCAAGTATCAATTTGATGCCTTATTCACTCTATTCCAAGTTGTGCAACAACGACTGAAACCAACAAAATGAGCATTCGATTGGCAAACCATTCCTATCAATATCCTGTGGAATTCTTGAGAATATGCTTGTTCAAGTCGGTAAATTCATATTTCCGTGGACTTTGTAATCTTGGAAATGGAAGAAGATAGTAAAGTCCCACTCATTTTAGGAAGACCTTTCCTAAACACCGCCGACATAATCATCAAAGTTAAAGGAAAAGAACTCAACCTTGGAGTTGGGAAGATCGAATCACTTTTCTTATCGATAAAGCAATGCGCTACCCACATTCCAGTGATGACACTTGTTTTAACGTCGATGTTATTGATGAAGTCACTGATGAGGAATTAGATGCATTACTTAACGAATCCGATCCATTCATGACTACTTCTGAAAAAATCAATGAAACAGATTTTGACAAAGAATTTGATGATTTCATGAAAGTAGAATTTGAAGAAGATAACTCAGAAGAAGAAGAATTAGAGGAAGAGGAAGGAAATTTTGAGGAAATCACTTTCAATGAAAAAATGCGAATAAAATCCTCTATCGAAGAACCACCCACAGATCTCGAACTCAAACCTCTTCCAAATCATCTTGAATATGCTTATCTGGAGGAAAACTCACTTCTTCCAGTAGTCATATCTTCATTACTCGAGGATGATGAGAAAGAAAGTTTAGTTTCCGTACTCAAAAATCACAAACAAGCTTTTGCTTGGAAAACATCTGATATTCCAGGAATTAGTCCTAATTTTTGCAAACACAAAATCAATTTGAAGAAGGGATTAAACACTGTGGTAGAAACGTCAAGCGTAGACTCAATCCCAACATGAAAGAAGTTGTTAAAAAGGAAATCATTAAACTTCTTGATCTTGGAATCATTTACCCAATTGAGGATAGTCCTTGGGTAAGCCACATTTCCTTGTGTTCCAAAGAAAGGAGGAATGCGGTTGTAACTAATGAGCGAAATGAGCTAGTTCCAACTAGAAGCATCACCGGTTGGCGTGTTTGTATTGACTATCGTAAGTTAAACAAAGCCACCGAAAGGATCATTTCCACTCCCATTCATGGATCAAATGCTTGAAAGACTAGCGGAAATAAATTCTTTTGTTTCCTCGGCGGATTTTCGAGGATATTTCCAAATTCCCATCGATCCTAACGATCGAGAAAAGACCACCTTTACTTGTCCTTTTGGAACCTACGCATATCGGCGTATGCCTTTTGGTCTTTGTAATGCTCCGCAACTTTTCAAAGGTGTATGATCGCCATCTTCAAGACATGCTTGAAACTTCCATGGAAGTTTTCATGGATGATTTTCGATCTTTGGAGAGTCATTGAAACTTGCCTTTCTAATCTCGATAAAATGCTCGAAAGATGCGGTCGCACATCTTGTTCTCAATTGGGAGAAATGCCACTTTATGGTAACAGAAGGAATTGTGCTTGGCCACAAAATCTCTAGTGCGGAATGGAAGTCGACAAAGCAAAGGTCGATGTCATCTCAAAACTTCCACCACCAACCAACGCCAAAGCCGTTAGAAGTTTTTAGGACATCTTTGGTTTTACTGCCGATTCATCAAAGATTTTTCCAAAATATCTCGTCCAATGACAAAACTTCTTGAGAAAGAATCTATCTTTGACTTGATCTCGATTGCATAAAAGCTTTCGAATCATGAAATCTCAACTTACTAGTGCTCGATCATGGTTTCACCTAATTGGTCACTACCTTCGAACTTATGTGTGTGGCGATTTTCTTTGTTGGGCGATCTTAGGACAACGAAGGAAACACTTTCGGCCTATATATTTTGCAAGCAAGACGAATAGTGCCCGACAAAATTATACCGTCATAGAAAAGGAATTACTAATTGTCGTTTTGCCTTTGACAAATTCGATCATATCTTGTGCTCTCAAAACAATCGTTTTACCGATCATTCGAAGACTCAAATATCTATTCAACAAGCAAGGCGCTAAACCACGCCTTATTCGATGGATTTTGTTACTCCAAGAATTTGACATCGAAATCAAAGACAAGAAAGGGCGAGAGAATCTTGCTGGCGATCACTTATCTCGTCTCGAAAATCCTAATCTTGAGGAGTTAAAGAAGAAGAAATCGATGATTATTTTCCGATGAAACTCTCATGACCATCGGCGGAAATAGCGATCCTTGGTTTCTTGACTTTGCAAACTACCTCATGGGAGGAATTCTCGAGAAAAGGACTAACTCATGCTCAAAGAAGCAAATTCTTTTGAACTTAAATACTATTTTGGGAGGAGCCATATCTTTTCAAAATGTGTCCGATGGGATGATCCGAAGATGTATTTTGGTTCGAAACTTCGTAAAATTCTTGACGAATGTCATCATGGCCCAACTGGGGACATTATGGTCCTTCCACCACGACTAAGAAAGTTTTGATCTTTGGATTCTATTGGCCAACAATATTCAAAAGCACATACACTTGTTCAAAGCTGTGACGCTTGTCAAAGAACCACCAATCTCTCGAAGGGATGAAATGCCGTTAACAAGCATTCAAGTGTGTGAAATATTCGATATTTGGGGAATAGATTTCATGGGACCTTTCCTAAATCCCACAAATTCGAATACATTCTTGTTGCTATAGATTACGTGTCCAAATGGGCGAAGTGAAGCTTTACCGACAAGCGATGCTCGTGTCGTCGTTAATTTTCTCAAAAGCTTTTAGCTGGTTATGGAATTCCCAAAGCACTCATAGCGATCGTGGAACTCATTTACGCAATCAACAAATGGAAAAACCATGAAAGATATGGAGTTCATCATCGATTCGCAATAGCGCTTATCATCCACAAACTAGTGGTCAAGTCGAAAATACCAGCAGAGCTCTCAAAAGAATCTTGGAAAAACCGTAAAAACAATCCGTCTTTATGGGCAAGGAAACTTGATGATGCTCGTGGGCATTTCGTCTGACTTATAAAACACCAATTGGTACAACTCCGTCTGAGACTGTATGGGAAGACTTGTCATTCTTGGTTCGAAGTTGAACATCGTGCTTATTGGGCGCTCAAACAATGTAACACCGATCTCAAAATAGGCGGAGAAAAGATTTACTGCGGTTGCGAACTCGATGAATTAAGACTCCAAGCTTATGAAAACTCAAAGCGTATAAAGCGAACAAAAGCCTATCATGATAAAAACTACGAATTCGAAAAAGAATTCAAAGCCGGAGATAAAGTTACGCTTTTAACATGAAATTCAAATTCAAAGCTCTAAGTTACAACCAAAATGGTTTGGACCATATGTCGTTAAACATGGATATCCATCCGGGTATGTCGAACTCTATGACAAACAAGGTGGAAGTTTCATTGTTAATGGACACCGAATCAAGTTATACTACGATAAGGAGCAAGCGAATGAAGTTTCGATTGCGGCGGTGTCACGGAGACACCATGAGAATGAATTGAAACTATCACTTTTGTAGCACCATTTCTGGAAGAATTCCACAAGCCGACCCATGAAACCAGCTATTTGAATTAAGTGCGGAGCGATATTGAAGATCTTGGTGAAGAATTCATGTACATCCCGAACTCTATAAAATGTTCAAAGCGCCCTTGCAATTTGAATAAGTCGGGAAGAATCGAGTCGGTGATGACTCGGTAATAAAACAAGCGCTCCTCGGGAGGCAACCCGTGTGTTTCATATTTTGATTTTACGTGGTCACTCCCCAAAGTCTTAACCTTTGGTTGAACTTAAGTGTGGGGGTGCCATCCTTTAATAAAACCTTTTGTTTGTTTATAAGATTGTGTGCGGTGATGATTTCTCTAGTGGGCGCGAGAATGAAGAAAGAATTTTAAGGCGATAAACTCGTTGACATATCTGGTTTCATCTCTATTTTCCCTATTTCTATACTTTGAAGTTCGTTTATCATTGAGGACAATGTCTAACTTAAGTGTGGGGGTGAATAGGAAAAAATTAGAGTTTTCATGCTTAAATTTAAAATTTTGTTTGCCCTTGTGATCTAGTTGTTTTCACACTTTTAGGAATATCTATTAGAATATTTGGATCATTCCTTTGGTAAGCGGTAATATTTGAAACTTGAGATGTGTTAGATTACTATTGCAATCCATTTTGGATCGATAAACATTTGCTAACACATATTATACCCCTTTCCACTAAATTGTGAGGATTTGAGCCTATTTCTTATTAGCATACATCTTTTATGCTTAGAACTTTTTATGAGTGTGGGTGATTTTATTTATTCTAGAACTTGTGCTTGTAAATCATTACTAGACCGCGGTGAGATTGCATTAGCATGCGATATAAGTGAATTCGTGTGATAAAGAGGCAACTTAGGATTTAACCCAAATGGCCTTCCATTTTACATCTAATGATATATTAGCTAGCCTCATCGGTTAGTTAACCACCCACATGGACCCATTTGTAGTGCTCATTTTAGCACTAGATACCCTAGTTACACCTTACGAGCCATCCCTTTCATTTTGCTTCACCCGAAAATACAAAAGATTTTACACTTTAAACCTTAGCCTACCCTTATCAATGTCTAACGGTTGGTTGCTAGTTTCATGGAAAGTGAAGATTGTTCAAATGATTATGAGTACCACATCATATGTGATTGATTGAGCCATGTGTTGAGTTTATAAAAAAAAAAAAAAAAAAAAAAAATTTGTGTTGAAAGTATGGAAATAATAGCCAATGTGCTATGATCGAAGAATAATTATCATGGCAAAGCAAAAGGCGTGGAAAGTGAAAAGAAGAAAGCAAAGCTATAATCGTTTATTTGGTTCGTGGAATGTTTGATAGCTAGCAACACGGGTATTAGACTTGATTTCATTTTATTTTACACCAATTTCATTAAACATTCCATGCCTTATCCATACCCTTAACCCCTTAGCCTTTCATTATAACTTGAATAAAAGCCCTCTTTAGATGTTTTACTTGGTGCTCACGCCACGTCGGTGGAGTTTTGTTTCTTGTACAAGCTTATGGTAATAATCTAATCATGGTGAGCAATGAGTGTGATTTATCTTGTTACTCCACTAAAAATGAGTGATTGAGTGAATTATATTCCATTATTTTTAGTGAGGTGTTTGAAATGTTAATCATGCAAGAAAATCATTGGATATTGTCAAACATCTTGATGTTTCACCTTTATAAGCATAATTGATGAATCTTCTCTCGTATTTATACTTGGTTGATTTGCATCACATTTTCATAATCACGATCTTGTCCCGGTGGATGTTTGTCCTAGATTTGCTTGAGGGCAAGCAAAGTTTAAGTGTGGGGAATTTGATAACACTCGGATTGTGCATGTTTTAGTAGCATTGTTTGTACTTTTATATCATTATTTGGTTATATTTGTGTGATTTTAGCATAATCGTATCTAGAGATGTTTGTCTAGCATTCATAACCAAAGTGCGAGGAAATGGAGGAAAATGTGGAAATATGCGATTAATCGAAGATTCCGTCGATAAAGCTAAATCCCAAGTACCTTTGAAGACCTTAGTGATTGAAGAACCAAGTTCTACAAGTCGAGTGAAGAGAGAAAGATCAAGTTTCTTATCTCGAGAAGATCCAACCGGATCGGTTACACCTTCAGTAGGATCGGTTGGCATTTAATCGGATTACATGTTTTGCCAAGACCGACCGATCGGTCATAACCCGCAACCGGATCGGTCGGTGTGTTATTATTGAAGACCAACGGATCGGTTGGTCGTATGACCGATCCGGTTGGAGAAACTGCGATTGTCAAATCTTCATCACTAAGCTTCCCTTTGCATCCAAACGATTCTAGGTCCTTCTCTTGATGTATTCTAGTCCCTTCCTTACTCCTTGGAGGCCAAGTCAAGCATTTAACACCCTAGGCCTTGGAATTAGTATAAATAGAGGCTAAATGTGAGCATATTAGACACACTTCAATTACAAAGCTCTCTACTCATCAAATCAAGCCTTAACCTCACGAAATTAGTCCTTAGAAATCCGGAGAAGTTTGGAGTTCGGAAGTTCCACCGTTGGGCCGAAACACTAAGAAGTCCACCACGATCCTTTGGGAATCATTACTTCATCATTTGTAATCTTATTCCAAGCATTGTAAGACTTTTATCATGTTTTCTAATGATCAAAGTTATGAGGTTATGTTCATGTTTGCTATGGTGGCTAGTTTCTTTATACACTTGCTTAAATGATGTTGATTATTATATGATTAGTTAGTGATTGTATTAACATGTTTTAATTCAATTTCAAGTTGATTCTAAGATCGATTGTGCTAAAGTTTCATAGTGACATCTGTTAATCAAGTTTGGCTAATTGGTAACTATCGTTGGGGTCGAAAGAACTTCGTATTATTCAACTAGTCATAATCATTTTGTCTATGGATGATTGTTTTACCCATTATTCTTGATTATACAAAGGAACTAAGGTGTGGTTGTAATAAAGCGCTTTTTGATTATCAAATTGGATTAGTTGGAAACATCTAAATGGTCGTAAGATTAGTTGTGGAAAATTAATTGTAGCCTTTTGTCTATGATCGGGTACCTTTTGTATTGACCATTTCTTAAGCAATTTGATGAACAAGTGGATGTTTTGTGTTTAAGTTTATGAAAGTAGACTTATGAAACTTGAATTGATCTTGAATTGATTGGTTAAACTTAAAGCTTGTTTTATGAACTAAAATCTTGTGAAGGTTTATCTTATAAGAACAATAGATTAGTTTTCAACTAATTATCACAACCAACATGTTAAGTAGTTAATACAATCACATTAATCTATGATATGATACTAGTTTGAGCAAGTGTAGTTTTAATCATCGAATTTCATTATATCTATTTGCTTTGTTATATGTTTTGATCGACTCGTTAATTCAAACTTGTGCTCGATTCACTCAAATCCTATGACGATCCCGACTTACCTTCATAATCTTGCTATAGCAGACGAGTATACTTGCTCGTATGTGTTATTAGTAAAATTGGTAATTCACCTTTTATAAATTTAAAACTTGCACCTACCGGGCACATCAGTTCTACTCATCATCATCCTCATCCTAGGGTTTATGGTTTTAAAATTTTCAATTAACCACCAATTGATGAAATTAGGTATTGCAAAATTAATCACTAATAAGGGTTTTCATATAATTTCTATTGTGTCTTACAACATTGTTAATACAAATCAAAACCATAAACCTATCTCGACAAATTTTACCTAATTGGAATATTTGTTTTTCTAGGATCAACCATGCCCAAAGCTACCCAACAAGACCACCATGACACCGTCCACTACCTCTATAGATACTATCGAAAAGAGGAGCTCTCAAAAATCGGTCGTAAAATTTTCAAAAAGCTTGAAAAATGACTTATTCACGAAGGTCGTGTGGTTAAGGAATGTTTCCTTGAAAAACTTGATATTAAATCAAGTCTTCTCGACAATTAACTTTGATTGTCTCCTAGATATTGATGAACAAATTTGTCTGGTTTTTATCTTTGAATTTTACAAAAGTGTTAGGATCATTCGTAACAATGATGAAAGCATTTCAATCACTTTCATTGTCAACAACCAAACCATCACCTTACCCCTCAACACCTTTGCACAAATTCTTCGCATTCTGATGCAGGTTTTTCTAACCAGGTTTTAATATTTATATTGTCTCGTTATACCTATGGTCTACCCTAATGCACTAACGGGCAGTGTACCCGGTCGTGTGTAGTGTAGTAATGGTAAAACCGAGGTCGTCCCAAGAGCTATGTGTGTTGATTATTACTAAGTCTAGGTGTCACAGTTTTTAATATGATTTCGCTAAGGAATTAATTAATTAACTACTAAAGCAAATAAAAGGCAACGGTTTAATCAATAGAGGAGAGTGGTGCTAACCTAGTTATTCCTCCTAGCTAGTAATGTCTACGTCTAATTACTTCCAATTACTTGAGGTGGGGTCAAAGTCGAGAGGACAACATTTGGTCAATTCACTTTAACCTATCGACAAAGATGTCACCACTAGAAGTCGGTGTCCCCTCATAAGTCCGATTGTTCTGGTCCCTAAGCCAGTCATTAAGTACCGCTACATGCTAGATTTGTAATAGTGAGTGCCGGGCTTTAGCAACTTAAACACTACCCCTAATTTTAAGTTCATCAAGCGGTAGGTGATCGGTTGGTCAAATCGCACAAGTAGAAAGGGTCGTCAGTTGGTCATATCTTACCTTTCCCATCTCGGTCTACTCACTTAGAATTGAGTTGGTCATATCTCTAAGCAACTAGCCTCACGAGTCATTCAAAACTACGAAACAAGGGTAGCTACCAATAAACTATGCATGCGTACACTTAGAAATAATTATCACGGAAGTAATGTAAGCATAAACAAAACAATTAAGGAATCATAACTAGGCCGGCACCAAGAGGTGCTTAGCAGCTCATATTAACCATACAAATCAATTCAATATTCAATGTTCGTAATACATGAATCGAAAGTAAAGAAAAGATAAAATGCTAATGCTTATCGTTGGGAGGCGATTTCTTCCTTGGAGACGACTCCGTATGCTCCTCTAGACCTGCCTTTGGCTTCTTCCCACGTTCTTTGGTTGTGGTGTGTGAAATGGGATGCTTTGAAATCTTTGGAAATCGTGGGGTATTTATAGGCGGATCGGGTTCTGGCGTAACCAATAGAATAGTTCTGCGTAATCCTCTATTTCTTCGTAATTTGCACTAGATCTGCTGGTTATGGCGTAACCTTAGAAGTAGTTACGCCATATCTTCAATAATTCTTGATTACGCCGTAGTTTATGCAAGTGTTACGGCGTAGTTATCAGCGGCGTGGAACCTCATTTGACCTAATATAGTGATAACATCAAATAGTCCTGATTATTAAGTGTCAATTTCCCCCAATAATGCTTGTAATTTGTATCATTTATATGGATTTACGCTTGTTTTCCATTGTTTTCTACTTTCAGGTAAATTACGAGCATTGGAGCTAAAGAGACGCGGAATTGGAGAAACATCAAAGATTTATCATAGTATGCTGACTTTGAAAAGTTACGGCGTAACTCATCTCTCACATTACGCCATAACTAAAGCTTGACTCAGAAAACAAACTCATCAGAAGGTTACGGCATAACTCTCCCCAAAAGCTACGACGTATGATACGCGTACAACACGCGCTCGAGGTCAAAGGAACTTCCTTTTCGTCGAGCAAGTTTTTCAACACCCTAGGCAGTGAACCTAATCGTTGTAGTGTAGTATTAGGGTAAGCCTCGGGAATTGATATCGTTCTCTAGGGGAATAGGAATGCTAGTGAGAAATTACTACGCTAAGGTTGGGGTTGAGGAAGATTATTTTTTTTATCTTTTTATGTTTTTAGGAAATGGAAAGGTCTGAATCTCGTGGTTTGGATTTGGGGTTGGTATTTCACCGATTACTCTACTATTATCTATTCTAATTAACTAAGCTAAGGGGTAGTCTATGTCTATTGTTGTGTGCTCTTATGATGATTAAAATGTATTTACTTAGATGTTATTACTCCCTAGTTATCTCCTATTGATGGTTGAATTGTCACGTCCTTATTCTTAACGCGTTGTGTTTCTAAGGACGTAGGGTATGTGTTTATCCCTAACTCTTTGAAGCTACCTAAGGTTAATGACTACGAAATCTCTAGGATTCATAAACTTAGCACTAAGATTATCTTTGGATATTTAGCCTACAATTCCACTAGTAACTATAAGCTAAGGTTCAACAAAGACTAATCAAGCATTAATAACACAACGGATGACCTATCGCAATACTAGGTCAATCACAATTAAGATAAGAGACAACCAATCAATATTCAATACCTAGGTTTCATAGATCTAAGCAAACACACAAGTAAATTAGCCGGACATGGAGAACATGCAAACATACACACAAACAATTGAAGACATAATTGAATTAATGAAGTTAAACACTTATCTTGTTGTAAAATAGGGTATGGAACCTAAGATCTTGTACAAAACTGACCTTGGTTCGGTTTAGGTTTTACTCCACAAAACTACCTCCCTAAAAGCGAAAAATTCGGATTCTATATATAGTGTTACAAAATGCGGCGGCGTCACTCTTTAATTGTGGCGATCGTCGGTCGCCACTCATTAGGGTTTCGTCTTGCTTGCGTCAACTCGTGACGGCGTCACCTTATGCTCGTGGCGCGTCGGCTTCAATCTCGGCCGTGCGGATCCAAATCTAGGCCGTTTGAGTTGCGGCGCCTCTCTTTTAAACTGATGCCGTCACTTGTAAAATAGCAATTTGCTCTATGAGTCGTCTCAAGATGTCTCGAGACGGCGTCGTAGTTAAGCAGTGATGCCGTACCCTTCAATTCCAGCAACTTGAGTGTCTCGATTCTTGACTTTGGCCATTTTCTTCGTATATTCGCGCCTTTTCGTCCGAATAAGTGTCATTCCAGCAATTTGCCTTCAAGAGATCTAAAAAGTAAAAAGGAATGAAATTAAGTAGTAACGGATACAAAAGTGATCAATTAAGGGCTTAAATGACCCCTCAATAGTGTACCTTTTAAATCCTTATAAAATATCACTACACTTGGTATTTGCTTGTCCTCAAGCAAATGTGCTTTTAGCCAATTAATTTATAAGTTAGGGGTCATGAAGCATTAGTTTAGAATGATTCACAACACATATAAGCCCATAAAAGTTATAACAAACACGGAAATTACATACTAGCACCTCACAAGTGGTGTTTGGATACTCTCATCTCTCGGTGTATATGAAATATATCAAGTTGGAAATGGAAGATAAACACTCATTAACCGGTCCTAGTACATAGATTACCATAGGCTTGAGACTAGATCAAACCTCCATCACTTTGGCGTAAGCACCTAGGAAAAACTATCC
>CM040241.1:287285134-287760869 GCA_022545495.1 Chrysanthemum lavandulifolium
CTTTAATCTCGTTGATTTCCGAAGCAAAAACTCTTCAAGATCGTGTAAATGGTCACGGTAGGTTTGGTGTGTTGAATGAGATTCGTTTTCTTTTTAGCTTACCGAATAAGAGATTGAATGAAAACCTTTTTGGTTTTGTGTTCTTTCTTTATAAGATTCGAATAGAAAATGAAGTTTATGCTTCTAAAGATCTATGATGAATGTTGTGACTTGTGAATCTTTCAAATTTCGAGGCCAAGTCCTAAAAATGAGATCAATTTATTTCCTTGCTCTTATTATCAGTTTGATCGATGATGAATTAATACTTTCGAGTGAATGGCCTCAAACTAATCGATATTTCATTCTCTGGAACTAAAGGAATTAATTTGAGATCATGATGTAATTTGTTGGAGCTGGGTAAGTGATTGATTGTTTTGATGTTGGCTTGATAAGAAAAATCTTGTTTTAGTATACTTAGCTGTCAAGTCGCTAGTATCATTTATTTGACTAAATAGTCAAACACCAATTAAGTCGCTATTTTCAAAACTCGCTACCTTTTTACCGTCACAAGTCGCTAGCATATACTTGACTCTAAGTCGCTATTGACTTTCAAAAAGTCAACGATATCCAGTCGCTATCCTAAGTCGCTAGTTTTTTTTTTTTTTTTTTTTTTTTTTTTTTTTCAACTCGCTAATAAGAACACAAGGCGCAGCTAGAACAACTTGGACCAAAAAAGCATAAGAACAACTTAGGACAAAAAAGCGAATATGATAACCAAGATAAAAGAATATGAAGCAGAGAACAACTTGAGACCATGACTCGAATAAGATGAATATTAAAGATAAAATTCGGACCTTAAAGACAACTCAACAATAACCAAACTCAAAAATCAAAAACACAAGATAACCAAGATCAAACCATGGCTCTTGATACCAAATGTAGGATATTGGTTATTGTTTTAATCAAAGAACTTGTATAAAGATTGAATCAAACAAGAAGGTTTTAGAGAGAGAGAGATGGGTGGGATACTTTCTAGAGAGAAAAGAGATGAGAGAAAAGAAGTTGTATGATTAAGAGAAAATGAAAGCACCAACCCTCTCCACATGAGGAGAGGGCTATTTATAGTTTTACATATAACGCCACCTACGGTACATGGATCGGGCATACATTGGGTAAAGACCGTCAGTCCTCCACGGTGTTGCTCTAAACTAATTAACTAATTAATAAATAACGTAACTAATGACAAATCTACGAGCTAACTTATGCTAGATAATATTTGGGGTGACCGACTCTTCACTATGGAATTTTCTAATTCCTAACATTCGGTACTGAGACAAGCCATCGATGTCATACTGCTGGGCTGTGTCACTCATGTGGAGTTCGTGCATATTAGCCATCAACATAGCTGCCGCATTAGGCGCAAGTCCTCCATATCATCATCACAGTGCATCGCCATAAAGCTCTGTTCTTTATGCGTGAGAGTTCCACCGACTTCATCCTTAAGAGCCAAAAGTAAAGCCTCCTTGTGATAAGCATCGCCCCTAGTCCTCGGCTTTGGGCATGCATTAGCCAGTGTCCCTTCTCATTACAATTGTAGCAACAAAGACCATTTATCCCATTCTCGAGCATTACCTGTTCAACCACTTGAGCTCTACTGTTGTGGAGCACCCATGTTATTCCTACCCATAGAATTAACCCTTGACCACCGCCCATCGGCGACCATAACCACGATTACGAACTTCAACTCGTCCATTGTTCACAACACTGATTCCTTGTGTTTGATGAGGAGCGAATCGATTGTTGGATTGTTTGTATAACGACCAAAAGCTTTAGCAATCATAACAAATCCTTGTTGCAATGCATCAGCATCTCGAGTCCTCATTAGCTTCACTATAAAGTGCTTGACCATTGTTGTTGTTGTATGGAGCAATTGAGTTTGTTGAGATTATTCTTGTGATGGATCATATGGTGTAATTGTGGCGCTTGGTTGAGGAGCTTCATAAGGTTTTAAAGGTACCTTTTTGAGGGGTCATTTAAGCCCTTATTCGATCACTTTTGTATCCGTTATTGCTTAATATCGTTCCTTTTCACTTTTAGGTCTCTTGAAGGCAAAATCTTTGGAATGATGCTTATTTGGAGATCGAAAAGCGCGAATATCTGAAGAAAATGGCCAAAGTCGAATCGAGACACTCAAAGGTCTTTGAAACATAAAGCGGCGGCGTCAAGAAAATGCATATCTGCGAGACGCCGTCGGAAACAATTTTGCATATCTGCGACGCCGTCGGGAAGACGGCTCGAGCGAAATTGCATGTTTTCAAGGGGCGGCGTCGGGTTCTAAAGAGTAGGCCGTCGTTACTCGGGCGGCCTAGATGCAATCGAGACGACGTCGAGAGGCGGAAGGCGACGGCGTCACAACCTTAAGGTGGCCGCCGTCACAAGATCAAGTCACAACATGCTGTGAAGTAGTTGATATTGTTTTGGCCATAACTTTTGCATCGAACTCGGTTTAGGTGGTTCAAAAGCCAGCGCGACGGAGCGAGAAAATCTACAATTTCTTTGAAAAAATGGTCGTGGCGCCGTCACTCTATAAGTGTGGCGCCGTCACTCTTTGCCGACAAAAATCGCCTATAAATATAACATTATAACTTCACTTTTGTAAGCCCTAAACCCTAAGTCCGATTCGGGGTTTAGGTGGGTGTTCCGACAACTTAAAGGGTTTCAACCACTCCATAAACATCTTGTAATGGTTTGTTTGTTTATCCAATCCTATGGTATGTCTTCATTATCATAATTGTTGCTTGCTCTTCATTAATTATGCTTGGCTAATTCACCTTGTGTTTGCTTATGATTGTGTGAAACTTGTATATAATTAATTAGATCTTATTGATTTCTTAGTGATGCTTGTGTCTATCTTCATCATTAGGGTGTGACAACTTCAATGAATCTAATTGGTTTAGTTTATAATTCTTGCATCCTCATCTCTTGTTTGATTGGTTGTTTCTTATCTTAATTGTAATTAGCTTAGGAGTGCGACTAGGCTATCGTTGTGTTTAATACTTGATAAATCTTTGATAGTTTATGAATGACTTGGTGGATTTCGTTTACTAAACCAAAGATAACCTTAAAGTTAGTTTATGAATGATTTAGTGGATTTTGTTTACTACACTTAAGGTGAATTCAAAGAGTTAGGGAGAAAGCATACCTACAACCTTAGACACACAACGCAACTAGGAATAAGGGCGTGACAATTCAACCATCAATAGGGCGTGACAATTCGGTGGGTAGAATTGGATAGCTAGCAAGGAGTAATACATCATAAGTAGATCGCTTCACGTTCTTGGTAGATCCCTTAGTTAGTTAGTATCTTTTGGAATAGTTGACTAGCAACTAATTCCACCCTCCCTCAAACCCGAGATTCGTACCTTTCCATTCCATAAAATATAAAAATACAAAATAATCATCCTCACCTTTAGACTTAAATCGACATACAATTCACTAACGACACTATTCCCTGAGAGCGATATCAATACCGTGGCTTACCTAATTACTACACTACAGCGATTAGGTTCCTTTGCCTGGGGTGTTATAAAACTTGCTCGAAGAAAAGGAAGTTCCTTTGACCCCGAGCGGCGTGTGGCGTTATCAAGTTTTAGGCGCGGCTGCGGAATAGTTATTGTTTAGGCTTGATTTCTATCTCGTTTAGGTCTACTCACAATTCCTATCAAGTGAGATTTTTTTTCTTTTATTAGCTTCCTTGTAGTCTATCCCCTTCTTTGTGCCTTTGTTAGTAAAACTTGTCCATTGACTCTTCCGTTCACCATTATGGAGCAGCGAATCCACTATATCCATGATTAGGTTTTCATAAGAAATTATGATATTACTAAAGCGGATTATTCAAGATAATGGGAAGAAAGTAACCAAGTCCATAAACCTTTTGAGGGTTTCACCATTCCATCAAGCCCACAAAATACCTCATCTAGTGAAACCTATGCTTCGTTTGAGCCTTCACCTAGGATAGACTTTCGTGAACAACCTCCATGTTTAGAAACTATTTTTAGTAAGGCCCTTAGGAGAACTGACCAAATTTGTGAAAATATTATGGTAAGCAACCAAGCATTAAACCATAAGTTGGATCAATTACTAAGTTTGGTTTCATCACGACCTAAGGAAATAGCACATGATGAGCATATAGATGATGTAGATGTGATTGAGGATAAGGTGAAAAGTCTAGACCCACAAGGTATCCCACAGTTCCACCATCATTTAAGGCATACACACATGCGTGACTTACAGGAGTAGTAGAAGAGACTTTAGGAATCCCAATGGAGGTAGAACATTTGAACCAAGCATTATTTGGAGAATATAGGTTTGAATACTTGTAGTCTCGGTCTTACTCTTAGTTCTAGGAATTTCCTAGTGTTGATGAACCGGAACCTCAATCTTTACTTCCATCCTTAGATAAGCGAGGCACCGACCCACCCATCAACCAATTTAGTCCGGGTAGTTTTAGGATGAAGGAAGCCATTCACACCCCTTCACCTCGCGTGGCATATTTCCACCCTAAGGGTGTGTATCGCTACTATCACCCGCACTTAAACTTAAGTGTAGGAAAACTTCCCTTTATCTGTTAAATAAGGGTAGAGTCGGGGCTCGTGACTCGAACAAAAACAAGCGCTTCTTGGGAGGCAACCCATGTGTATTTGTTTTATTTTTATTTGTGTGTCGTATATCTTTTATTGATTGTTTATTCTCATGTTTGAATTTGTAAAATGCTTTATTTTGTTTTTAACCTCGTCTTAATTGCATATAAAGGTATTTTACATAAGGGATAAGTGTAGGGAGGATTACACGTTTTCAAAAAGCGTAAACATGAGAATAACAATTAACTAAAAGATATATATGTTGTTTGTTCGAGTCAAATGCTTGTATCGAGTCATAATGGATGTTTTTGCGAAATTTTCCAGTTCTAAAGATGTAAATTTTCGAAATTTTTTTGAAAAATCGAGACCGGTTTTGTCGGGATAACTGTGGCGTCGAGATTGCAACTGACGGCGTCGGGAAGGAGTAAAACATCAGTTACTTTTTCTCGTTTTACGTGCTACTTATAAATTTTGGAATTTTCGGTCTTAATTTTCTAGAAAATCGCAAACATCCATTCCACAAGCATTATATCTTATTTAAGTGCGGAATTACATCTTGTTGTGATTTTTCTTTGTTCGGTTTGATCGTTGGGTTGTTTGTTTTCTTCAAGTGTGCGGGTTTAATTTATCAAGAAGAAGTTACATAAGATTGGAAGGAGCTTTTCACGCATACATTCTTCTTGGAAAGGATTTAACCACTACTTCACACACGGATCCTACCGAGCTAATCGGGGAGTATTAGTTTCTTTCGTTTTAATTACCTTCTATTATCATAACTTTGATACTTTCGGGAACATTGGGGACAATGTTCGGTTTAAGTGTAGGAGGAAAATAAAGCAGGAACTTTGAAACTATGCTTATCCTTGACTATTTGCTTTGTCAATTGTGATTGTGTAATAAACCATGAGAAAATGTCGGTTAGGGTAATTTTGGCACCAAATTTAAAATTTTTCATGACATATAGGAGTGGGCCATTAGTCTTAACAAAAGCGTCTCATGGATAGGAAGTTGCATGACTAGCACAAAACCCTTTACCACCCAAATTCCACCCAAAATGTGAGGATCGCCCTTAGATTAGTAGGAATTAAAGCATTCATCTTTAATGCTTAGAGTGTGAACCGGTAGTATATTAGATTCTAGAACTTGTTTTGTGATGCATTCGAGATCGCAAGTGAGGCTACACTTGTGTAGTTAGGAATAACTAAATGATAAGAGGCATTAGGATAAACCCTTGTTTGATACACGTAATATAATTACTTCTTCCACATCGGTTGAGTAATTCCCCACCCCTGCGTTGTACTCATCTTTAGTACACGATACCCTAGTTAACCCCTCGAGCCTATCCTTTTCGCGGTTCTCGTGATGTTTCGGTTTTCGGAATATCAATGAAAACATTGTTTACCCCCCCGAATATACACCCAAATCGCCTTAGCCTACCTTTATTGCACTCACTTTTAGTGCAAATTTATATTATCACCTAAAACCCTTAGTTCAATTATCGGTTGCTTGCATGAGTTGCTAAGTCGAGTCATATCCTTTGTATCTGATTTTGGGATGATTGGGATTCATGGGAAAAGTTAAAGTTTATGAAATATAGGGAAGAGAACGTTAAACTCAAATTCCCTTTGTTTGCATAATAATGTACTCCAGTGTTTTGATCTTTTCAATTCGGGTCAAATTAGTGTTAGAGTAATAAAAACTCAAGTGTAGGGATGTGTCTATAAATCCCTATCATTTTGATGTACCGTAGAGGATGGTAGAGTAAAAGTGTATGAAAAAAAAAAAAAAAAAAAAAAAAAAAAATCGAAAAAAAAAAAAAAAAAAAAAAAAAAAAAAAAAAAAAAAAAAAATACGGGCTACCATCCTACATCTATCTTTTAAATTATGTTTGTTTATTTTCGTTGCCTAGAGTTTTAGAGTGTCGAGTCTTGGCTTAGCAGCGCCATTCTTCATATACTTGCAACATAGAGATTTTGACTATCCACCACTAAATAGCCTATCCCACAAACCCTTATTTCCCTACAAGTAAGCCTAACGTTACAACCCTTTAAAGACCTCTTTGATAGTCTTTCCTAGGTGCTTACGTAAGCGATGGAGGTTTGATCTATTCTCAAGCCTATGGTAATCTATGTACTAGGACGGTTAATGAGTGTTTATCTTCCATTTCCGATTTGTTATATTTCATATATACACCGAGAGAGATGTGAGTATCCAAACACCCCATGTGAGGTGCTAGTATGTAATTCCGTGCTTGTTATGACTTTCTTGGGGCTTATATGTGTTGTGGACCGTTTTGAATGGATGCTTCATGACCCCAACTTATAAATTAATTGGCTAAAAGCACATTTGCTTGAGGACAAGCAAATACCAAGTGTAGGGATATTTGATAAGGTTTTAAAGGTACCTTTTAAGGGGTCATTTAAGCCCTTATTCGATCACTTTTGTATCCGTTATTGCTTAATATCGTTCCTTTTCACTTTTAGGTCTCTTGAAGGCAAAATCTTGGAATGATGCTTATTTGAACGAAAAGCGCGAATATCTGAAGAAAATGGCCAAAGTCGAATCGAGACACTCAAAGTCTTTGAAACATAAAGCGGCGGCGTCCTTGCATATCTGCGGCGCCGTCGGAAGGCATTTTGCGACGGGTCGAGCGAAATTGCATGTTTTCAAGGACGACGTCGGGTTCTAAAGAGTAGGCCGTCGTTACTCGGGCGGCCTAGATGCAATCAGACGACGTCGAGAGGCGTCCGCGGCGTCACAACCTTAAGGTGGCCGTCGCGAAACCTAATGATCAAGTCACAACATGTGTAGTAGTTGATATTGTTTTGGCCATAACTTTTGCATCGAACTCGGTTTAGGTGGTTCAAAAGCCAGCGCGACCGGAGCGAGAAAATCTACAATTTCTTTGAAAAAATGGTCGTGGCGCGTCACTCTATAAGTGTGGCGCCGTCACTCTTTTGACAGAAAATCGCCTATAAATATAACATTATAACTTCACTTTTGTAAGCCCTAAACCCTAAGTCCGATTCGGGGTTTAGGTGGGTGTTCCGACAACTTAAGGGTTTCAACCACTCCATAAACATCTTGTAATGGTTTGTTTGTTTATCCAATCCTATGGTATGTCTTCAATTATCATAATTGTTGCTTGCTCTTCATTAATTATGCTTGGCTAATTCACCTTGTGTTTGCTTATGATTGTGTGAAACTTGTATATAATTAATTAGATCTTATTGATTTCTTAGTGATGCTTGTGTCTATCTTCATCATTAGGGTGTGACAACTTCAATGAATCTAATTGGTTTAGTTTATAATTCTTGCATCCTCATCTCTTGTTTGATTGGTTGTTTCTTATCTTAATTGTAATTAGCTTAGGAGTGCGACTAGGCTATCGTTGTGTTTAATACTTGATAAATCTTTGATAGTTTATGAATGACTTGGTGGATTTCGTTTACTAAACCAAAGATAACCTTAAAGTTAGTTTATGAATGATTTAGTGGATTTTGTTTACTACACTTAAAGGTGAATTCAAAGAGTTAGGGAGAAAGCATACCTACAACCTTAGACACACAACGCAACTAGGAATAAGGGCGTGACAATTCAACCATCAATAGGACGTGACAATTCGGTGGGTAGAATTGGATAGCTAGCAAGGAGTAATACATCATAAGTAGATCGCTTCACGTTCTTGGTAGATCCCTTAGTTAGTTAGTATCTTTTGGAATAGTTGACTAGCAACTAATTCCACCCTCCCTCGAACCCGAGATTCGTACCTTTCCATTCCATAAAATATAAAAATACAAAATAATCATCCTCACCTTTAGACTTAAATCGACATACAATTCACCTAACGACACTATTCCCTGAGAGCGATATCAATACCGTGGCTTACCTAATTACTACACTACAGCGATTAGGTTCCTTTGCCTGGGGTGTTATAAAACTTGCTCGAAGAAAGGAAGTTCCTTTGACCCCGAGCGGCGTGTGGCGTTATCAAGTTTTAGGCGCGGCTGCTTGGGAATAGTTATTGTTTAGGCTTGATTTCTATCTCGTTTAGGTCTACTCACAAATTCCTATCAAGTGAGATTTTTTTCTTTTATTAGCTTCCTTGTAGTCTATCCCCTTCTTTGTGCCTTTGTTCGTAAAACTTGTCCATTGACTCTTCCGTTCACCATTATGGAGCAGCGAATCCACTATATCCGCGATTAGGTTTTTCATAAGAAATTATGATATTACTAAAGCGGATTATTCAAGATAATTGGGAAGAAAGTAACCAAGTCCATAAACCTTTTGAGGGTTTCACCATTCCATCAAGCCCACAAAATACCTCATCTAGTGAAACCTATGCTTCGTTTGAGCCTTCACCTAGGATAGACTTTCGTGAACAACCTCCATGTTTAGAAACTATTTTTAGTAAGGCCCTTAGGAGAAGCCGACCAAATTTGTGAAAACATTATGGTAAGCAACCAAGCATTAAACCATAAGTTGGATCAATTACTAAGTTTGGTTTCATCACGACCTAAGGAAATAGCACATGATGAGCATATAGATGATGTAGATGTGATTGAGGATGAGGTGAAAAGTCTAGACCCACAAGGTATCCCAAAGTTCCACCATCATTTAAGGCATACACACATGCGTGACTTACAGGAAGTAGTAGAAGAGACTTTAGGAATCCCATGGAGGTAGAACATTTGAACCAAGCATATTTGGAGAATATAGGTTTGAATACTTGTAGTCTCGGTCTTACTCTTAGTTCTAGGAATTTCCTAGTGTTGATGAACGGAACCTCAATCTTTACTTCCATCCTTAGATAAGCGAGGAACCGACCCACCCATCAACCAATTTAGTCCGGGTAGTTTTAGGATGAAGGAAGCCATTCACACACCCTTCACCTCGCGTGGCATATTTCCACCCTAAGGGTGTGTATCGCTACTATCACCCGCACTTAAACTTAAGTGTAGGAAAACTTCCCTTTATCTGTTAAATAAGGGTAGAGTCGGGGCTCGTGACTCGAACAAAAACAAGCGCTTCTTGGGAGGCAACCCATGTGTATTTGTTTTATTTTTATTTGTGTGTCGTATATCTTTTATTGATTGTTTATTCTCATGTTTGAATTTGTAAAAATGCTTTATTTTGTTTTTAACCTCGTCTTAATTGCATATAAAGGTATTTTACATAAGGGATAAGTGTAGGGAGGATTACACGTTTTCAAAAGCGTAAACATGAGAATAACAATTAACTAAAAGATATATATGTTTGTTTGTTCGAGTCAAATGCTTGTATCGAGTCATAATGGATGTTTTGCGAAATTTTCCGATTCTAAAGATGTAAATTTTCCGAATTTTTTTTTCGAAAATCGCGAGACCGTTTTGTCGGGATAACTGACGTCGAGATTGCAACTGACGGCGTCGGGAAGGAGTAAAAACATCAGATTACTTTTCTCGTTTTACGTGCTACTTATAAATTTTGGAATTTTCGGTCTTAATTTTCTAGAAAATGCGCAAACATCCATTCCACAAGCATTATATCTTATTTAAGTGCGGAATTACATCTTGTTGTGATTTTTCTTTGTTCGGTTTGATGCGTTGGGTTGTTTGTTTTCTTCAAGTGTGCGGGTTTAATTTATCAAGAAGAAGTTACATAAGATTGGAAGGAGCTTTTCACGCATACATTCTTCTTGGAAAGGATTTAACCACTACTTCACACACGGATCCTACCGAGCTAATCGGGGAGTATTAGTTTCTTTCGTTTTAATTACCTTCTATTATCATAACTTTGATACTTTCGGGAACATTGGGGACAATGTTCGGTTTAAGTGTGGGAGGGAAAATAAAGCGGGAACTTTGAAACTATGCTTATCCTTGACTATTTGCTTTGTCAATTGTGATTGTGTAATAAACCATGAGAAAATGTCGGTTAGGGTAATTTTGGCACCAAATTTAAAATTTTTCATGACATATAGGAGTGGGCCATTAGTCTTAACAAAAGCGTCTCATGGATAGGAAGTTGCATGACTAGCACAAAACCCTTTACCACCCAAATTCCACCCAAAATGTGAGGATCGCCCTTAGATTAGTAGGAATTAAAGCATTCATCTTTAATGCTTAGAGTGTGAACCGGTAGTATATTAGATTCTAGAACTTGTTTTGTGATGCATTCGAGATCGCATAGTGAGGCTACACTTGTGTAGTTAGGAATAACTAAATGATAAGAGGCATTAGGATAAACCCTTGTTTGATACACGTAATATAATTACTTCTTCCACCTCGGTTGAGTAATTCCCCGCACCCTGCGTTGTACTCATCTTTAGTACATGATACCCTAGTTAACCCCTCGAGCCTATCCTTTTCGCGGTTCTCGTGATGTTTGGTTTTCGGAATATCAATGAAAACATTGTTTACCCCCCCCCAATATACACCCAAATCGCCTTAGCCTACCTTTATTGCACTCACTTTTAGTGCAAATTTATGTTATCACCCAAAACCCTTAGTTCAATTATCGGTTGCTTGCATGAGTTGCTAAGTCGAGTCATATCCTTTGTATCTGATTTTGGGATGATTGGGATTCATGGGAAAAGTTAAAGTTTATGAAATATAGGGAAGAGAACGTTAAACTCAAATTCCTTTGTTTGCATAATAATGTACTCCAAGTGTTTTGATCTTTTCAATTCGGGTCAAATTAGTGTTAGAGTAATAAAAACTCAAGTGTAGGGATGTGTCTATAAATCCCTATCATTTTGATGTACCGTAGAGGATGGTAGAGTAAAAGTGTATGAAAAAAAAAAAAAAAAAAAAAAAAAAAAAAAAAAAAAAAAAAAAAAAAAAAAAAAAAAAAAAAAAAAAAATACGGGCTACCATCCTACATCTATCTTTTAAATTATGTTTGTTTATTTTCGTTGCCTAGAGTTTTAGAGTGTCGAGTCTTGGCTTAGCAGCCATTCTTCGTATACTTGCAACATAGAGATTTTGACTATCCACCACTAAATAGCCTATCCCACAAACCCTTATTTCCCTACAGTAAGCCTAACGTTACAACCCTTTAAAGACCTCTTTGATAGTCTTTCCTAGGTGCTTCGCCAAGCGATGGAGGTTTGATCTATTCTCAAGCCTATGGTAATCTATGTACTAGGACCGGTTAATGAGTGTTTATCTTCCATTTCCGATTTGTTATATTTCATATATACACCGAGAGAGATGTGAGTATCCAAACACCCCATGTGAGGTGCTAGTATGTAATTCCGTGCTTGTTATGACTTTCTTGGCTTATATGTGTTGTGGACCGTTTTGAATGGATGCTTCATGACCCCAACTTATAAATTAATTGGCTAAAAGCACATTTGCTTGAGGACAAGCAAATACCAAGTGTAGGGATATTTGATAAGGTTTTAAAGGTACCTTTTAAGGGGTCATTTAAGCCCTTATTCGATCACTTTTGTATCCGTTATTGCTTAATATCGTTCCTTTTCACTTTTAGGTCTCTTGAAGGCAAAATCTTTGGAATGATGCTTATTTGGACGAAAAGCGCGAATATCTGAAGAAAATGGCCAAAGTCGAATCGAGACACTCAAAGCTGCTTTGAAACATAAAGCGGCGGCGTCACTTGCATATCTGCGGCGCCGTCGGGAAGGCATTTGCGACGGGTCGAGCGAAATTGCATGTTTTCAAGGGGCGGCGTCGGGTTCTAAAGAGTAGGCCGTCGTTACTCGGGCGGCCTAGATGCAATCCAGACGACGTCGAGGAGGCGAAGCGGCGTCACGTCGCAACCTTAAGGTGGCCGCGTCTAAGGCGATCAAGTCACAACATGCGTGTAGTAGTTGATATTGTTTTGGCCATAACTTTTGCATCTGAACTCGGTTTAGGTGGTTCAAAAGCCAGCGCGACGGAGCGAGAAAATCTACAATTTCTTTGAAAAAATGGTCGTGGCGCGTCACTCTATAAGTGTGGCCCGTCACTCTTTCTTGACACAAAAATCGCCTATAAATATAACATTATAACTTCACTTTTGTAAGCCCTAAACCCTAAGTCCGATTCCGGGGTTTAGGTGGGTGTTTTCGACAACAAAGGGTTTCAACCACTCCATAAACATCTTGTAATGGTTTGTTTGTTAATCCAATCCTATGGTATGTCTTCAATTATCATAATTGTTGCTTGCTCTTCATTAATTATGCTTGGCTAATTCATCTTGTGTTTGCTTATGATTGTGTGAAACTTGTATACAATTAATTAGATCTTATTGATTTCTTAGTGATGCTTGTGTCTATCTTCATCATTAGGGTGTGACAACTTCAATGAATCTAATTGGTTTAGTTTATAATTCTTGCATCCTACTGTCTCTTGTTTGATTGGTTGTTTCTTATCTTAATTGTAATTAGCTTATGAGTGCGACTAGGCTATCGTTGTGTTTAATACTTGATAAATCTTTGATAGTTTATGAATGACTTGGTGGATTCGTTTACTAAACCAAAGATAACCTTAAAGTTAGTTTATGAATGATTTAGTGGATTTTGTTTACTACACTTAAGGTGAATTCAAAGAGTTAGGGAGAAAGCATACCCTATAACCTTAGACACACAACGCAACTAGGAATAAGGGCGTGACAATTCAACCATCAATAGGGCGTGACAATTCGGTGGGTAGAATTGGATAGCTAGCAAGGAGTAATACATCATAAGTAGATCGCTTCACGTTCTTGGTAGATCCCTTAGTTAGTTAGTATCTTTTGGAATAGTTGACTAGCAACTAATTCCACCCTCCCTCAAACCCGAGATTCGTACCTTTCCATTCCATAAAATATAAAAATACAAAATAATCATCCTCACCTTTAGACTTAAATCGACATACAATTCACCTAACGACACTATTCCCTAGAGAGCGATATCAATACCGTGGCTTACCCTAATTACTACACTACAGCGATTAGGTTCCTTTGCCTGGGGTGTTATAAAACTTGCTCGAAGAAAGGAAGTTCCTTTGACCCCGAGCGGTTCCTTCAGCGCGTGTGGCGTTATCATAAAGTATCATTAGGCGTAAAAACCAAGTTTAGGCAAAGCATCACTTAGGCGTAAAACACCAAACTTACACGTAAAAGTAATAGTTACTGCGTGGGATTAGCTTCAGCGTAAATTGAAAACACTAAGATTAGCGTAAACTAAAAGTTAGGCGTGAAAACTTATCGTAAGATTAGCTTATCGTAAGACAAGGCTTAGGCGTAAAGAGTTCTCTGAGTAAGATTAAACTTATGCGTAAAATTAGGGTTTGCCTAAAAATCCTTTACACTATCACGATGTAAGCGATATCCAAAGTCAAAGTGTTTTCGGGCTTATCAAGCAAGAAAACAGAGTAAACAATATCGAAGATCGATCCAAGGAAAAGTTATCGTAACTTTAGGGTTTTGTTCTGTAAAACTTAACCAAAAGCGATTTTGAGCCCAAAGTGTTTCTAAACAGATTTTTGAGATGAAAGCGACTTCAATATCACCAAAATAACACAAAAGTGTGAAACTTGATGATCCAAACTTAGAAACACCTTATGCGTAGAAATGTTCCCACGTATAAAACCAAGCTTAAAACAAAAATTACGTAAAGTTTGAAACTTTTGCTTAAAAGCGAAATTTTAACACCTAAAAACTTTGAAAGTACATGAATCTTGGATTGAAAAGTGTAAAAAATGAGTTTTTAAGCGTGACAAAGTTTGAAAACCGTATGTTACGCGTAAGATAAAAAACAACTTCAAAAACAAAGCCTTTTCACCCAACTATTTAGCGATTGATACCACTGTTAGGTTCCCATATTCATAACATAAGCATCAATAAAAGAAATAGAGAAGAAGAGATCGGATGAACAAACACACACACACACGTATGATAATATGAAAGGTTATGCGTAAGAGTGAATGAGTGAATTGAACAACCAACCCTCAGTGAGGGTTTACAAAATATTTATAGGAAGGAACTAGGGCAACATGCAAGTTCCTTCCTTTCCTTTATGGGCTTGGGCCAAGGCTCATGGGCTTTCTACATAAGCCTTGGCATGATTACTAACATAAAAGCCATATTAAGCTAACTATTACATATTAATTACTAACACTTGAAATATAGTTTAGGAGTGATTCCAACAGTTCATGAAATCTCTTCAACCGAATCATCACCCGTTAAAACCACAAATGCTAGGATTTCCCCTCCACCAACTCAACCAATCAAACCAATCCCCAAAAGGATTGTTCCCACAAAACTACCATTGCCAAACACCACTATACCTCCTAAACCAAACACTCCTATTTCCACTAAACCATCACCCTTAGTGCCTAGAGCCTTATCATTCACCACTCCACTTTCATCTCCACACCTCTACAACTTAGAGGACTTGCCTTCTAGGCCATCACATCCTCCACCATTGCCAACATTCTCGTCAATAGAGAGAATAGCGCAACAACACAATCAAGGTGTTAAATCGACACTAGCACCGGTATCCTTCTCTCCATCACCCTCAAATAGTCCCTTTTGGATTATGAGGAATCATCAAAGTCAACTACCCGACCACATAGAAGTGGACACCTCTCTACCACCACAAGCATCCTTTGTTGAGCCACATTCAAATGTACCTCCTCAAATCCCTCCTTCTTTTGAGAATCCTCAACCTTCCTCACTTAACCCTCCTTCTTGTGTGGAACCTCAATCCAACCTTTCATCTCAAGCCATTTCATTTCTACCACCACCATTTCCGAGCCATGACAAAGATTGTTATCATTGTCAACAGGTTGAAGGCTTGATACATGAACTACGTGAAGAGCAACGTTTCATGTTTTATCACCTCCTCGAACGTTTCGATGAGGTCAAAAAACATAAACAAACTTGAGCTTAAGGATTCAAGTGGTGTCCTAGTCTTTAGCTTAACTTAGATAGTTTAGGAATCTTAATCCATGTACTATTCATTTTCTTAGTTTTTGGAGTTATGTACATCATTTCTCTAGTTTTATTAAATGAAATTACATGTTATATGTCATATGATCTTGTGTATATGACTGGTGTCTTAATACATAACTCATTTTGATGATTAACATCACATTTACATCGCCACGGTATCTTAAGTATGCGAGAGCGGATCCTCATTTTAGCCTAGGCGGATCCTCAAGAGAGGAACCGTGGGATCCGTGCAACATAAGACTTTTCTATTACTAACTTGAGTTTTATTTGCAGGAAATTATGCATTATATACTTGTTTTCTAACATTTGTTTTGTAGATTTTCAATATACACATGAAGACTTTGACACCCTTAGCTAGGTGGAGCTTCTTGTCAAAGCAAAACAATTGCAAAATCACTTGCAATACTTTCACATAGGATTACAATAACTACATGATGTCCTCCTTGCAAAAGAGCACTCGTCAAGGGGGAGCATGTTCGTCAAAAAGACGAAACCATTTGCAAACATACTTGCAAAGCACTCGCTTAGTCTTTCTAATTACTTGACGCCCTCACAAAGGGATGGACCGGTCAAGGGGGGAGCTAAGATGAGAATTCTTCTCTTCTCTTACTCTCTATTTTTCATATTTTTACCTTTCACATGTCTTTCTTAAAACAATGTGTTAGTTTCTTTTCGGCGCTCTTTTGTTTTGACAAAAGGGAGAAAAGAGTAAAAACTCAATTCAAACTTTTACAATTTTAGTTTTCCTTAAAATAATCTTATGTTTTGTCATCAACAAAAAGGAGATTGTTAATACAAATAAGGCGTAAAAGCGTTTATTTATATTTTACGATTTTCTAATGTTTTGTCGATAACAAGCGTAAAATCATTTAACGAAACAAATATAATACGTAAATGGTTTGAGCCAATAGTTACTAACACATTTACGTTTTCATATAAAACACTAAACAAGCAATAGTGTTTTCATATTATAGTAATGCATAGGTATAACAACTAGTGTGTACATAATGGGTAGATATATATATACATACTTAGTATGTATTTTAATGGGTAACATAATGGGTAGAAGTCTAAGTATTTGACCCATTGACTAAATACATTGAATGTAGTTGGGTAAAGCCCAAAGTCCATGACCCATACCCATGGAGCATGATCCATAACCCATGACCCATTGCATGACATCATGCATAAGTCATAATGGGTATTATCCATGACCCATGGAGCTAACCCATGACCCATTGACTAGATGCATTGCATCTTCTAGATACATTGTATCTATTTGGATACCCATGATCCAAAATCCATAACCCATGACCCATGATCCATGACTCATAACCCATGTAGGAGGAGCGTCCTACGGATCCCCTAGTTTACATTGGACGGATCCCTCTTGTAAGGGATTCGTGGGATCCGAGCAACAATAGCATGTTTTTGCCTATAAATAGAGAGCCATTTCTTCATTGTAACACACCCCTTTCACACACATTCTCTCTTAGTGTTGTAAACTCTGTATCCTCAGATCCAAACGATCTTTCTATGTAGTTTTGTGTTTGTGTGATTCTCTAGGTTCCTCTTAAAGGCGAGATCACCACCTCTTAAAGTCGAGCAAGCTCAAGTCCATGGGTTGCCAAGCTTCGTCATTATCAAGACTACTGATGTTATCTTATTGATAGTTCTTTTCTCTCTCATTAGAAGTGTTGTGTCGAAGACATAGGTGAAAGATGTCTAAAGGGTCAAGACGAAGGCATTAGTGAAAGGTGTCGAAGATCCGTATCGAAGGCATTAGTGAAAGGTGCCGAAGATCCGTGTCAAAGGCATTAGTGAAGGGTGCCGAAAGTCCGTGTTGAAGGCATTAGTGAAGGGTGCCTAGGAGTCGTGTCAAAGGCATTAGTGAAAGGTTCCTAGGGTGTACATTCGATATGGTGTGTCGATGTAAAATATAGATTAGTATTGGGTCAAAGGATATTGATATCCTTGTTGATGTTGTTATAGGGTGGATCTCCTTTGGGATAGGTGTTGTGTAGTGTTGGGTAGTAGTTCCTCCTTTGTAATGGAACTCGATATCTAGCCTTGTCTGGGATAAAGTGTAGGCGGCGTGGTGATAGGTTTGGTTCTACCTCGTTGAAGAACCGGTGTCTATCCTTGTGCCGGATAAAGAGTAGGCGACGTTGTGAAGGCTTCTCCGTCACAAAGAGTTTGTGTTGTGTAGTGATTACGAACTCTTGAGTATGTGACTCGGGGAGTGGAGTAGGGCAAGGAAGGTGTCCTTGTAGCGAACCACTATAAATACTCGCGTTGTGGTTTTGTGCTTGTTACTCTTTATCTTTACTTTACTTATGTATATGCTTATCTATCAACATCCAACACACACATTTAAATAGATTGACATAAGTCGATCAAAATAGTTTAAAACGAAGTTTTAATCGGTAAAACTATTCAACCCCCCCTTCTAGTTTTCCACATATTACCTTAACTAAGTATAAAGTTTCCATACAAATTTGACCTATTTAAGATACGAATAAGTTTTAAACCAAACACCCAATTTCTACCCATTTTTACCAAAATGCTTAAACAACTACATAGATTTTTGTTCATGACACAACCTAGACTTGACACTTAAAACAACATATCCAAAACCATTTTTACAACATTATGGGATTTAAACTTGATTAGCTCGGTCAAGAGCTTCTAGTTACCCGCTAAGCACAAAATGGGTAGCATTCTTCCACATCTAAGCCATTCTATTTCACTCTTTGACTTTACCTTTATCTACACCGCTTGAACCTCAGATCCACAACTAATCTACTTTGCAAAGCCAATCTCTATAACTTGGTTCTTGATGAGGATCGTACTTAGGACAAAGTTCTTGACTCCTACACAACTTCATGATCTTTACACACCAAAATCTTTTCCCTCTTCCTCTTCTTTGGTGAATGTCAACACACTCTCACACACCACACTTTTTTGAAAGTTTTTGGATAGTCAACAAAGTCAACACTTTACTAGTTATAGAAAAATCTGGCAGAAGTTTGATCTCTTGGCAATTTCAGTCCGTCAAGTTCTACTTTTAAGATATTGGCCACATTTAACATTCAACCACTTATATTTAACCCACTTAACGTATTTCAAGACTAACCAAAACCACATAAAAAAAGCTTTTAGTTACTTATAAAATCAAACATAGCTACACAAGCAATATAATATAATATAAAGTACCTCATTTGGTTTTTGGGTGTAACAGGAGATGAAGACAAAAGACATTTAAGTCTTTTCATAAAAGAAAAAAGAGTCAACTATTATGTATAATGAATCGTTGACCGTAAAGAATGTTAAGATGAATGAGAATAAAAATAGTAGAGGAAACATAATGAGTTATATCGAATAGTATATAGAGTATCTTTGGTGTTTACCCGTTTATGATTTGGTTTGAATACTTAGAATCAAATGGGAAGAAAACTTAAAACGAGAAATATGAGAAATAATTATAACCACACATTATAGATACATCGACTTACATTATATTCATCTATAGTATTTTAGATGCATCTTAATATATATATATTAGCTTAAAATTAGATGCATTTACATATGTTAGGAGCATTCATCAAGTTAGGTGAATCCTACGTATTTTTTTTCCTTTGCGCGTCAAATATGTTGCTAGTACAACATTGCGTCGTTTTCACTTCAAAATCACTTTCCAAACTAATTAGGATGCATCTTGATAAATATAAATGCATCTAATTCAAGTCGATGCATCTTAAATGTGTGGTTTATAGTTATTTTATATACTTCTCATTTTAAGTTTTCTTATCACCGGATCTCTACCTGAATAGATAAAGACTTTATTTTTTCTAAAGGTTGACGTGACCGTTGAAGATGTCTTTCAAATCGGTGTGACTAGTTAGAATGATTGAGTAAAGCTATTGAAGCGCTATTTTGTTCCCTTATATAAACAAAATTTCAAACTCTTTGAAACTTTATCTAATTTGCAATACTCACTTAAATGATAAACGCATAATGGTTCAAGAGATTTAAGTCGGTTTTTGCCGGAAACAGTCGTGTACATCCGATTTAAAGATTCATCTTCTTCTGATAATTTAATCAGCGAAAACCTCAATTCACCCGTTTCACTAAATGAATAATATTGTTCCATTTTGTAATAGATTTCAAGGTTTGTTAAAAGCAATTGGCATACTTACAAATACTCCCGTCTTAAAATAATAGTTCACGTTTTGTTAGGAATTAGAAATTCCAGGTATTAAAGAGTCGGTCACCTCAAGTATATGTAATCGTTAGAAAGCTCGTAGTCGTAGTTATTTTAAGTTAAGTAGTATTTAGTTATGTAACACCGTGGAGGGCAGACGGGTCTTTACCAGCTGTATGCACGATCCACGGCCCGATGTGTGGCGATTTATGTAAGACTATAAATACTCTCTACCTTCCAGGTAGAGTTGGAACTCATAATAATATCTTTCACTTTCTCTCACTAAGTTCCTAAACCTCTAACTTTCTCTCTAGAATTCCATCTATATGCTACTTTGTGTTATGGTTTGATGTGTATGTGAAAGTTATATCTTACAATTGGTATCAAGAGCCATGGTTAGATCATATCTTGCACATCTTTGGATTTCTAGTGGTTTTAGGTGGTTTTGAGTTTGAAAAAGTTTAGTGGTTTTGCATCATTTGGTTGATTTCTTGTGTTAAAGTTTGAATTTTGTTAGTACTTTCATGTTTAGAATCATCACAAGTGTTTAGGTTTTCATTTGGATAGCTTGAATCATCTTGGTTGGGTTGTTTTGGATTGAAAATTGATGTTTATAAGGTTTTTCTTGCTAGCGACTTAGTTCACGGATAATTTTCTTCGTAGCGACTTGCTTCACAAAATTGTAGCGAGTTCGATGTTAAATCTAGCGAGTTAGATCTAGCGAGTTAAAGTACAAGTAGTGGACTCTCCACTACTGTGGCGACAGTGGTAGCGACTTGATGCATGGCGAGTTGCTCTTTAGCGACTTGTATCTCTAGCGACTTGTGTGGCAATGCTTTGCCAAAATTTTGCTAGCGACTTGAGGTTAGCGAGTTACTTCTTAGCGACTTGCTTTTGTCTAGCGACTTGGGACTCTAGCGACTTAGTTGTCTAGCGAATTAAGTGTTAGCGACTTAGTGCATTATCTTCTAGCGACTTAGTGCATTATCTTCTAGCGACTTGGTGATTGTTTACGGTTTTCTCTTGATTTAGTAAAATCCGTGAAAGAATCTATTTCTGGTTTAATCATAGAGTTATAAAATCCGTATAATCATTAACATGTCTACCAACGTTCCTCATCATCTCCCTTTGTCAGGGGATGTTCAGCGGTGGCTCGGATACTCGTCCACCCATGCTTGCCAGGCGACTACGATTATTGGGCTCAGCGAATCAGTTGTATTGCCTTGGAAAGGAAAATGGTGTCAACATTCTCAAATCCATTGATGAAGGACCATATCGAGTTGAGGCGACTAGAGACATACTAGATACTAATGAAGATGGTACTCTGTTTACGGAATGGACGGACCTAAGATGTATGATGAGCTTGATGATAAGGAGAAAAGAGATTCGATCACGAGACATCGGGGCTTCAAACATTGTTCTTCAAGGTCTTCTAAAGACATCTACAAGGCGATTAATCATAACACGGATGCTAAAGCGGTTTGGGACAATGTAAAGATGCTTCTCTCGGGTTCGAATTAACTATGGAAGGCAGAGAATCGACTCTATGGCGATTTGAGCACTTCAAGATGAAACGGATGAGAATGTCTATGAGTACTATGTGAGCTTTCATAAGTTAGTTAATGACATGAGGAACATCGAATGACTATGCCTAACATTGATTGAACTCAAAATTTGTGAACAACATGAATCCCGAATGGCACAAGTTTGTTACATTGTGAAGCTCACTAAAGGATTGAAGAATACAAACTATGAGCAACTCTATGCCTTCCTCCTGAGAATGAGAGACATGCTATGTTTGAAAATTGATTCTCAATCGGTTCAAAACCAACGAGGAGAGACCGGCTCGTCTAATGACTCTGACTTTCTACTCGAACATCGGAATCCTGACAAAGCATCACAAGTCATACCTTTGGGTAATGGTAATCACAAACTCATTCTGATCCTATGTACAAACAAGGCGTCTTGATGCTCACGTGGGTAGCTTCATTAATCAACTTGCTCTTCCCATTAGTCAAAACATGAATACTCTCCCACAACCAACAACAACCTCGAGCGCATCTAACCCGCACAATCAAGCCCTTTGTTAAAGATGGAAGGATCGTGGTGCAACCGATTCGGGAAAGGCGATATGATCGGGGGCGAGGTGGGTGGGAGAGGTTATGTTGGCAACGAGAATCGAGGAAGGAATGGTAACCAAGGTCAAGCTAAGCCCATCAAATGCTATAAGCGTGGTGGTGAGGGACACATTGCAAGGCGCACATCTCCAAAGCGTCCACGAATCTTGATTACTTGAGATAAAATCTTGTTGGCACAAGCTCGGGACAATGGTCTTTGCTTTGAATGAAGAGGAATTCTTTGTTTCTTCTTGAGGCAATGCCAAGACCTATGATGCGAGATGTGGATGAGCGACTATTCGGGAGATAGGTCACGATCATCGAATGCCTTTCAAGTCGGTGTTGTGATGCATCGACTACGATGTAGATGATGGACCTCTGCACACACAATCTTTATGGCTAGCATCTCTCCAATGGTTTCTCCCAGATCTCTTCTTCACCACATTTGGCCCATCAAGGACAAACTCATCTCGGTATTAAAACTATCGATGATCTTGATGTATAGCGGATGCATGACAAAGTACAATCAATGAAACTATTGAATCAAATGTTGAAAATATGGGTAATAACAATATTGTCCCATACGATCAATACGTGAAACAAAGTGAAAGTGAAGTTGTACCAAGTGATGCATCTTCTGCGATCAACAATGACTATGTCTTTGATGAATACCTTTGCATGTGCTCTGATGATTCCATAATTTTTGAACTAAATGCCTATAAGGAGCGTGTTGCTATTTATGAACAACGTGCAAAATTTGAGTTGACCACTCGTGAGCGGGAAATGGATGTCCAGTGAGTACGGTAATTAGAAAAAGTAAGTTTAGAAGAAGAAGTGTTGAAACAAAATTAAATTCCTTGCAAGAAAAACTTTCTAAAAGCGATTAAACAAAAACAAGAACTTCAAGAAAATGTGAAAATTCTTAAGCAAGAATTTAATGCAAAGGAATCAAAACTCTTGAGAGATTTTCTAATCGAAAACTTTGAAAAACAAACTTGAAAACAAGTTGTACATACAAGGAAACACCATTCGATTGCTCATGGTCACCAAACATCGTGTCTTAGCGATAAGCATAGCATTCCCTTGTTGAGGAACGAATCGGAGGTAATTAAAAGGGCTAGAAATGCTCATAAGGTGCTTTATGATGGTGATGAAATCCTTAAGCCTAAGCGAAACCTAGTTGCGTTGAGTGCCTTGAGGAAGATAAGAAATCAAATGAAATCACTAGGGAAAAGATGAATAAGAAACAAAATGATCCCAAATGCAAAGAGAAAAACATAATCATCACTCCTCATGATTACAAGAAGAAAAGCTGGATTTCCTTAAACAAGTTTAAGCCTCGGACTTTGTTGACTCCGAACAAGTCTTACGGAAAAAGGATTTAGATAAGCGAAGCGGAAAATATTGTTGAAACTAACCTCCCACTGGAAAATGCCTAGAAGCGTTGTGTATCCTCCTAATACACCAATGCATCTTGTACCTAGAACAATTGCCACTAAAAGCAAGACATTAATTAGCCAATCGTTATATTTCAACTATTTGTTGATTTTGAGAAAACTTGCAAGAAAAGGATCACACCAGGGTATAGCGAAGGAGAAAGGGTTTTGAACAAATGAAAGAATGCTATTTAGCGAGGTCATGCCCTTCTTTAAACTTCTAAAGATCACTTTGAGAGTCTTAAAAGGGATAAAAGCGATATTAAGGGAATGGAAAAGGAATTTGATGCAATGGTTGTTGAAGTTAGTGACTATGGCGTGCCTTTGAAATATAATGAGATTGAGAGAAAGAACACGCATACATTAAATGAGAATCTTATTCTTGAATGTGTTGCTCAAGATGTGTTTTCAACTTTGCTTCAAATTGCTCTATTAATGCTTCCAAATTTCATGAATTATCGTGTACCTGAAAGTCTCCCATGATCGTGTCATTGAGCTTGAAAAAACTAATTCTAAACTAAATGAGAAAATTGAGCTGGATGATCACGACAATTTCGTTAAACATTTTCTAAACTAGAAGTTGAGCATTTTAATTTACAACTAAAATATCAACATCTTAAAGAAAATGTCAAAACTTCAAATGTCAAGACATCTTTAGATGCTCGAGTTTGATGCGAGTTTTCAAATTAACAAGCGTGATGAGCGATTCAAGCTCGGTGCAACACGATCGAGAAAGTTGAAAGCCCAAATCTCTCAATTAAAGGGTCAAGCGAACAATATGGCGGGCTCCCAAATGCCTCCTCCTTTAGATTCTCGGAATTCTCAAGCGTTTCATCTTCAAAACCTAGTAAATGCTTTACAAAAGGAAAGCGAAAGTTTTCTAGAAGAAAATGAAAAGGTTAAGCGTCATTTCAATGAGTTGTTTGAATCAATTAAAGTCACTAATAACAAAAACAACGAACAAATAGCTTCATTGCAAAGGAAATTGAGAATCGAAGAGTCGGGTAAAGGGAAAATGCCAATGATCAATGAGGAAAATGTTGTATCAAAGGTTCACTCGGTAATAAATATGCTTTATCGTGACATATGTCCCCTCATCTAAGGAACAACAAACTTGCCATTCAAACATACTTCTCATCCATTAAGGATTGCCTAGAATGTCTGCGTGAGATTGTTGAAGAGGATAAGCTAGAGAAACCTCATGATAATGCAATTGGACATGCATGCTTATATGCCAAACGATCTCAAGAAATCTTAGAATGCTTGATCACAATATGCCCAAAGTCATTAGGTGAGAGAGTTAATCCTTTGATTCCATGCTCGATGCCTAATGCCAAGTATGATAGGCACTCGATTCCCAATGTTTTGAATGTGAACCGTAGTGTGCCTTTAAGGGTTGATTCTAGATTTGTCAATGCTAAGAAAGAGAACTCAAGTGTGCCTTCTAGGAGTACAAATCTAAGTACCTCTAGTGTTAAGAATGTGAAACTTAGTGCACACGCATGTAGTTCGGATCGGCACATCTAAGCAATTGGTGCAAAGTAGTAAAACAAACTAATGTTCCCATTCCTACGGGGTAATTAGTGACATTAAAGGGAGCGGGTCAAAGTCTCAAGACAATACAAGGAATGATAGGACCTCATGAAGCTAAGAATGTGCCTTTGGAAAAGAGTGAAGAACAATCTAGGAACTTTAAGTTTGAATCGAATAAAGCGAATCGTGTTGATTCTAGTGTTAGCCATAGGCGTCTTGTAATTAATTGAATTACGATACTATTTGCAAACCTTGTCTTGATGTGCGCTTGAATTACATTTCTAATCATGAATGTGGTGTTAATGTTACGCTAATGATGTTAATTGTCCGATTAATATTGTTAATGCTAAAGTGCATGCTAAGAAGGCTAAAAGGCAAAAGCGTAAGAAAGTTAGAAAGCGGTGGAAACCACGGGAAGAACATTCGATAAAATAGGCTTTTATTGGACACTGTTGGTCTTAAGACTAATCGGATAATGCCCACTAGAAAATGGATGCCTCTTGGTAGAACTATTCCCTTAAAGTGATCACTGCTGTGAGCAGGGCTATCTGACACTAATCTTGCATCTATTCACAATGATTCCATTGCCTCACTTTACGATATGAATGCTTCTATTTACGATGTGGGTGTTCCAAACATTGTTACTAACCAAATGGAACCCATTCTTGCATGGGGATCCCAATTATCGATTATCCATTCTTATGCATGTTCAGCTGCGGATCGTTCAAATCGTTACGTGGTACACGGACTCATTTGTTCCAACATATATTTGGTGACGGTCATGACTCATGAACCGTGAGCAAATTCATCGGGATTTAGATTTGGTAATGATCATTTCGATTGCTATTATGGGTTATGGAGATTATGTTGTTGGTGATAGTGTCATCTCTAGAGTGTATTATGTGGAAGGTTTAGGTCATAATCATTCTCTGTGGGTCAATTACGTGATTACGATCTAAGTAGCCTTGAGAAAACATACACCTTTGTTAGAGATCTTAATGGTAAGGCTGTGTAAAAGGAACTCGTGGCTCAAATCTTTACACCATCTCTATCGATGACATGATGAGGGCCTCTCAATCGCTTATTATCAAAGGCTTCTAAAACAAAGTCATGGTTATGGCATCGTCGTCTCAATCACTTGAACTTGGCACCATTAACGATCTTTCGAAAAGGACTTAGTTGTAGGTTTACCTAGACTAAAGTATGAAAAGGATCATCTTTGTTCGACATGTCAATTGGGAAAAAGCAAAGTATGCCCATAAACCCAAACCTACTAACTACATCACGAAGTTCTTCATATGATTCATATGGATTTATGTGGACCTATGAGGGTGCGAGAATATCTTTGGGAAGAAATATGTGTTAGTTGTGGTTGATGATTACTCTAGATTCACACAGGTCAAGTTCTTAAGGACAAAGGATGAAACTCACGATATCATCATCAAACTCATCAAGCAGTTGCGAGTTCGACTAAACAAAGCGTCGAATTATCGAGCAGACAATGGGCGGGTTTGTCAACAAACAACTTAGTGAATTCTATGAAGCGTTGGAATCGACCATCAAAGAAGTGTTCCACGAACCCCTCAGCGAGCGGTGTAGTTGAAAGGCGAAATCGTACTCTTGTTGAAGCCGCTAGAACAATCTTGATATACTCGAAAGGTTCCAATGTTTCTGCGGGTGAAGCAATTGCCCTTGCATGCTACACACAAAATCGTTCCGGTTCACCTTTGTTCATGGAAAAACTCCATATGAACTTGTCCATGAAAAACCTAATCTATCTTTCCTTCGTGTGTTTGGTGCATTGTGCTATCCAACTAATGAGGGTCAAGACTTAGGCAAACTTAGGGCTAAAGGCGACATTGGAGTATTTGTAGGATATGCATCAAACAAAAGGGATACCGAATCTACAACAAAAGAACCGAAATATCATGGAAACAATTCACGTTCGTTTGATGGTGACGGTCAAATGGCTCTGGACACTCCATTCGGGACCCGCACTAAAACAGTCCCATTGGATCATCTCTTGTTCCAAACTCCTCTCAAAACTCCATATGTACCTCCATCGAAGATGATGTAAAGAAATTGTTTGATCCTATGTTTGATGAGCTGTATGATTCAATTACTAATGAGGTCTTGATCCACAGCGAGAGGATGCTCATATTCCGGTGAATGAAGTCAATCCTCGGTCTCAATATCTTTAAGTCAAGATGCTCCTGCTGCGATCCTTGATCTCATCAACAAATCATCATTCTTCAAATGTACATCATGGAAATGTTTACGGCATCAATGATGAAGTTAATCCCTTTGCAACTCTGAAGATGCTCCATTTGAAAACATATTTGCTACTCACGAATCATCATCGAACCATCTTCTTGAGGAGACATCGACTCGGCTACCTCGGTTCCTCAACAAGCGCCACATGAACACCTCGGAAAATGGACTCACGATCATCCATTAGACAACATCATTGGTAATCCCTCTCGTCTGTATCAACCGGAAACAACTTGCAACCGATGCCTTATGGTGTTTCTTCAACTCCGTACTATCTAAGATCGAACCAAAAGATGTTAAAACCGCCATGAATGAAGGCAATTTGGTTCAATGCCATGCAAGATGAAATTCATGAGTTTGATCGTCTTGATGTATGGGAGTTAGTACACTGCTCGAGGCGTGCTATGATTATAGCTCTAAAATGGATCTTCAAAGTAAAGCTTGATGAGCATGGTGATGTGTTGAAGAACAAGGCTCGATTAGTTGCTAAAGGATATCGTCAAGAGGAGGTATAGACTTTGAAGAATCTTTTGCTCGGTTGCTCGAATCGAGGCAATCGAATCTTTACGGCTAATCTTGCTAGTAAGAACATGGTAGTTTATCGGATGGATGTAAAGGCGGCATTTACGAGCGGAGATCTTAAAGAAGTCGTCTCGTCGATAACTGAAGGATTTGTGAATCAAGAGCATCCTACTCGCGTTTATCGTTTGAAGAAGGCTCTTTACGGTTTAAAGCAAGCTCCAGGGCATGGTATGATACCTTTGTCAAAGTTTCTTCTATCAACCGGATTCATCAAAGGAAGCGATTGATCTACATTGTTCACCGGAAGTCGAGCAAACATTTGATTCATGTTCAAATTTATGTTGATGATATTATTTTGCCTCGTGACCCAATGGAATGTGATCGTTTTCAAATGAAATGAGTTCAAAGTTTCAAATGTCATTGATGGGACAAATGTCATTTTCTTGGGATTACAAATTTCTCAAAGTCCGGAGGCATTTTCATAAATCAATCTAAATATGCAGCGAGATTTTAAAGAAATTTGGATTTGATTCAAGTGACCACTGTTGACACCCCATGATTGACCGAACCAAACTAGATGAGGACCTCTCGGGATCATGATTGACCAAGCGAAATATCGGAGTATGATTGGATCCACGATGTATCTCACTGCTAGTAGACCGGACATCTTGTTCATTGTTTGCATGTGTGCTAGATACCGAGCTAAGCCTACTAAAAGCACCTTGAAGCGATTAAGCGGGTCTTCGGTATCTCAAGGAACCATCAATATGGGACTATGGTACCGAAGGACACGGTATGTCACTAACGGCCTATCGAGATCTTGATCATGCGAGTTGTCAAGATACTCGTCGAAATCGTCGGGAGGTGCTCGGTTTTGGGTGATAAGCTTGTGGTGGTCTTCAAAAAGCAAATGAGTACTTCTATTTCCTCTCGGAGGCTGAATACATAGCCATGTCATCTTGTTGTGCTCAAATCTTATGGATGAGATCTCGATTATCGACTATGGCTTTGAATTCAACAAAATCCTGTCTTGTGATAATAAAAGTGCTATTGCTCTCTCATGCAACAACGTTCAACACTCAAGAGCAAAGCATATCGACATTCGACATCATTTCATCGGGGAACAAGTAGAAAAAGGTGTGGTGGAACTATATTTTGTGAGTGCGAATATCAATTAGTGACATCTTCACCAAAGCTCTTCCAGAGAGCGTTTTGAGTTTATTCTTCCACGTCTTGGCTTGAAAAGCCTTCAACCGAAACACTCAAGCGTCTTGGGAGGAAAGCGAGGAGTAAAGGTCTATCTTCATCTATCTCTTGTAAAACAAAATATATATTCAAAATCAAATAGAAAAATATAAAACTTTCAAAATCCATAAAAATTTGAAAAATTAGAAAAATCTTCAAAAATATTGTCATTTGTCATGTTTCTCTCGATTCGATAATATCTACGGTCTTGATGTTGTCATTCAAAGAATGACACGGGACTTTAGATGTTGCTCGAATTGAAAAAAAAAAAAATCAAAAAATCAAAAAAATATTTTTGGGAGAAAGAGAAATGGTTTATTGTCATTTTAGAGCAATAACCGGTTTTAAAAGAAAAACGAGCCATGTTTAACATGTTTTCAAATTCCATGCTCGATTCTATAAACATTTATCTTTTGAAAACCAAATGCTTTGAAAAATAACTCGGTCTCTATTTTGATAATCATCGGGACTTATTTGTCAAAATCTCTATCTCTCGATCAACAACCTATGTCATTGATTGAGGGAGAATAATTTCAATTAAATTAAAATGTTACTTGGCATTAAAATTGTTTTCAAAAGATATAAATGCATGTTTTATCAATGGAGTTTAAAGTCTTAAATCCGATCCTTATCGATTCAAGCGCTTTCACAATCAAGTCACAATTCTCCTTAAAGTTTTCAAAATCAATTTAAATCTATACGAGATCACAAATCTCAAATGTTTTGATAATTGTGATCGGGGAGAATGTGATTTAAATTGGTTTAAAGCGATAATTCGGTAAATGGTTTTATAAGAATGTACATCTTCCTTCCCACATGTGACAAACGATTTCAAGAAATCTTAGAATGCACATGTTGAGGGGAGCATCTATCTTAAACCTTTGATTTGAAGCGTGATCATTCATCCCAATGTGCGGGTTCCTCTAGTATGTGCAAAACTCTTTTCAAACCTCGATGCACATATTGAGGGGAGCAAATCATGGAAACCTCATCCTTCCGAAATGCTATACCTACTTGATTTGATGAGGAAGTGATGTTGATATCTTTAGAAAATGGTAATCAAAGAAGTTAATTCTTTCTCTTGCCTCGTGTGCAAAACATTTTCAAATACTTGATGCACATGTTGAGGGGAGTTCTCATTCTAAAATATCAAAAACAATTCGGTACAAAATGCTTTGATAATATATCACAAGTATCGAATTGATTTTCAAATGGTTTTCAATTGGATCCAATGGCGGATGAACAATACCAAATTGACCGACCAACTTTACTTTATATGCGATGATATAAGGATGATAAGGTTAGGTATTGGTTCCCATGATCCGCCCGAGCAGGAGGGATCTACCGAGGACAATCCACTAGTTAGTGTAGAAGTCCTTAGGTATGATGATAAAGGAGAAAAATGAGATATGGGAAGAGTGCGGACTAAGGCGAGCTAATCTTGGAATAAACCCAACAAGGCTCTAGCTATGAAGTCTCGGTAAGCTTGAAGGGTTGAAGAATTAAAAGAATTGAATGAGGAAGGGTGAAAACAAATAGCCCTCCATTTATTCAACCTTAGAGGCGAAACCGGGTTCACTTCATATGCTCTTGATGGTAACATCGGTATTGAAGACAAGGCGTCATGGACCCGGTGGCCTTGCACTTCAACTTTCAAACCACTCAAGTTCCTCTTAAAGGGCTTGTTTCATTCTCACGGGAACCGACATTATCTATCGACTTTCTCTTAGAGATGGTTGATATTGAAGAAGGAGACCTCTCCCTAGTCTCGTTATAGGATCCAAATATGCACAAATTGAGTCTAGAGCCACGAGATCATCAATAAATCTCATTAGGACACTTTCAATGAAGACTCTGTTTCACACAATGTGGAAGAGATTATATCTTGAGTCCTCGCATTATCCTTGTGGTATTGCGGAACATCCGAGTGATGTGTTTACATATTCACAATGAAGATGGAAAGCCTTACGGAGCCAACATCAAACAAGCTCTGGTAGGTGGCATGTGAGATCTATTATATAGATCAACCATGTGACAAGCGAGCGAGAAACAATGGGCGATTCAATCTCTTGAATCAATCACGGTTCGAGTTATGGATTGTGGATGCCTTTGAAAAACCGGTCGTTGTGCTTAATAAACTCTTTTCTTTAGCACATCGGTGTACTCATTTTCAAACCAAAAGGTATTTTATGATTGATAATTGATTTTCAATAAAACCTTCATTGTATTGCAAAACAATTTCTATTGAGCAATACGATTGTTTTCAAATCTCTTTTCATCAATCGGTGGACTTAAAATTATTTGGTTCACTCACTCCGTGTTGTCTTCTTTGAGATGTTCGGTTTGAGAACGACTAGAACATTGCGAAACCACATCAAGAAATTCTTGAATTATACGATCACAGGCGGTACATGTCTTGATCAGCGGGGCAACCGTGGGCGTGTACCTCGATTCAACGAAAGTGATCAAAGACACTTTCGTGCGATTTGTTGCTAAGCTGTTGTATGCGGTGCGCTGGCGTTTGCGGTGATCGAATGAAGCGGTCAATCCTTAGCCGCATGCTCACTTAACACATTCATCTCAAAGGAAATCATGATTAGTGCATCAATGACTCGATATTTTCACTCCATGCTTACGCTCTGGCTTGCGCCAATATCATGAATCAACTAAAGCTTCCGCTACTCGATGTGAAGATTTCATGATCCGAATGTGAGCATGTCGGTCCTAAAGTCACTACATCACATAATACCAACACCACAAAGGATGCGTCGAGATTGTTGATGGTGATGATCTCAAAAGATGGCTCGAACTTATTATTCGTGGATCGATAAAGACCTCCACTTGAAGTAACCAAACATGCAATGTGAAGAATCAATGACTACGAGCTTTGAAGCAAGGACTACATCAAGAATGCATGAACAATGTTTAATGTAATATCTATTTGTATTCAATGTAATTTTAGTACATGATTGAGGTGACCTCCGTTAGGGAGATTGTTAGAATTAGAAATTCCGGTATTAAAGAGTCGGTCACCTCAAGTATATGTAATCGTTAAAAGCTCGTAGTCGTAGTTATTTTAAGTTAAGTAGTATTTAGTTATGTAACACCGTGGAGGACAGACGGGTCTTTACCCACTGTATGCACGATCCATGACCCGATGTGTGGCGATGTGTGGACTATAAATACTCTCTATGGTAAGACTATAATAATATCTCTTTCTCTCACCTAAACCTCTAACTTTCTAGATCTTGTGTTATGGTTTGATGTGTATAATATATCTTCACTTTCTTTTGTCTACTAAAAGCAGATGAAGTTTAACCTTACTATATTACCTCTACTTAAATTATTATCTCTAAAGAATTAAATAATTATTATGGTAAATTGTCTTTGTAAAAAAAAAAAGAAAACAATTTATGGTTTGATGTGTATAAAACTTGATTAATAGTTTATATCCCATTTGGTATCACATGAAATTCTTTGAAAGATATATTTGGTACAATTCTAAACCCACGACACAAGTTTGACTCAAATTTGCAATCCACTCTACTTGATGGGTTTAAAATGTGTCCACTCAATGTTCTTTTTTTTTTACTCTCACCCACATATTATTCATCCTTATTTTTATTTTTTACTTTTTAATTTCAAAGAAATATATAAAATAAATTTATCAATAATTTATGTTCTCTCTCCTCATTTAATTCAAAACTTCTACTAAAAGTTTAAGGGTCCGTTTGGTAGAGGGGTCTTGGGACCCAGTTTTGGGATCAGTCCGAAATTTGGCTATTTGGTTGAAGTTTTGGATTTGACAAATGCTTGAGGGCCCACCAAATTGAAAGGAGGGAGACCTAATAGGTTTTCTTTCTCTTACTCGTGGGTTTTGTGAATATTCTCTCAAATTTGATTTTGGACCACATGTGTTGTAATAATTATTAATATAAGTTTTGTAAATAATAGTTTATTTATTTTTTTAATATACTTTCTCTTTCCAAATCCAAATACAAATCCAAATACAAATCCCAATCCAAATCTAAATCCTAAACCCATCTACAAACCAAACGGGCCCTAAAACCCACATCCAAATCCTAATACTAAATCCGTCAACAAACCAAACGGCCCCTAACTTGATTAAGGTTTTAACTAAAAGCTTTATTATTGGGCGCAAGCTTTTACACCCTTTTGGATTTTTAGGGCCCAGTCTAGTCGAGGCTTTGATAGTTTAATGCACCTCTAAGGCCATCCACAATGCCTTTAGAGCATCCGCAATGGAGCCCTATTATGCACTCAATGAATGATGACTCATGGATCAATGCATTGTGGAAATCCATCTAGACGTGTATATTGAATGTCCATGGGTCTCTGTACACACCCTAAATAAACGATGACATGGCATATATATGAATATTTTATTACTACTCATTTTTAGTGCATATAAAACAATTTTAGTGCATATAAAACAGATAGAGATTTGATGAGTTTTGTATCTTTATATAATTTTAAAACCATACTTCAACTACAATTTATTATCCCAACCAACAATAACTTCCAATAACATAATTTTTGGTCAACACACCCAAAGTTACACGATCTAACTAATCTGGTATATGTAGAATTGTTTATGTATATTTTTGTTTCAATTCACTAGTTTACTAATATAGATTGCATTTTTGTATCTGTAATTTAGAACAATTTTTAAAAGTATATACTACGTATTATTTGCTATTCAGTTTATAAGTAACTAAAAATAATATGATGAGGTGGAAATCTATTAAGCGTGAGTAATATTCATAATTTAGTGTTCCGTCATCATATTTTAATGGAGTTTCTTTGTAAGAAAAGTTAGATATTGATGAAAGTTAAATAGTGGTGTGCAGAATAAGGTGACATTGTATTAAACTCTACATTATACTATGCATTGGAGATGCTCTTATGTGGCATTGTGCAATAGAAAGGATTAAGTGACACCTCGTAGTTTAACACCATTGTGCGACTTCAAAGTCTAATAGGTGTTTTTCTCTTAACATACCGTGTATATACACATAAGTGGATCATTTGTTGTACTTTTCTGTTTCACTTCTCACCTTTTCTACTTTTATTTAAATATGCATGAGTTCAATTAATGTAGAGGTGTTTTTAATAAACTCATGAAATGGTAATGTGGAGTGTATTATACTATGTTGAGGTCAATGCATCGAAGATGCTCTAATATGCACAATTGCACAAATAAGGTACACCATATTGTTTTGGCTTTGAGTTTAGGACCGCCATTGTTGAAGTCTTGAAAGTCCACCTTGGCTGCTCTCACTTTACCTATGTGTATTATGAATATGGAACCATACATCTGATATTAAATTATATATACTATATCTTCAGGATAAGTTTTATAAGAATGAATTTGCTTTCATATGTTGTCTACTAAAGTTATCAAGTGACCAAATGTTACTATATCCCGTATTTGCATCTACACTTGGCACATGAGCATTTAAAAGCTATTCACAGTGAACGGTTGGGAGGGTGTGATCTTAAATATTTGCATGTATATATTAATGTTAGGAAACACAAACAAATTCAATAACCATTTGCTCAGAAGCACCATGGCCAAAAATGGAGATGGTAAGCTTCACATTGCAATGCTTCCATGGCTAGCCTTTGGTCACATTATTCCATTTCTTGAACTTGCAAAGCTTATGGCCATCAAAGGCCATAAGATTTCCTTCTTCTCAACTCCAAGAAACATCGACCGCATCCCTCAAATACCGAAATCCTTAACGTCTTCCATCAAATTCGTCAAACTCGATCTACCAAAAGATGAAAATCTTCCTGAAAACGCCGAATCCACTAAGGATTTACCGTTAAATAAAGTTAAGTACCTCAAAATTGCATGTGACGGGTTCCAGGAACCCGTCATGGATTTTCTTAAAACCTCGTCTCCAGATTGGATCATATATGATTTTGTTACGTATTGGTTGGGGCCATTAGCAGCACAACATGGCGTTCGGACGGCCTATTTTAGTGTTTTTCCAGCGGTAATTCTCGGACAGGCAGGATACCCGGAGGCCATGATGCATGGACATGCAACAATAGAAGATTTTTCTAAGAAACCGAGTTGGATTACGTTTGAAACCGATGTTCGAGCGAGTCCTTTTCAGATTTCGAAGTATCTAAGCTCTGATGATGGTAATGTAAAGGTTACAGACTCGTATCGCATTGGAGCCACTATCCATGGCTGCGATGCGGTGTTTGTTAGAAGTAGTCTAGATTTCGAGCCAGAATGGTTAAACCTCCTTAACCAACTTTACAAAAAACCCGTCATACCAACGGGGCTTTTACCCGCAACAACGGCTGCAGAGAATGATACAAGTTGGAAGTTTACGAAAGAGTGGTTAGATAAGCATGAAAAAGGTTCTGTTGTTTATATCGCTTTTGGAACCGAAACTAAACCTAATCAATACGAGTTAACTCAGCTGGCATTAGGTATAGAGCTTTGTGGTTTACCGTTTTACTGGGTGCTAATTGATAAACGTGGGTCATCAGATAATGAAGTTATTGAGTTGCCAGATGGGTTTGAGGAGCGGACACGTGGACGTGGTGTGGTGTGCAGGACTTGGGCACCACAGTTTAAGATACTGAATCATGACTCAGTGGGCGGGTTATTAATTCACTCGGGTATGAGTTCGGTGGTGGAAGGGTTTCAGCTCGGTAAACCACTTGTGTTGTTGCCATTCATGGGGGACCAAGGGGTGATTACAACTTATTTGGTGGAGAAAAAGATGGCATATATGATTCACAGGGACGATATGGACGGGTCATTTGAACCCAAAACAGTGGCTGACTCACTGAGTCTTGTGTTTGTGAAAGAAGAGGGTAAAGTGTATAGAGAAAAGGCTAAAGAGATGATGGCTTTGTTTGGTGACAGAGATGTTCAGGACAAGTGTGTAGATGACTTGGTGCATTTTCTTGAAAACTACTCAAAATAGTTGTTCCATAAGGTTAAAGCCAACTACACTACTCAAACATCGACCTACTACAAAAGCGACGATGTTTATGATGGTAAAAAATGGCCTTGATTTGTAGTTTATGCGACTTTCGGTTTGTTTGTGCTTCATGTGTTCATCATTCTATATCACATTTCAGTTTCTTTTACTATGTTGTGTATCTGTCTTTAAAGATTCAGCTATTACTATGATATGATGTGTTCATCATTTAATATAAGTTACACGGGCTAGCCCGAACGCCTTCCTAGTATGCTATACAAAACACATACGAAAATATAAGTATATTGGTTCAAGTCGGAATTTCATATGACTCAGTCATCAATTTATTTATGATTTACATATATAGATTCTTATTCATAGCTGCTTGAGGAATTTTGCACTTGTAAATAACACAAACAATGTAGTGCAAAACTTATATCTAGATATCACAGTTGATCCATAGGGGTTCATCAAATTGACCCAACAGCTTATCTCCCACACCATCTAAACAAACACTCCCCATGTCACTTTCAACTCCGGGATGCCATGTTGGTGTCCCATTCTCATATCCGTTCCACGTCAGTCTCTTTCTCTCGCTACCATCCAAACGAGCCACGTACAACTCTCCATACGGTTGAAACTGATTAGGCAATGATACAGGGTCCGCAGTCACTCCACCTATATTCGCGGTAAACAACAACCACTCACCATCCGCACTAAAACACACGTGGTTAATCCTCTCCCTATCCACATCATCCGACCCTTCCTCTCCGCTACGTATATCCTCCTCACATCACTCCCATCCGGAGACATAATGTATATACTAAAAGCCTCGGTGTTTGTTGGATTGTGTCGGTTTGATGAAAATGCAATGAGTTTCCCATCTGGTGACCAACTAGGCATTGTGTCGATCCATGGCCCGTTTGTTACTTGACAATTCCACCCTCTTTTAAACTCCCTTCAACGGCGTCTAATATGTAGAGGTTTTGTGGCCCGACCGGCCTGATCTAAATACCAAATGTTTTCCATCCGGTGAACAAGATGGAAAAGCATTGTTTCCTGTTTCTTCCTTAGTGAGGACCTTGATTTCGGGCTTGAGATCATCTTCTAATGAGAAAGAGACCCTTGCAATCTGCACGGTCTTTTGACAGATTCGAATATTGGCCCGATTGATGTGAAGATCACGTTCTTCTCTGTAGGACTCCACGAATTGTAAAATGATGTTCGTCCCTGTTAGACAAGCTACTTTTGTTAAACATTCTAATTCTTGTCACACATAATAAGCTATATATTTAACAAGTAGGACTTCTATGAGTACCTCAAATAAACAATCACAAACATCCTAAAATTGCTTATCTATTAAGTACTACTCCCTCCGTCCCATTTTTATTGTCTGTTTGATTTTGTGGGTCTTTCTTGTTCAACTTTTGACCATTAATATATTTATTTCGTTATATAATCTTGATGAAAATAATACCAATGAAAATACATTTAAAACACAATACATTCGTATATTTTTCATCAAGTATTATATAACACAAACAAAAATAATTGTGACAGTAAAAAAGAAAAACTAAAAATCGATAGTGACAATAATTTTAGACGGAGTAGTCTCATTTTGATAACTTATAAAATGTGTTGCATAAAGAAGACAGAAACACATGGCATAAATAAGCACAAAATAACAAGTAGAATAAACCAAGGTAGCATAGATTTTAACTTATCATGATCACCTTGAATAATGTCCATCTTTTTGACCCATCTGACTTCACAACATCAACACCAGCATTCGAGTCGAAATCAGGATTAAAAGCAATAAGATCACCAGCAGGAGACACTGCTGGAAATGACCCATTCAGCCTCAACATTCTAAGACCTTTAATAGGTGACAAAACCGGGTTCAAATGCGGTATTATGGACTCGCCATCACTCGATTCGCCTCTAAACCTGTGATACCCGACAAAACCCGAGTCTGGAGATACAAAAGGATTATAATGATGAATATTTGGATTTGTATGTTTAGTCACTGGATAAAAGGTTTTGGACTCTATATCGAATATTTTGACGTGTCTATAGTTATTGTCCTTCCTGCGAGTTGCAACAACAACTCGCTGGAAGGACATAGCCGCTGGTGTAAAGCAGTGTACACCAGGCGGCGTGATACGTGTAGGAGCGGGTGGTGGAGTGTCTAGATTTTCGGGTAACTCGAGCCTGAAAATACTCCACCACCCGTCTTCGGATTGTCGGTGGAAGTAAATTGTGTCGTCACCAGACCATGTAGGCCAGCCACCTCGTGAACATACAACGTATCGGTTTGTGGGGTCCGATTTTTGAAAAACAACTATATCAGTTTCGAGGTGGTGAAACTCACCACCCCAGGGGCGAGACCCGTATGATGCAACGGCGATGAGCTCGCCGGAGCGTGAAACGGATGGACTGTAGTCGACACAACCGTACGGTGTCAAACGAGTTACGGTTGTGTCAACTTTTACACTGTTGAGGTCAACAGTGTAAAGTGCCGACCAGCTTTTAAAAGGCTGGTCAGACTCTTCATGAGCTGAAATAAAGTACAAATGACCGTCCTTAATCTAGGACGGTCATGAAAAAAACTTGTGGGATCCGAGGGTAGTGGGTCCGAGTCTAGATATATTTTAGGTGACCCAGTTCGTTCAGAAACATAGACCAGACGACATTTGTCATCGTCTGGTCCTACAAACTGGGCATTAAAGTTGACAGAAACACCGTCTGTGAGACGGGTTTCTGTTAAAGGTGATGACGAGATTTCATCAAGGTTACGAGGTAAGTGAGTTGAGAAAACATCGAACCCGTAGTGTAGGAGGCCAATGGTGGTGAAGATGATGGTTCCTTTAGGTGTGCTCATTGTCTTGTGATGGTTATTAACTTATTATCGGTGGATAAGGATTGTGATTTGAGAAAAAAAAAATATATATGAGTAGGAGTATATATAGAGGAAAAAGACACATATATTAGTGAGTGTGCATGCATAATTCAATTTTCATTTGTCTTTGTCTACCTTCTTATTTTCCAAACACTTTCTTAATAACAAACAAAAATATTTTGCTTGTAGGACAATACATTTGAATGGCATATTTGAGTTTTCACACTAAGGTTTGTGGCATTTTTTTAATTTTTCTTTTTTAATAATAGTTAGTTTGAAATCATTGTCACATATATTAAAACCGGATAAAATGTTTTCGTTTAATAATTGATAAGGTTAGCAGATCACTTTAATTTAGAGTTGTTTGCGTCTGGTAGAATTTAAATTTTAGACCTCTCACATCATATTGATACCTTTTGTTATGTATTTTTTCTGGATCAGTAGGAGCCGGGTGTGGCACGAGCCAAACCTAATTTTGAGTCATGAAGTGTATTTTGTTCCTAAAACGTGTCATTTTTCAATACGTGTAACCTCTGATACATTTTTTGCTACTTTATTTCTTTACAGTGAAACTTGAGTTTAACCCATAAATTGTTTATGGTTCAATTTTTAATACTTTGATAGAAAAAATTGTGCGAGAACTCTTTCGAAAAATTTACAAATTTAAGTTGACAGAAGGTATATGTCTTATTTGTTTGGTGACAGAGATGTTCAGGACAAGTGTGTAGATGACTTGGTTCATTTTCTTGAAAACTCCTCAAAATAGTTATTCCATAAGGTTAAAGCCAACTACAGTACTGTTGGTCCCAATTGATGAGTAAAACAAATATATGAAATTGCAATAATATGATAACTTGTCAAATGTTCTAACTAACCAAATTCTGTAACATGTACATGTATATATAGGTTTCGAATGGACATGAATCCAAACGACATGATGGTTCGGCAATAACTGCCATAACTAATTTAACCGCTATTCGGTTTAAATGTTTACAATAAGCAACTTTGGTCCTTCAACTTTCAGTCTTCATAAATGGAGCAATGAGCGAGATTACATGCTCACATTCTCCTCCTTAATCTTGATCGTTGCTTCGTCCTAAGTCTTGAACTCCGAGCATTTGTCGCATAGTCACGAACTTGAGTCTTGGTAATGCTTTAGTTAAAATATCTGCTCTTTGAAGTTCTCCACTTACGTGTTCTACGTTGATATGACCATTCTCTACACATTCCCGAATGAAATGATAGCGAATGTCTATATGCTTGCTTCTTCTGTGAAATACTGGGTTCTTTACGAGTTGTATAGCTGATATATTGTCAACTCTAAGCGTTATCTTCTTTTTTTCTAATCCAGTTAATTCACTAAGTATCCGTTTAGCCATAAGGCTTGACATCTTCGCGATAGCCGCCATGAATTCGATTCACATGATGAGGCGCTCACGTCGGTTGCTTCGAGTACACCAAGTGATAGGTGACTCTAAAGTAAAATACTATTCCACTAGTTCCTTTTCCTTGATCCGTATTGACTCCATAACTCATCGTCATGTATCCCGTAATCTTGCGGCTTAGTCTTTCTTGTATATTACTCCATGGTCTTTTGTTCCTTTGATGTATCGGATTACTTGTTTTATCGCCTTGGTGATGATCCTTGGTCTTGCATAAATCTGTGAGTAGTCCGATCGAATAACTAAGATCCGGTCTTGTATGTAGTAAATATCTCGAGACTTCTAATTAAGCTTGGTAATAAGTTACGTCAACTGGGTTTCCATCTTCCGCCTTGACCAACTTAGTGCCGGGATCCATTGGTGTTTTCGTGTCATTACTGTCCGTCATGCTTGTCTCTTTTAAGATCTTGTTAATGTATCCAGTTTGCTTGATCATAATTTCTCCTCCTGTATGTGTAACTTCTATCCCAAGGTAGTATGCTAGCAACCCTACGTCGCTCATTTCAAATTTATCTTTCATCTGGGATTTGAACAAGTCTACTTCCTTCTTTGGAGTGCCTGTGATTATCAGATCATCCACATATACTCCGACGATAAGTGTAGAAGTCTTGCTTCTCTTTGTGTAGATTGCTTGTTCGAGATTACATTTCTTGAAGTCTAATGACTTTAATGTTTGATCAAGCTTCACGTTCCAAGCTCTCGGTGCTTGTCTTAAGCCATACAAAGCTTTAGTTAGCTTGTAGACTTTTCCTAGGTTTCCTTGTTGAATGAAACCTTCAGGTTGTGTAACATAGACTTCTTCCTTCAATTCTCCATGTAAAATGTCGATTTTACATCTAAGTGGTGTACTTGCCATCCATGATATCTTTGTTAGTGCTAATATCAATCGAACTGTCTCTATCCTAGCAATCGGTGCAAACACTTCATCAAGTCTATTCCTTGTTCTTGTACATAACCTTTTGCTACTAATCTTGCTTTATACTTTATGATCCTTCCTTGTGCATCTCTTTTGGTTTTATAAACCCATTTGAGTCCTATTGCTTTCTGATTTTCAGGAAATGTGGTAAGGGTCCATGTGTTATTTTTGTTGATTGAATCTAATTCAATTTCCATGGCCTCAATCCACTTCTTGTCTTTTGATGCTTCCTTATAATTACGGGGTTCTTCTTCTGTAAAGAATAAGCTTGGTGCTTCTACTTCTCGTGCAACTTGGTAAATTTCCGTAATATCCTTTAAACCTTGTATAGGTCTATGATCAAATCTAGGATCTGAGCTTTCTAATGAACTTATAGTAGCTCTTTCTTCATCTTCTGAGTTAGGGTTGTAAGTGTATGATGGTGGTGTGATTGGTGAGGGTGGATCTGGTATAGGTTCTTGTTCTTGATACGTGTTGTCAGTGTTTTCTATGTTGACTGGTGTAGGATTATCATAGTCAACTTCATCTATTACAAAGCTAGTCCAAAACGTATCCTCAGTACTCGTATCCTCTTCATTATTATTCCAATCCCACGGTTTCGTTTCCATAAACTTTACATCCCTACTAACATGTTTCTTCTTTCCTACTGGATCATATAGCCTACATGCTTTTGATCCTTCTTCAACTCCTAAGTAAATCATTGGAATGCTTCTATCATCTAGCTTCTTCAGTGAGGTATTGTTACCTTAGCATAAGTCGTGCATCCGAATATTCTTAGGTATTCTAGGTTTGGTTTTCTATTGTAGGGCTTCATATGGTGTTTTGTCTTCTAGGGCTTTCGTGGTACCACGTTGAGTATGTAAATGGCATGCCTTCTCGCTCCCGCCTAAAAATATAAGGGTAACTTCATCGCTTTCATCATACTCTAGTCGTTGATAACACTGTTCTATATCTCTCTACTACACCATTCTCACTGAGGTGAGTATGGTGTCACAACCGCCTTTCTATTCCATTCTCCTTACAAGATTTGGTGAATTCATGTGATGTAAATTCACCTCCTCTATCGATTCTTAGCATCTTGATTTTCAACTTCAACTTTGATTCGATCGGTGTCTAAATTCCTTGAATGTGCTAAACGCTTGATCTTTCGAGTTTAGAAAGTAAGCCCACATAAACGTGTGCGATCATCGACTAATAAGAAGATGAGCTTCTTTCCGGAGTGTGTTGTTGGACTTATGGGACCACAAAGATCTCCATATACTAAGTCCAATGGGTTCTTTGATCCGAATTTAGCTTGGTTTGGAAATGGTGTTGCTTTATTCTTGATGTGTTTTCGATATTTAATCTAATAAACATGCATCATAACGTATTTGTCATTTGCATGCTTTATTCTTGGTATTCCATTCACTAAACCTTTCCTTGTCATTTTGTCTATTTCAAAAGGTAACTAGACATTTTATCAAAGTTCATAATACATTTAACAAGTTTACTTTGATAAACCTTTAATCTAAAATGGAAATGACCTAATCTAGCATGCCATAACCATGCTTGGTCATCTAAAGGACGTTTGGGGTCCGTGGTCTAATAAATAGAGACATATAGGTGCTACTATGATCATGCAATCTAATTCATCTTTGTTGTAAGCAACTCTTTGATCAACCAAGTCGATTCTTAGATCGAGGTTCTACCTTCATCAATGGAAGTTCAACTTCTTGTTCTTATCATACAAAGTCCATAAAACACAAGGTTTAATGTTGGGCCATTTCCATCCATGATGATCTTGCAACCAATTTTGTAAGGTTTTCTCCACGATTTAGTGAAGTAACTCTCGAGTGTCCTAGACTAAGTATGTTGTTTGTGATGTGGTTTGATGTTCATGATTGTGTGACAACTTTGTTTACCATGAGGTTTGGAATGTAGTAAACATCCCCCCCTCGAAATCATCTTTCCTTGTCATTTTGTCTATTGTAAGTTTCTACATCCTAATAGTATTGAACCTCTACCCTTTATCTCTACATACGATCCATCTCCAAAACGAACACGTCCAGTGATGCTTTCGTCAATATTTTTAAAATGGCCTTTGGTGCCTGACATATGGTTACTTGCACCATTATCTAGATACCATATGCTAGCATCTGTCATAGCATATTTTCGGGGTTGTACTTGTTCTTCATTTAACAAGATTTCTTCAGTTTCGTGTGTAGCCATTAGTAATGATGGTTCATCGTCTTCTAAGATAAGGTTTGATTGTTCCTGAGTTGTTGGTGGACTTCTACAATTCTTCTTGTAATGTCCGAGTTTTCCACAATTATAGCATGTGATTTTACTCTTATCCCATCCTTGTTTTCCATTATTCGACTTATCTGAGTGGGATGAGTTTCCTCCATTCGAGTTGTTTCTATTTCCTTATTCGCGGTTCCTCGTGAATAGTTTGATCTACCTCTATATTTGGTAAATCGTTTCTTATTTCTAGAGTGTTCGCCTTGTGCGAATAATAAGTTGTCTGGCTATCTACTTGTCCTCCCTTTCGGAGTTTTATCCTTTCCTCGAATGCCTTAAGCTTTCCAGCGATCTCATCTAACGTAATGTCATCGAGATCATTCGTCTGTTCTATGGATGCTACTATTTGAATGAACCTATCTGGTGTGGAATCTAATAGTTTTCGTACTAAAAGTGATTCATCCAATGCTTTTCCTAATTCTTTAGCCTTCGTGGCATAGCCGTTCAGTTTGGCTGTAAATGCATCCACTGTTTCATCCTCCTTCATCTGAAGAGTCTTAAATCCAATCATCAGTGATTGTAACCGTGCTTGTTGCACCTTTTCTTCTCCAACGTGTCACTTTTCAACAAATCCCATAATTCTTTTCTTTGTATTGCAACTTGCTACTTGTAAGATCACATCTTGGTTAACGCTGATATAAGAAGGTTTGTAGCCTTATCCTTCTTATCATCTACTTGAGTGTTTTCTTTGGGTTCTATTGCTTCCCATAATCCTTGTGCTTCTAGTATCACCTTAATTTGTATAGTCCAAACTGTGTAGTTTGTGGTTTTGAGTTTAGGGCATTGATACTGTGTCATAGGGGTTACGGGTTTTGGTGCAGTGTTAGTGTGTTACTGCCACTTGCATCGTCACCGGGCATTTTGATAGTTCTTATGATCTTCACTTCCTAATTTGTATGGGGATTTCTGACTAGTGGTATCACTTAATACTACGGGAACAGAAATAGTTATCCGGGAATCCTAATATGGAACTATGGATTTCTAATAGTATAAACTAAGTATCTATACTATAAATCTGAAAGGAAATCCAAAAGTTTAAGATTTTTCGTGTGACCTGTGTTTGTCACGCGCGTTTCCCTTCTTGTCGGTACTTGAATATACCAACTATATTTTTCTTTTCCCTCGTTCTTAATTCCAAAGCAATCGGTACACCCTTTATTGATGTTTTCGACTTGCTTTCTTCAAAATATACCACTCCTTGTATCACGTTGTCCTTTCTTTGTGTCGACTTGCTTCTTTTATCTCCAAGTCTCGGATTTTTTTGTGTCGACTTGCTTACTTTATCTCCAAATCTCGGATAAAACACAAAACGTTTCAGAAATTAGTCTCGGTAATTTCTTTCAAAAGACCAAGCGAATTGCTTGTCTTTGTTCTACTACTCGACGGTAGTATGTCAACAAGTGATGTCCTTGTTGCCCTCGTTTCTTGTCCGCGTTCCACAATACCTCTTCTTCTTTATTCCACACCGTATCTACAACAGCCTACAGAAATACCAACGGTATCCTTGCGAGCAAATGATCGGGATGCTCTGTTGTTGTCCTCTTTGAATTGCGGCGTTTCTCCAAAACAATTTGATTGTTTTACGGTTCGATACCTTTTCTTCTCTTCAAGCAACGTCCTTTTTTTGCGTCGTCTTCTTCTTCTTCTACTTTTGTCTCGACAAAAGGAGTGTTTGTCTTTGTTGTATGATTGAAGGCCAACAAGTGTAACAAAGTTTCCTTCATCTTGTTCTTGTTGCGTTCAGAATCAAACCAACGTGTGTATCAAGTCACCACAGTTTGGTGGCTTGTCGAATGCAATTTCTACACAAGTACGGTCGTGCACTACTTTCCTTGCGTTATCAAGTTATCCAGGCAGCGTATGTATGATGATACGTTGTGTCTTCTTCTTCTTCTTCCTGAAACAAAAGTTTCAGCGCGTCTTTTTGGTTCCTTCTTCTTCGTTCAAAAGTTTTCTGGTTCTTTTTTTTGTGGTACTCGTTAACAACAGATTATGGGTTCTAGTATTCGGTGTAACGAGTATGTATAGGCAAGGCTCTTGATGCCAAATGTTGGTCCCAATTGATGAGTAAAACAAATATATGAAATTGCAATAATATGATAACTTGTCAAATGTTCTAACTAACCAAATTCTGTAACATGTACATGTATATATAGGTTTCGAATGGACATGAATCCAAGCGACATGATGGTTCGGCAATAACTGCCATAACTAATTTAACCGCTATTCGGTTTAAATGATTACAATAAGAAACTTTGGTCCTTCAACTTTCAGTATTCATAAATGGAGCAATGAGCGAGATTACATGCTCACAAGTACTACTCAAACATCGATCTACTACAAAAACGACGATGTTTAGAGCAGAAGGTGTGGTGAAGAGGCTTCACCTCTTCATCACCGCCACGTTAGCGCCACATCATCATAACAAACCTCCACAACTAACCACAACAAACCCCCCTCACTCACAACAAACCACAACTTACTCATTTGAGTCCCACATACACATTTATCACACACACAACCACAATAAAAAATAAAAAAAAAGTACAAAAATGTCAGCATGTCAGCTCGTTGTGGTGACGACGAAGGGTTCGATGACGAGCGACGGCAAGCCCAAATTGGTGTGGTGGCGGCGACTATGAGCTTGCCATGGTGGCGGCGAAGAGGACGGCGAAGACCACACCTTCTCGCTCTTATGATGGCGAAAATGTTCTTTAGTATCAAAGGGCTTTGGCCTAGTAACTAGTTTTTTTTTTGAACGGCAATTTTATTCAAGCAAACACTAGCAATGAGCTAGACTTACATCAAAACAAGATCACGATTTTTGAGTCAATCGTTCCAACTAAACGAGGCTTTACATCTAAACTTACACCAATAAAACGAGTTCGAAACAATGTTAGTAACTAGTTTGATTTGTAGTTTATGCGACTTTCAGTTTGTTTAGGCTTCACGTGTTCATCATTCTATATCACATTTCAGTTTCTTTTAGAGCATACGGTGTGGTGGTATAGCACCTCTCGCCATTCCTACGTGGCATACAAAGGGTGCTCGCCGTTGCCTCGCTACCACACCAGGTGGCTTCGCCGTTCCATCTCGTTGAACTTCTCGTCGTTGCAGTGAAACACAAAGGGACAAACAACTTCTCAGTTTTTAACCATTGTTTTTTCTTTTCCTTGATTTTCTTTTTTTTCCGATTTATAATAAGTTGTGTGTGTGTGTATGAATTGTGCGTGTGAGTGTGTGTGTTTGATGAGAAGAAAACGAAGGCCCTCTGGTGTGTGCATGTTATTTGTGAAGTTGTGCAAACATAAATATCATACATGACACATGCTTGGAATACAAATGTTGAAGATTTATAGGAGAACACATATTTTTGGAACACATAAATATCATGCATGATATTGGCTTGACACGTATGGAATACAAAGGGAATTTTGAGCTGGTTACTATTTTTTTCTCGTCTTTTTTTTTTTTTTTTTTTTTTTTTTTTCTTTTTAATAAAAATTATATTTATAGTTTATGCCCTTATGGTTATTTTGTTTGTCATTTGTAGGTTTAAATTTACAAATTTGTTTATAAAGTGTGTTTTTATTTTATAAAAATAAATTTATAATTTTGTATTTTAATATTATTATTTGAATTAAATAAATTTAGTTTGTTTGGATAAATGAAAAAAATAAACTAAATTTTGGGATGGGTGGGCTCAAATGGTTGTGTTGAAGTTAGTTGTGAGGGAGGGGTATTTTGAAGTTGGAGTGTTGAAATGAGGTGGCATGTGGTGTGGCCCAAATGGCTAAAAATTTGTAGTCACCATACCTTATGCTCTTAGTACTATGTTGTGTATCTGTCTTTAAATATTCAGCTATTACTATGATGTGCTCATCACTGCGTTTGCACAGCCCGAAAACCTTCCTAGTATGCTATACAAAACACATACAAAATTATAAGAATATGGTTCAAGCCGGAATTTCATATGACTCAGTCATCAATTTATTTATGATTTACAAATATAGATTCTTATTCATAGCTGCTTGATGGATTTTGCACTTGTAAATAACACAAACAAGGTAGTGCAAAACTTATATCTAGATATCACACTTGATCCATAGGGGTTCATCAAATTGACCCAACAACTTATCTCCCACACCATCTAAACACACACTCCCCATCTCACTTTCGACTCCGGGATGCCATGCTGGTGTCCCGTTCTCATATCCGTTCCACGTCAGCCTCTTTCTCTCGCTACCATCCAAACGAGCCACGTACAAGTCTCCATACGGTTGAAACTGATTAGGCAACGATACTGGGTCCGCAGTCACTCCACCTATATTCGCGGTAAATAACAACCACTCACTATCTGCGCTAAAACAGACGTGGTTAATCCTCTCCCTATCCACCTCATCCGACCCTTCCTCTCCTGCTACGTATATCCTCCTTACATCACTTCCATCCGGAGACATTATGTATATACTAAAAGCCTCGGTGTTTGCTGGATTGTGTCGGTTTGATGAGAATGCAATGAGCTTCCCATCTGGTGACCAGCTTGGCATTGTGTCGATCCATGGCCCGTTTGTTACTTGACGGATTCCACCCTCTTCTTTAAACTCCCCTTCAACGGTATCTAATATATAGAGGTTTTTGTGGCCCGACCGGCCTGATCTAAAGACCAAATGTTTTCCATCCGGTGAACATGATGGAAAAGCATTGTTTCCAGTTTCTTCCTTAGTGAGGACCTTGATTTCGGGATTGAGATCATCTTCTAATGAGAAAGAGACCCGTGCGATTTGTACAGTCTTTTTGACAGATTCAAATATTGGCCCGATTGATGTGAAGATCACGTTCTTCTCAGTAGGACTCCACGAATTGTAGAACGATGTTCGTCCCTGTTAGACAAGCTACTTTGGTTAAACATTCTAATCCTTGTCACTCAGATAATAAGCTATATTTAACAAGTACATTGACTTCCATGAGTACCTCAAATAAACAATGACAAACATCCTAAAATTGCTTATCTATTAAGTACCTCATTTTGATAACTTATAAAATGTGTTGCATAAAGAAGACAGAAACACATGGCATAAACAAGCACAAAATAACAAGTAGAATAAACCAATGTAGCATATATTTTAACTTATCATGATCACCTTGAATAATGTCCATCTCTTTGACCCATCTGACTTCACAACATCAACACCAGCATTCGAGTCGAAATCAGGATTAAAAGCAATAAGATCACCAGCAGGAGACACTGCTGGAAATGACCCATTCAGCCTCAACATTCTAAGACCTTTAATAGGTGACAAAACCGGGTTTAAATGTGGAATTAGGGACTCGCCATCACCCGAATCGCCTCTAAATCTGTGATACCCGACAAAACCCGAGTCTGGAGATACAAAAGGATTATAATGATGAATATTTGGATTTGTATGTCTAGTCACTGGATAAAAGGTTTTGGACTCTATATCGAATATTTCGATATGTCTGGAGTTATTGTCCTTTCTGCGAGTTGCAACAGCAACTCGCTGGAAGGACATTGCCGCGGGTGTAAAGCAGTGTACACCAGGCGGCGTGACACGTGTAGGAGCGGGTGGTGGAGTGTCTAGATTTTCGGGTAAGTCGAGCCTGAAAATACTCCACCACCCGTCTTCGGATTGTCGGTGGAAGTAAATTGTGTCGTCACCCGACCATGTAGGCCAGCCACCTCGTGAACATACGAGGTATCGGGTTGTGGGGTCCGATTTTCGAAAAACAACTATATCGGTTTCGAGATGGTGAAACTCACCACCCCATGGTCGTGACCCGTATGACGCAACGGCGATGAGCTTGCCAGAGCGTGAAACGGATGGACTGTAGTCGACACAACCGTACGGTGTCAAACGAGTTACGGTTGTGTCAGCTTTTACACTGTTGAGGTCAACAGTGTAAAGTGCCGACCAACTTTTAAAAGGCTGGTCGGACTCTGCATGAGCTGAAATAAAGTATAAATGATCGTCCTTAATAATAGGATGGTCATGAAAAAGACTTGTTGGAGCACATGGTAGTGGGTCTGAGTCTAGGTAGATTTTAGGTGACCCATTTCGCTCGGAAATGTAGACCAGACGACATTTGTCATCGTGTGGTCCTACAAACTGGGCATTAAAGTTGACAGAAACACCGTCAGTGAGACGGGTTTCTGTTAAAGGTGATGACGAGATTTCATCAAGGTTACGAGGTAAGTGAGTTGAGAAAACATCGAACCCGTAGTGTAGGAGGCCAATGGTGGTGAAGATGATGGTTCCTTTAGGTGTGCTCATTGTCTTGTGATGGTTATTAACTTATTATCGGTGGATAAGGATTGTGATTTGAGAAAAAAATATATGAGTAGGAGTATATATAGAGGAAAAAGACACATATAGTAGTGAGTGTGCATGCATAATTCAATTTTCATTTGTCTTTGTCTACCTTCTTTTTTTCCAAACACTTTCTTAATAACAAACAAAAATATTTTGCTTGTAGGACAATACATTTGAATGGCATATTAGAGTTTTCACACTAAGGTCGATCTGTGGCATTCTTTTTTCCTTTTCTATTAATAGTTTGTTTGAAATCATCGTCATGCATACTAAAACCGGATAAAATGTTTTTGTTTGATAATTGATAAGATTAGCGTGATCACTTCAATTTAGAGGTGTTTGCATCTAGTAGAATTTAAATCTTAGACCTCTCACATCATATTGATACCCTTTGTTATGTATTTTTTCTGGACCAATAGGAGCCAGGTGTGGCACGGGCACCTAATTTTGAGTCTTGAAGTGTAATTTGTTTTCAAAACGTGTCATTTTTCAATACGTGTAACCTCTCATAGTGAAACTTGAGTTTAACTCATAAATTGTTTATGGTTCGAATTTTAATACTTTTAACATTGGTTTTTCTATTATTACTTGTAATAACGGTTCTAATAAGATGGCGAGAAAGCAACGACAAGTTGTCAAGAACCCCCTTTGAATAAAGAAACCAATTCTACTAAAATGAAATTTTGTGACTTAGGGTCATGAAATTACTTTCACATTCGTTGAACCCTAGTCAAAACTCCACATGTACAAGTTTGGAACCCAAATGTATCAAAAGCAAAAGGGGTAATCGTGTTGATTCTTCTAAATGTTTTCTCGTGTTTAGAACTTTACTCGATTCGCTTTCAACGCCTTGTCATCCGCAACAAACCCATTGTCCCTTAGCCCAACAAGAGGGACACTCCTAGTAAGATCCACACAAGACGTGTTTCCTACCATCCAAACACAAGTATATGTCTTATTTGATATGTCTCTTTCTTCTTTACGGTTTTTATCTTTCCCAAAAAAAATAAATAAATAAATAAATAAATAAATAAAAAATATGAACTTTTTGAAATGTATGCAACACATTAAAATCTCCTTTAATATGTCTCTTTCTTTTTTACGGTTTTTATCTTTCCCAAAAATAATTCTTATAACCACTCACACTATCTTTCTTTTCTTCATCTTCGTAACTTGGTCTTCCATCTTCATCTTCAAGAACAACCATGAAGTTTTGAATGTATACTATTTATGAACAAACATTAATGCGTATTTATAACTAGAAAACATGACTCAACCCTTCCCCCCAGCTCTTTACTCTCCCACGCCCACCATCTCGCCCACCACCTCCACCTCGCCCAGCTCGCCCAAACTAAGCCTCCAGCTCGCCCATCACTTTTAAACTCGCCCACGATCCCCTAGCACTCGCCCAAAATCATCACGTGTAGCATTTATACTTTTCAATCGCCTAGAATGTCGCCTAAAGAAACGATAGACACGTGTAGGGTTCAAAAGTTGTCTTGAATTGAATCTAACGGATCATATGCAAAAGTTCATTTTTGTAAAAACTATGGCCGAAGTTTATTTTCGTAAACGTGTACTTGTTATGGTTCATTTAAAAAAATTACTCTAAAATTTATGTTACTAACTTTAAAAAAAATTAATTAATTAGTTAAAAGTAAAATTATCTGCAAAAAAATATTTAAAAAAAAAGAAAGAAAAAAGAAAGAAAAAGAAAAAATAATTGTTTTTTGTCAGGATCAATTATTTTAAAACACATAATATTTTGTGAACCTCATGAGTTATAGAAAATTGGTCCACCAATTGTTTAAAATATAATGATTTGTAGTGAATCCCATGGGATTAGATGTGAATTTTTATTAACTATATTAAAAATACACATGTAAACTTACAGCTTGTCGCCTTGCATCGCAAAACAAACTATTTCAGAATAAACTCGACTTTGTAATTTTGGCTACAACCTTTGTCTTCTTATTCATATAGGGAGATAACAGTGCGAAGAAGGTTTCACCACACGCTTTCCAAAGACGTAGTAGCCATTTTTTCAGAGTCATTGGATCCGGCATCATTGGATCCGGATTTCCATGAGCGATTCTTCTGAAAAAAATAAAAAGATTTAATTAAAAAGAAACAAAATTTTAGTTAAAAAGAAAGAGATTCAAGAATATTACATATGCGTAATCGGCAGCTATACAATTGATAATCTCATCAACCGTATCTAAATTATTTTCTAACCATTCGTTAACCCTCGGTGTGCACGTGATCTCGTGCTCTTCTTCTTCACATATTTCTTCTTTATCGATGCATCAACTTCCTTCTCGTGAACGCATCATCCTCTTTTTCGATTCATCAACCACGGTGTTATCATCATCTTGTTTCTACCTCATCGTCCAAATCTTCTAGACTTACCTTATTCCCATCCTTATCATCGTCATCATCATCCTCCTCATCACCATCGTCATCCTTCCCATTACCATCATCATCGTCATCCTCCTCATCATTGTCATCCTCCCCATTACCATCAGCATCATCCTCCTTCCCATCATCGACATCCTCCCCATTACCATCATCATTTAGTGGCTTCGGTTGCTTGAAAATTTGAGCATACTTTTGATGTAGCTCAAGCAACTTTACATCACCAGGGTAATCTGACATTGCTTTCGTGAAATAATCTTCTACAACAATTCTTTCATCACAAATCAACTTTAACTTTTTTTCAAGTTTATTAAACAAATCCTGCAATAAGAAACATTGTAATAGTCATAATAAAGCTCATTGCAATGAATCCCATGGGATTTCTAACTGGATCCCATGGGATTGTATGAGAATCCCATGGGATTCACATACAATCCCATGGGATTTTGACAAAAAAACATTGTAAGTCATAATAAAAGCACATTGCAATGAATCCCATGGGATTTCTAACTGAATCACATGGGATTGTATGTGAAGGATTTTGACAAAAAAACATTGTAAGTGATAATAAAGCACATTGCAATTAATCCCATGGGATTCTCTGTGAATCCCATGGGATCATGTTTACAATCTCATGGGATTCACAATGATATTATTTAATAACAATAAATGAAAACAAATAACAAAAATTTAAAGGAACCTCTTTCAAAAAGAATCTTCCAAACACTAGAAATAAACCCTTCACTGTTGAACCTCGGATTCACCCATTACGGTTGAAGTTGTAGCAAACCAAACATTCTTCTTTAAGTTCTAGATCCCGCGTTGGGACATTAAATATGAAGGCCAACTTTTGATTGCGGGGCGTGTCCGACAACAGAATCTTTTCATGCTTTGTGGAATCCAGATACAAAAGCTGAAAAACAAAAAAGTGTAAAGAAGGTTATAACAAATCTGTCACACAAACACGTTTAATAAAATCAAATAAATAGAGTTCAAAACTTAGAAACTTACAACGAGGAAGGTATATGGACCAGTATAATGATTAGATATCGTTGTTGGGACTTTATGGCGTTTAAGGCAGGAAAAAATAAAGTCACACCAATCAATATCCTTAACATTAATATGTTCACGCAATCTTAACACAACATCCAAACATATCTTCCCCTTTAACCCATCAACCATACCCATCATGTTTGCAAAATGGGCACAGAAGTTGACTTTAAAAAAAAAAGTCAGCTTCCCGAGACTCAATCAATTTATGAGCAATGTCATTAACACGGACATCCTTGAGTGCTTTAGGATGAAACTGACCGATCCAACGCCTCACAGACTCATCATCTTCTGATCTAGGGTCTAAAGAAAAAAGAGATCGACCACCAAACGGAACACCTAATATCTCATGAATTTTTGAAATAGTGACCTTGATTGAGTTGCCATTCTCCAAAACCAACTCACAACTTTCTGAATTAAATCTAGAAACTACATACCTTCCCAACCTTGAAGGAATGTGATCTATGTTAACATTGTGTAACGAACTAAAACCGACGTCGGCCAAAAACTCCTCATATCAACCTTAGAATCACGGATGGCGTAAAAAGAGTCAGAGGTGTTGTCCGGTGCATGAAGAATCGAAACATGGCAACATACTTTTCATGCTCTTCCTCCGCCGTCGACTCCTTCTTACCTTTCTTCTTCAACTTTGCCTCTTCATCAAGTTCTTCCTTTTTTACAAGCGTCAATTGCTTCTTATCATCAATGTCATCAGAATTCTCCCTCTTTCTCTTAACCACACCCTTTCCCTTCAAATCCATTTTCGTATCTTCAATGTCATCAGAATCTACGTAAAAAAAGACATTATAAATATGTTGGTCAACAAAATCCCATACTTATATTCTATTTCAAAAACTTGTATGCATAATCTGTATGGATCACAATGAATCCCATGGGATTCACAATGAATCCCATACTTATATTCTATTTCAAAAACTTGTAAGCATAACATGTATGGATCACAATGAATCCCATGGGATTCACATACAATCCCATGGGATTCAGTTAGAAATCCCATGGGATTTACATACAATCAATCAAATAGCCCCGATTAAGCCCTCAACTACCTACTTTAAGCCACGATTAAGCCACTTAGAAAATTCCTAAAATTATACTAAAATACGCTTAACGGAACCAACCAAATAGCTTATTTCGAATTTCAACTAATTTGGACATGCTATGAGGAAATTAAAATCAAAACTATAAGCTATTTGGATATATGGAGAACTAATGTGCAGAGCAGATAAGGTGAAAAAGGGTACTTGCATATCTAAAAAGCTAATACTACAAGCTCTTATGGTGAGATCAGATCCTAACAATTATAGCCTGCTACTACTAACTACTTAGGGATGCTAGATGTGCAACAATAAACTCAAGTACATATAACAGAAAAACAAATTTGAAACAGATAGCATACTGTGGTGCATGCATATCTCATCCAAACCCCGTCACTTCAAGCAACAAATGACATAAGTAAATGATTTTTATTATTTTTTTCCTTTTGGGACTACTGAAACAAGCTAATGAAAAAACTATTTTTGATTTTTAAAAATTTTTGTAACAACTGAATTGGACTAAAACTGTTTATCAAAACCAAGTAAAACTACTATCTAGGACTATTTGAAAATTATGAACAAACAAATGAAATCTCAAATCTGGACTTGAAAGCTTGAAACCTTAACTGAACTAACTTTAAAAACAGTTTCTAAACTTACTTATATCAAATTCAACTTGAAAATTAGACTTAAACTCCAAAAACTAGCATAATCCAAACACTACTTTATGACTTCTAAAATGCAATTCAATAATAAAATTAGAAGAACTTCCCCCTTAAACTGATTCAAAACTGATAATTAACATAAATCTCAACATTAAAACAGATTAAAACCAGCAATTTACCAAAAACAATGTTGACTAACAAATTTGACTTTGTTGACCAATTTTGACTTTTGCAAAAGCGAACTAAAGATGAATTAAAACATGAATTAACTAATTTGAGCTAAAATAAGCTAAAATGAGCTTATTTAAATGAACTTAACAACTTGACAATGTAATGAAAACGATGATTGAAGATTAATAGAAAAACTAAACTTAAAATTGCATTGAAGAACAAACTGTGATTACAAGACTACTAATAACTAAAAAGATTACACTACTGAAAACAAGAATTAACAAGGAATTAAAGAGGTCAAAATTTCTCTAAAGCGTATAAGGTCAATATGAATCCCATGAGATCAAAAACACAGAAAAAACAAATTTCTAAAAACTATACATTTTTGTTCCTTGACCTTAACTTTTTTTCTACTCTCTTCTAATTTAGATAAAGACAAAATCCTTTTACGCTTCACTTCATCTTTGGACTGAACTGGTTCAACAGACTCCATTTTATCCAACTTAACAGCAGAATCGACATAAAAAAAACATAATATAAATATATTGATAAAAAAATACCATGATACAATCCCATGGGATTGTATGGAATCCCATGGGATTCATCAGCTGATTTAGAAGTGTTTAACAACTAAAAAAGGAGCATGCAAAATCCAATGGGATTCTTAATAAATCCCATGAGATCAAAAATATACCTTTTTGCAGTTTTTTCTGATAGACCTTCAGTTTATCTTCAGCCTCAACTGGCTTATCCTTTGGCTTATCCTTAGCCGACTTATCCGACTTATCAACCTTAGCCGACTTATCCTTTGGCTTCTTGACAAGACTAGACAACTTAACATTAGTGGTATCCTGTGGCTCAATAATCGCACGCGCCTGAACCTTACTCCTGCTACTAACCGGTTCCTTAACCTCTCTCCTTTCCCTTTGCATGCGCTTTAACTTTCTTACCCACTGACTCTTCAACCTCTCTCTCCTCTCGCTCCTTACCCACTGCCTCTTTAACCTTCTTACTCTCCGCCTCCTTAACATCTGTCTCATTACCTTTCGCCTGTTCCTTTACATTCTTACCCCCTCGCTCCTTACCAACAACCTTCTTACCCTTCTTACCCTCTTGCACCTTCTCCTTTTCAACTGGTGCCTTCTCCGACACCACCTTATCCGGCACCTTCTCCTTTTCAACACGTGCCTTCTCCGACACCTTCTTAGCCGGCACTTTCTCTTTTTCAGCCGGCACCTTCACTTTTTCAGCCGGCACCTTCTCCTTTTCAACAGGTGCCTTCTCCGACACCTTCTTAGCCTGCACCTTCTCCTTTTCACCCTAAGACCTTCTTTTTTCAAATTCAGCACCTTCTCTCTCTTTTTTCACCAAGACCTTCTTTTTACGGTAAGACCTTCCCTTTTCACCAATGCCTTCTCTTTCAACCGATGTCCTCTCTTTTCGATTTTGTAACCCACTTCTTCCGGGGAACCAATGACAACACCTAACATAAAAAAAAAAAAAAAAAAAAAAAAAAACATTAGATATACAATAACCGAGCATTAAGAATCCCATGAGAAAATAAGCTAAAAGCTATTCTATTGGTACCGTAAGCTACAACAATTTGAAATAGGAGTGAACTAACTTTAATTAACCTACGCAACTATTTTAACTAATTAAACTAAGCCTAGAAGTAAATAAGCTAAAACTTGATCCTAATAGCAAAAGCTCAAACAAATTTTATCCACCTACTTTGCGACATTTGGCAACAAACGGCTAGAATTTGCTAAGTTTTTATACCTAATTTTTCTAACGCTACTTTTACGTCACTTTGCACATTAATTCAAAAGCAACAACGACGTGCTAATTCTTTGGTGCTAATTAACCCGATCAAAACACCCTCTCTAGTAATCGATCATAAACTCTAAAATAAGTCGACAAATTAAGCTCTAAAATAAGCAATCTAATCACATCCCAATGGGCATAGTTCAAAACCGATTATTATGGTCGTCCTAACAACAAGAAAAAGCAAATTAACCTAGCTACTGATTCCTATAACACAAACTTTAATCCATCACAAACTTCAATCACAAAACTTCAATCAAAAAATAAGCTACTGATGTTAATTAATCAAAAAATAATTAAAAAAATGGATTTCGAAGCTTACTTTTATCAGAAACGTTAGATGAAGCCGGTTTTGCCACTGAATCGCCTTTAGATAGGGCTAATTCTTCTCGAATGTCCATTTTAAATGAATGATTACAGTTTCGCGGTGGTTTTGGGGCGGTTTGGGGGTGGATTTGGTGGATTTGCGATGGTTAGGGTTTGAAGATGGTTTTGGGGATCTGAAAAGTTGAGAGCGTGTGAGTGTGAGTGAAGTGTGTGTGTTTTCACCGTTATCTCAGTTTGAGTATAATGATAATGTGAAAATTACAAAAATGACCCCCTAAGTATAATTTTAGTTTAAAATGTTAATTAATCTAATTCGTTGGATTCAAATGGATGGATGGTTGAGATCTAATTATTTGTTCTTTAGATAAAACTTGTTCCGTATGGAACTTTTCTCTTTGACCAATTGATATTTGTTTTGTCATGTGGTTTCACGACAAATGAAAATGATGTTTACCAATGATTTGAAAATTGGGTTTTTAATCGATTCGATCGATGATCATCGGGTTACTCCAATCTAAAGAAGACTTAAGAATTCCCTCTAGCATACTAACTAGAGACAGACATATGTTATTATCTCTAAAGGGTCATTCAGTGGTAGGTGTACTTTCTCGGGTTACTGGTCAACCGTCGGGTCAATCCGGTTTTCTATCTAAAAAGTTTTTTTCAAATTGATTCGACCAATAGGATCAACCCAATTTTTATTAAAAAATGTTTGAAAAACGGTTTCAAACGGGTTGACCGGATCACTTAAACCCGACATATCTCACCAGCTAACCCGTTTTTTCACCCGTTTTTTTTACCAAAACCGGTTTAACTGCTTAACCCTACGAGGTCAACCTAGTTTTCAAAACATTGTTCTACTTTGAATCCTTTTTAAATACAAATAAAAGTGTCTATAAATCATAAAATATAATTTTCTAAAGACGAAAAAATTAATTAAATGGAAAAACAAAGTTTATTAAAATATCAACAATTATTATTCGTAAGATAATTTTTAATCATCTATTTTTACCCTTATGTAAAAAGTGTCTTAAAATTTATAAGTAGTATCACCATATAATACAAAGTTACAAACACATCTTCATTTTTCACTGGTATACAACAAACAAAGACATCATTACAATATTTATGTTAAAAAACTTGTTAATGCATATTATAATGTGGGTTATGTTTTTTTTTTTTTTTAATGCATATTATAATGTGGTTAATGGCTGAGCTCTGTCCGAAAACCGGATCAGACCAAAAATGGATTTGGCACGAAACACCGGACTGAAATGTTGATCCAGCCGGCCGGTCCGGTCGGTCAGGTCAATTTGTCGGTTCGATCCGGTCAACAAAACATAATGGCCGGTTTTGTGTAAAACCGAACCAGACTGGACCGGGTATGAGGAAAAGGGTAGACTGAAGACCGGACTTAAATACGTTCGATGCAGTGCGGTCGGTCCATTTCGTTCAGGTTTCTCGATTCGGTTCTCGATTGATCGATTCATTGCTATTATGCTCTGCCAACAACTACCACTACCGACAACATTTTATCATATATTATTTAACCCAACAACTACCTCTACCGACAACAACTATTATGCTCTGATTCGCTGCATTGCGCGGGCAAACGGCTAGTGAAGACATAATGGCATAGTCAGAAATGAGTCTGTAGTGTTTATTTGGGTCAAATGGAACAGTGTGGCCTGAATGGAGATGAGGGTCATGAGGCCCAACTGATTTTGGGTTAAATTTATAGTCACAGTAACCTTTTAAGAAGTTTGGAATGTTGTACTTGCTATATGATAGTAAAACATAAAGTTGTTATTCTTATTGTCAAATGGGTTAACCATAAGTACCCAATCGGCCTGTTGTGTGAGCGCGTCGCTATAAACTTACCCAACTACAGTTGGGCACTAAATTGTCATTTTCAAAACTCGAACGTAACAAAAATGAAAAGGATACCCCCTAGATGATAAAATTGACACATTTCCTTGTTAGAGCTAGATTAGCCAAAGACGCGGCCTTATTTACTTGCAAGGAGTTAAGTTGTCATGATGGCCCAGTCTAATAATGACCACAAGCATGTGTACAGTTTACATACAGGATATATAGTTGTAACGACTGAAGGATGGTTTACACTGCAACATCTGCATAGGATGGTAATACCTTTTCTACATGTACAGCATCTCCAACGCTAATAACTTTATTCGAACCATTATCACTATTCTCCCACACCAGCATCTGCCCAAGGTAAACCTACAAAATTCATTCAACAAATAAACAATTAGTCACAGGTTAGCTTCATGTCGAACCCATTGATCCCACATCAAGAAAATGCAAGTCATGCAAATGTATTGTGCGTGTTTCTATATATTCTTTAGCTAAAGTTATAGATTTTCCAATTTTGGGCACTCACCCGTCCCTTAGATTGCGAGGTGGAGGTGTTCACTTCTAAAGCTTTGGCTGATCGGAACTTCATCATGGTTTCTGTTGGTTCACTTCCTTGTGTCGCATCCTCTTGATTGACTGTGGGTACCTGAGAAATGAAGGATTACGAATGTCATTAGCACAGAAGTTTAAGTTTTCGAAATCAAAAGTTAAGAACAAAATGTCATCATGCGACAGAAGTAGATGTAACAAAATGGGTCAAAATGGGTAGTATTTTTTAGCTGATTCGGATTGGGTTTGACCCAAAACACTTTTTGTCCAGCTTTTATAAACATGCAGTGTGTCAAATATGATAAAGAGCTATATTGTTTCAGTAATAGTCTAACATTCCTAAAACAAATAATGCAGGCGGTATTATGTATTAACAGCACTTTGAGCACTTGTATCCTTTTACGACTATTTTTCTTGTCTCTTTAACTTTGCCCGTAGAGTTAACTGACTCACTGAAAAATACAAGACAGAAGTATGAGCACAATACCTTACAACGGGGGCATAGCGCAACGCCTTGAAAATTCGTCTCATTAATTTTAATCTGTTTCCAAAGGTCTTCAGCAAATGGTTCACAACCATCAACAAAGATGCTGCATAAGTTCAAAAAGTTCCATGATAAGAAACTTTTTAACAGAAAAGCTAAAGTATCGATAAAAGATCAGTATATAAAAAGACATACTTGGGTCTAAACCGGTTTATGCTAACTGGCTCCTTTAGTTGTTCATTCACCGCATCCAAAGAAGCCTGCAGCACTCGAGGGGTTCATTTTTCAAACAGTTTACTCAAAGAATGATAAGCTTGACTAATAATAACGAAAAATTTATAATAAAACTAACCTGGGAGATTAAAAGGAACTGGAAAGCATCTGTAAATTTCACATTATATCCAGTAGCATACTGAGGGTCAATGGGTCGAGTCTCCGACTCTATATACAGAATTAGAACAAAGTAATCTTCACGTACTGTATGCTTATATGCTACAATCGTATATCAATAAAATACTAGCATACTGTAGAAATGAGTTTGACTAATGTACCTTCATTGAAGCGCACCAATCGGCTAGGTTTACCCAGAAATTCGGTGAACCATTTTGCAGCTTCGTCTCCCTCATCCAAAGCCGAGCCTGACCATTCCCAGAGCGATACCCCATCAGACGATAATGAGGGTTTGGTCATTGAGACCTTAAGCTCCACCATCCCAGGAGCACGTACCACTGTCAGAACACAATCAAGTGGGCTCAACAACAATATTTCCGCTTAGAGGCTCATATGGAAGCAGACTCATAGAGTTAACTAACGGGTCAATGTTACTGATCAAGCCCAGCTTGGCTTGACTTACCAATACCTTTTTGTCAATTTTTTCAATAAATTACAAAACTTTCACGGTTAAAAGTTTAAAACAATACTTATTCTTTTAATAGATTTAACGACCAATTCACTTTTGACAACTTTGTACCAGTTTAACAAAGTTCGACCCAACTATTTGACCTTTTACTTCATAATAAAAACAGATCCATTACTTACCCATGTGAGAAGACTTTGTGGGCACCCAACCAAGAGAAAAAGCCTCGGTGGGCAGCTCGACTTGAATGAGGGCAAGCTTTGGTTCAACTCGTTGAGTGCATCCTCTGCCTTTGGAATTCACAACCACCCAATGACGATCCCACACAAATCCTAAACAAAACAATAATACTACTAGTGACGTTGAATGTTCATTTTGAAGCATATTTATTTCGTGACATAGTACAAGTAGCTAATCAGATCAGCTGCAGGAAACAGTGTCTAGCCATTGGTTATACATTAGTTGAGTATTGGCAAATGGCAAGCAGGACGGACCTAGGATTTTTCTTCGGGTGTTGCACAACTTCTTTTGGGAGGGTGTTGCATATAATCTTCTTTATCATAAACAACAAAATTTGCACCATATATAATTTTTAGCCTAAACTGAAGTAACAATTCTCGAACAAAAAAGATATCCATAACATATAACAATTTCATAGTACAAGTTATTTAATTGACTGAACTTGGGATATTCACTTAAAATAAAAAATTTGCATGTAATAATTGCAGTAACAAACAAAGTAGTAGAGAATTAATAAATACCAGTAGGAGAAAGAGCAGCTTGAGAAACAGAAATCCCTTTGCATGATTTAATTGGATAAATGAATATTGATTTCACCTCAGACATCTCTGTCTGTCTGTGTTTCAGTTTATCTGTGTGTGTGTTTTTTTTTATATAGAAGTGATTTGTTTAGGTACCAAACTAATTCTATTTCTATTCTATCATGACAACAACATGACAACAAGACAAAATCACTTAAAAGTACTTTAACCTTAACTGAACATGTGCAACAGCATCATCTTATTGTTTGCTTGTTTTTTTATGGTATTGCATTTTCTTAAAGGACTTTAATTACACTCATCTATAAATAACCATTTATAAGTTTCTTACACATATTTTTACACACTTCATTTTCACCAAACTGATGTTTTGGCCGATTTGACTCAGCTCGCTTCGGTCATTAACCTTGTAGCGAGTAATGCTCGGCCTTGTAACCCGAGTTCTAAAACATGCCACATGACTCTGAGTTAAACCTGGCTAGATTGTTATCTAAGTTCTTGTTCTAGCACAAAAATAAAGACAATGATAAGCATCCAATGTGCTCATCTTGCGTCCTTCAAAGGGACTTGACAAGCCACAATCATGTTCTACTTGTTCTTTTTAGAAGCACGTTTTCCATGACCCTTTTTCGGAGGTCCCTTGCCACGACGCTTCAACATCTCCAGTTTTGACAGACGTCTGCAATATTACAATACACAACTCAACAAGGTCATATATAGAGAAACTTATCGGAAGATAAAAAATCACTCACACTGTTTTCAGTTATATACTTTGACAAAACGTGCAACTCATACTGTGATAACCAGTCGAATTACTGACCATGCAAACTTTCAACCAATATTAATTGAATGAATGGTGCATAAGTCCATAGTAATGAATGGTCAATTAAATGATTTGCAGAGTATGTTGACATCTTAAACCATTACTAAGGACTTATGCGCCATAGTTTTTGTCAACTGTTTTGAAAAACTAAATGGGATAAGTAAGCGCCAGGATCACACTCTGATTTGATTGATTCGTGTAACAGAGCTAACAAGATGAGGTTATACAAAGTCTACGTTCAATACTGAAGTTATAACTACTAAACACCAGAGTATAGTTTCCTAAACTTGCATGCTCAAGTATCTCATATCAGACATGAAAAACATATGCTCTAAGATGCGGGAAAGAAGATTACTCTTTTTCTTCGCGTGCCACGATATAGAGTTGTAACGACTGAAGGATGGTTTACACTGCAACATCTGCATAGGATGGCAATACCTTTTCTACATGTACAGCATCTCCAACGCTAATAACTTTATTCGAACCATTATCAGTATTCTCCCACACCAGCATCTGCCCAAGGTAAGCCTACAAAATTCATTCAACGTATAAACAATTAGTCGCAGGTTAGCTTCATGTTGAACCCTTTGATCCCACATCGAGAAAATGCAAGTCACACAAATGTATTGTGCGTGTTTCTATATATTCTTGAGCTAAAGTTATAGATTTTCCAATTTTGGGCACTCACCTGTCCCTTATATTGTGAGTTTGAGGTGTTCACTTCTAAAGCTTTGGCTGATCGGAACTTCATCATGGTTTCTGTTGGTTCACTTCCTTGTGTCGCATCCTCTTGATTGACTGTGGGTACCTGAGAAATGAAGGATTACGAATGTCATTAGCACAGAAGTTTACGTTTTCCAAATCAAAAGTTAAGAAAAAATGGGTAAAAATGGGTAGTATTTTTAGTTAATTCGGATTGTTTGACACAAAACACTTCATGTCCAACTTTTATAAACACGTAGTGTGTCAAATATGATAAAGAGCTATATTGTTTCAGTAATAGTCTAACATTCCTAAAACAGATAATGCAGGCGGTATTATGTATTTAACAGCACTTTGAGCACTTGTATCCTTTTACAATTATTTTTCTTGTCTCTTTAACTTTGCCTGTAGAGTTAACTGACTCACTGAAAAATACAAGACAGAAGTATGAGCACAATACCTTACAACGGGGGCATAGCATAACGCCTTGAAAATTCGTCTCATTAATTTTAATCTGTTTCCAAAGGTCTTCAGCAAATGGTTCACAACCATCAACAAGGATGCTGCATAAGTTCAAAAAGTTTCATGATAAGAAACTTTTTAACAGAAAAGCTAAAGTATCGATAAAAGATCAGTATATAAAAAGACATACGTGGGTCTAAACCGGTTTATGCTAACTGGCTCCTTTAGTTGTTCATTCACAGCATCCAAAGAAGCCTGCAGCGCTCGAGGGGTTCATTTTTCAAACAGTTTACTCAAATGATGATAAGCTTGACAGTAGCATTAATAGTAACGAAAATTTTATAAAAAACTAACCTGGGAGATTAACAGGAACTGGAAAGCATCTGTAAATTTCACATTATATCCAGTAGCATACTGAGGGTCAACGGGTCGAGTCTCCGACTCTATATACAGAATTAGAACAAAGTAATCTTCACGTACTGTATGCTTATTAAACAAATCTATTGCCAAGTTACTCTTGCTACATTTGTTACAACCATCGTTTAACATAGTATACAAAACTTACATCGTTCATTAGTAACATATTACACAAACCTAGATCACTATTACAACCTAAGTAACATATTACACAAACCTAGATCACTATTACAACCTAAAAAATTTCCTACACTACATGTATAAGATGCCGATTATAGTAGGCTTTAATTACCATTAGGAAATAGACCTTTTTCTTGTACTTTTAAGAAACGTCGATATTTACGTCGCGTAATTCATCCTTTTGGCACTAGTGCGTTTGTTCATCTGGTTCACCACGCAAACAGTAGCCACCTTTAATTGCACCTAGTAATTACATATGGATGTAGACCTTTTCTGACCATTTTCTAGCCCAGACAAGGCAAAACCATAAGTCACTAGATTGCTTAAACAGGGGAACCATGGTCGAATAAACTTTCAGCCATTTTATAAAATAAATCAGCAGAGTAAATTGGATGTTTTTGATGGGACGGATGAAGGGTATCATCGCACTATGTGACTTGTGCAGCAAAAAACGATTCAAAGATGAAAATCTTTGATACCCAATGTATATTGGACAGATAAAGAAAACACAGGAAGAATAAAATGTGTGAACGAGAAGGGTAAATGACGAGGATAAGAAAGTGGCGGCTCATGAAAACATTGCTAGAATTAGGGTAACTTTGATACTAGGTCACCTCATATGATAGATTATATATAGAAAAATTAAATAAAATATAGACCATGTGGGGTCAATGTGACGCATGTCGTGACTCGTTTGATGTGGAAATTTTGTGAGATAATTAATCTACGAGAAAACTTTGGAATTACACCGGTCTGTCTTAAGTGTTTTTTTTTTAGGCTGTTAATTTTTTTAGTTTTCTAAAATAGACGTGAGGTACTTCAGAATTAGGCTACTTAGTTAAAATCAATGTTTTAATAACCGAGTCGACCGGTTCAACCGGTTCGATCACGGCCAACCGGTTTTATTTTATTATTTTATTTTTCCGATCGGCCAACCTGCTCGATCACGGCCAACTGTGCTTTCATAAAAAGTTTGAAAACCAAACCCTACCAGCTTCACGACCGGGTTGACCGGTCACTAAAACCCGGCGGGTCTAACCTATTGACGGTTTTAAACCCTGGTTTTGACCGTTTAGTGGTAGGAGATTCGGTCCGATCAGTTGAACCGGCCGGGTCGACCCGGGTTTGAAAACATTGGTTAAAATCATAATACGTGTCTATTTTTAAAACTATACAAAGTACATATGTGTAAACTATGTGTAAGACTTGTGTTTTAGGTGATCTGTCGGCCGATTTGTACTTTGCGTGACCAAAAATTTGTCGTTTAGTAAAAAAAATTATCATTTTTTCACTCAAAATTTTGGTCGCCTAATGTACAAATCGCCCCGACAGAACACTTTGAGGACAAGTTTTACATATAACTTACACACTTGTATTTTGTGTATAAGTGGACACGCGTCATTATATTAAATAGGTAGAAATTTCAATTCAAATAAATTATGCCTATTCGAAGAAAAATCGATTTAGAAAAGGTGATCACATGAGACGACCAGTCCCATTTTGAAATTTTCTCTTAATCTATATATATCAGTCTATCACTAAGGGGTGTTTCTTCTTTTTTTTTTTATATGTTTGACAAAAGTATCTTTTTACATAATGTTATCTGTTTAGAGTTGGTCCTATGTGTAGAAAATGTGTTTCTTTTTCTCTTTCAATAACAAATATTAATGAAGTAATTGACCATGTTGCCCTTTACATGAACTAGTGAAAAAATCAAGTGACAACCTATGATGTATATACATTTTCAGTTTCCATCGTTGGTAATCAACTTTATTGAATTGTTATATCTAATTTTCACCAAATTAATTTATTTATTTGCATCCCTGAAAACCCAAAATTTTTATACAAAACATAACTTTATAACAACCCTCAATTAAATCTAATTATCTCATAAAAAGTTAACCTATGAAAATAATGAGTAATCAACGGAATCTTTTACCCAAAGATATGAAGTAATCTATATTCAATTGAAAACAAAAATGTATATGAATCATAGATCTGACCTTGTTTTCTATCTAAACATTAAAAAATTAAAAAAATAATAGTTGGTAACCATCTTCTGATCTACTTTATACCCATGATTCCACCATTAACGAGAGTTGAAGCTTTTATTAGATGAATGTGAAAATGAAGAGAAAAAGATGAAAGGGGTCGGCGGTGGGGAAGGAGGTCAGCGAGAAGGAATTGTGGTGGTGATGGAAGATTGAAGTATTGATTGTTGATTGTTGATGATGAGTTAAACATAAGAGAAAAGGATGGAGGAGATAACGTGCCTTTTACTTGTCCTAGATGGGAAGGGTGTGGCTTTTTACACCCATCCCTATTCAAGATATTTGTTTGGAATAAGTAGAAAAGAAACATCATTATTTTATGTGTGGGGAAGAAAATGTTACCAAAGGGGCTAATAAGCAAAAAGTAAACACCCTATAAGATTTTTTCCTTTTTTTTTTTTTTTTTTTTTTTTTTTTTTTATTATTTTTCTCTGGTGTTAGTGGAAATTTTTATTTCAATGGAATAAATAAAAAATATGATACAATAGAAGAATAAATAAACCGATGTACTAGCTGAATGTGATTTATAGAAATATTACTAAGATATGATAATATATCATTCTATATACTTCTTAATCTGCAACGTCGGTGGAATAGAAAAAGGATTTCGTTGGCACGTGCGACGCAAATGTGACGCTTCAAGTAATAAATAGGTTGTTGGGCCTCTGGGTATACTAACATCGAGCCCAAATTTTAAGCCCACCATGGGATTTTGTGATAGAGGTTGTGACTCATATATGTCGTTTCGTTGCTTTTGTGCCATCTGGTTGCTTCTGCGTGAAGGTTAGAAGATTTTCTGGATTCGATCACTCCAGTGCCTGTGTAGATCTGCATGCAAGCGTTTTGGATTCTTAGGTGAGTTTGTTGCTGTTAAATAGTGTATAAACCTTTGTAGATTCATTTATTCATACTGTTATATGTTTGCTGACATAGTTTGTTGAACATTAGACCTTGATAGATCTTTGAGCGCTCGTGGATCGTTAGTAATGTTTATGTAATCACAAACACACTAATAGAAAGTCTCTATTACTTGTATTCTAAAGCGGAAATCAAACACAAGTAAGAACACAGATTACTAAGAATACTTTGATCCTCTATGGATCTTTTAATAAAACTAAAACTTGTTTTCAACTCGTACATCATACATACTAATGTGTTCCTTTATAGACAAGAACCCTAAACCGCTTCACAAGAAACGATAATCATAAAACTAAAAGAGATATACATTATCACTTCCTAATAAAACTCATGCATATCCTAACTAACTATAAAATATGCGGAATATCTATATCCGCAGAAACAAACTACGCGGTTTTACTACTTCCGCAGAATCACTTCTTCAGTAGAATCCAACACTTCAGCAGAATCCGTCAGCAGTATCTTTAGCAGAATTCTTATTTAGTAGAATTCCCAACATAATTGTTTTTGCATGAATATCTTAAAATTTCCTTCCAAAAGTTGTGGAATACAATCCTTACCACTCATGTTTCTGTTACGTGTCTTTTAATTTTATATATCTTTTAAGTTTGCAAAATATGAAGATAAAAACTAGGCCATGCAAGAGAGTTAACGTTATAGGTATACCAATAAATGATTTGGCATCGGATACCCCAAATGTAGCGCAAGATAATACCCAAAGTTGTGGTGTAATGCATGTGTGCGATGTAGAGGTTAGTGATGTATTGGTTGTCCAGGAAGTGGGACGTAAGCGTTGTTTTGATGGGGTTTTAAAGCCATGTCTTCCTGCAACCAAGCATTACAGGGGAGATATTAGACACTATGAGGCGTTCGCCTTTGATGATGAGTGCGTTTCTGTACCCGGTGTTACTGCTGATGATGGTATTACACAAGAAGATTCTCAACAGATGCCAACGAATGGTAGGTTAAAGAGAAAGTTTGGGTTTAAAAATTCATCAGTTGGTATGGAGAGTAACAGCAAGTGTAACATGGATGGAAAAAACGTGGGCGTACAAACTTTTGTTCCCGTACTTAGTGGAACATGTGGTGGGTCTATTCATTGTCCACGCACTAAGGTTGTCCTGGGAGGCTCAAATAACCGTGATGATATAGCTACCGAACCGTATATGTCAAGTGTTGCAAGTGATGATGTTACTTCAGCGGAAAGCTGTAATGTGCCTCCTTTGGTACGTTGGTCTGAACTTTCCCCACCTACTGAAAATGTATCGATCGGTTTGGGTGTCGCTGAAGATACTTGGCTAAAAGGTCTTGAAGCCAAAGGTGTTGTCCTTAGGCTATTTCTCCCTTTGCTATTTCTTTTAGATTTGTTTTGAATGTGTAACGGAGAATAGTTTTGAACATTGCAGGATCTGTTCGTGGTCCATTGATTATCGACTTTCGCAGCAGCAGTATACAACACGATACACCAGCGGATTCATCACCAGGTATAAATGCGACATCGTCAACTTCTTTATCAAACAAGCGGTGCAGGTATGATATCACTCAACCTGTTGCTGCGGTGTCTGATGACGTCATGGATCGCCGTGGTCACATTTCTGGTCAGGCGCATGTAACAGCGGGCCATGGCCATGTTGTACCTGCTTTGGTGCAACGATCTGTGCAGTGTTTGTCTACCGATGATGTATCGTCATGTTTATGTGTCGGTGAACCTGGAACGTATACACCCGTTGGCGGGCATAAAAACTGACATTCGTGACGAAAACTGCATTACGGAAGGGCAATATAGGTAGTGTTGGAATTATATATCAAGTCATTCAAATAAATAATCACAAAAACATCAAAGTAATAGTGCGGAAGCGTATAGGATGTATTAACGAATAATTAATTAACATAAAAGAATATGCTTACCTTTTCTTGATTCTAGCCGAACAAGAATCAAATCCACAAACTAGCAACGGATGAACCCTAATTTGATTTAATTAGGATTATGTGAATTACCCATTACCTTTTTGTAATTCAATCCAAGATAATAACAAAAGTATGTTATTACTATGTTCTTGTACACACGTACTAAACCGAATTAAAGTAACGCTAGTTTTTATCAAACAAATAACTTGGTTTGTGGAAAAGTTTTGGATCGACACCTATGATGGTGGACGATCGGTTTGGAGAACAAAAACACACACAAAACAATTTTTAGGGTTTAGCTAATGAGCACAAGAGATGGAAAAATAAAACCCCAAGCCTTGTTTATATACCCAAGCAAACTTGGTGAACAAGTTGGTTTTTCTTTCCTTGTTTTGTGTCCCTAGGCCGATCGGTGTAGGAGTCCCCAAAGGGATTCCTAACCTTCCCAACTTTTGCAATTTAGTCCTTTTCCATAAACATTTAACGACCGTTAGTCCATTACATTAATTACTTAACGTCCGTTAGTTATTTCGCTTAATAAATAAATAAATACAACATTTATATTTAATTATTAACTTTAAATTCTCATACGTAAAGTGTGCAATCCCATAGTCTCGAAGTTCGATCCTAACTCACGCCTACTAATTTATATCCATAAACTAACGACCCCACTGGATATATCTTAATAGAGCGATCACATTCTTGGTTAATGTCTAGCAACACTTCGATGCCTCTAGTACAACTCGAGCATGGCTCTGGAAAACCTTTTAATGATTTCTCATTATTATTATCATTTTATTTCTAATACCACGTTAAATAAAGATATGGAATTAAGTCATTCTTTATATAACTATTCTGCTTCTCGTTTGTAAATGATTGACCAAGATTACCGAATCATCTAAACATATTTAGGGAGATTTGGGTGCGTCAGACAAACATCTTGTCAACCCTACGAGGGCCCAAAGAAGATTAAACTCCAAATAAATTTGAAGGAACAAATTCTATCTTGACTACAAGAATAACCCACAAACTTTGTAACACTTCTCGAAAACAACCCTTATGACTACCATTCACGTATAGCGTTGTTGCTCCACGTAAATGCACTACATTCATGACACTTATCCGGTATCTCAAGTCCGAGGATAACTATTCATAATTTACTTATAACAATATCCACAAAGTAAATTATGTAGTTGGGATAAGTTCTATATTCAATTCATTGAATATCATCCGAAATTGGTATGCATTCTCATCAATATACTTTCAAGTATATTCTACCACATCTCTCGATTTGTCTTAGTTTAATGATACTCCCATATCATTAATTGACAATGACATTTAAAATAACTTAGTTATTTACTGATTAAACATGCAAATATATGACAACAATATTATAAATGAAAATAAACATAATCCAAACTTTATTTCATCAAAATAACAAATGTTTTACAATATCCTTTATCCAAATACTAATCACGCTTATGCATGAAACTTTTAGCTAAACGAAGTCCAATTCCATTGGCAAGTCCTACAAGCTTGTCTTTAGCTAAAGCCTTAGTGAACGGATCACTAAGTTATCATCTGTGTGAACTTTCGGTGATTTATTTCACCTTCTGGACTTGTTCCCGAACATAGTGATACTTCCGTGAAAATGTCTCGTGCCCTTCATGACTCCGGGTTCATTGGCAAATATGATTGCGACATAATTGTCACAATACATATCAATAAGCGATTCAATCAAGGCATAACACCAAGCCCCGAAATGAATTTCCTAATCCAAACGACCTCCATTGCGACTTAAAGCAACTATGTATTCGGCTCATTGCGAGACGTCCGCAATCGTACTTCGCTTCGCTCTTCCAATCAATCGCTCTCCATTGATGACAAAGACATAACCCGTCCGAGACTTCGTATCATCTTTATCACATCGCCAGACGCATCACGGTAACCTATAACATCAAGCTCGTGTGCGGATTTCCACCATACACTAAAAACATATCTTTAGTATTTCTAAGATACTTTAGAATATGTATGACAATCCAATGAAGTTCACCCGGATTCTGTTGATATCGACCGGTCATGTTTTGAGCGAACGCTACATCCGCCTTGTGCATCTCACAAAGATACATAATAGATCCTACACCAAGCATAAGGAACTTTCGCATGCGTGCCACCTCAGCAGTGTTGAAGCACACATATCGCTACATAAGCCATGCTTTACTTCCATCGGCAAATATCCTTTCTTGGAATTTTGCATCTTGAATCTCTTCAATATTTTATCAATGTAAGTGCTTTGACTTAAACCAATTAACCGCTTTGACCTATCTCGGTAGATCTTGATTCCCGAATGTATGCACTTCTCCTAAATCCTTCATGGAAAAACACTTCCCAAGATATGCCTTAACATTTTGCATACTTGGAATGTCTTTTCCCATAATTAATATGTCATCGACATAAAGAATTAGGAAAATTACATCACTCCCACTAACTTTGTGATATACACATGGCTCATCAAGATTTTGAATAAATCCATACCTTTTGATTTCTTCATCAAATCTTTTATTCCATTGCCTTGATGCTTGCTTCAATCCATAAATGGACCTTTGAAGTTTGCATACACGGTTTGGAAATTGTGAATTCACGAACCCCTCAGGTTGCTTCATATAGATGTCTTCATCTAAGTGACCATTTAAGAAGGCGGTTTTGACATCCATTTGCCATATCTCATAGTCATAGTATGCCGCTATAGCTATGAGAATTCTAATAGCTCTAATGTCCGCTACAAGAGAAAAGGTCTCCTCGTAATCAATGCCATAAGTTTGAGTAAAACCTTGCGCAACTAGACGAGCTTTATAGACGTGTACATTGCCATCCATGTCAGTCTTAATCTTATAGAGCCACTTACTCCCAACCACCGAGGCGTTTGGAGGTAAGTCGACCTCTACCCAGACTTCATTTTCTCTCATGGATTGCATTTCCCCATTCATTGCAACCTGCCATTTTGCCTTGTCAGGACTTGCCATGGCAGCTTTATAACTAGTAGGCTCTCCAAGATCTCCTAACATAGTTTCCTCAACCTCTACGTTAAGACATAGACGTTCGGTGCACGATATTCCTTACGGATCTCTGACGAGGAATCACTTCAACTTCGGTGGAGAACCCGGACTATCGTGTTCTACCGAAGCACGTTAGTGTTTTCGTAAGGTAATGCATCTTCTTGATCATCTTCCGATCATAAACTCTCCCATCGAATTCTTGAGATACGAGATCTCTTTCAAGAAAATCTCCATACCTAGCAACAATTACTTTATTTTCGGTTGGATAGTAAAAGTAGTAACCCATAGTTTCCTTAGGGTATCCTACGAAGATACACTTTACGATCTTTGTTGGAGTTTATCCGCCGAGTCACGCCTAACATACGCCTCATGACCCCGGACCTTTAAATAAGACAAGTTAGGAGCTTTACCATGCCATATTTCATATGGTGTCTTATCAACCTTCTTTGTGGGAACCATATTTAGAATGCGGACAATGATTCCAAAGCATAATCCCAAAAGGATAAAGGTAGAGTGGTAAGATTAAACATAGATCGTATCATGTCCAACAATGTACGATTTCTTCTCTCGAGATACACCATTTTGTTGTGGAGTATATGGAGAAGTGAGATTATGGACAATTCCATTCTCATTAAGTAATCTTTAAACTCTTGGCTTAGATACTCGCCTCCTCTATCGGATCGAAGAGCTTTAATCTTCTTTCCCAATTGCGCTTCTACTTGACTTTGAAAACCTTAAATGTTTCAAACACCTCATGTTTATGCTTAAGTAAATAAACATAACCATAACTACCGAAATCATCGAGAAAGGTTAAAAAGTAGCTAGCACCTCTCTTTGACACATGTCTAAGTGGTCCACACACATCAAGATGAATAAGACCAAGTAGATCGAAGCCCTCTCCATATTGCTATGAAAAGGTTTCTTAGTCATCTTCCCGTATATGCATGACTCACATTTATCAAATGATTCATCATTGATATTTTGCAAAAGCCCTTCTTGTTGCAAATTTATGCATGCGAGCCTTGCCTATATGAGCAAGTCGACAATGCCAAAGATAAGAAGAATTCAAGTCTAACTTTATCTTCTTGTTAATGCTAAACATCGAATTATTATTATTGTTAGATTCATTTCAATCACATCAATTTCAAACACACCATTCACATGAATTGCTTTAAAATAAAATACACCATTTAAAGAAACATCAATTCCATTACGTGAAATAGTATGAGTAAAACCATCATCCAACAAAACGAAAGGAAACAACACCTCTAATTATAGAATGTGCGTAATGACAATTGTTCAATAACAATACTAAGCCCAAGGCAATACTAAACTAAACGTTCCTATGGCTTCAACAAATGCATGATGCGCCATTTCCACGTCGAGATATTGCTCCCCATAGGCCGCCTTCCTCTCCACTCTAAACCCTGCAGTTGTATTACAAATGTGAATACCAAAGCCCGTATCATATACCCGTGAATTTTTATGATTTAGAGTAAATAATTCAATGACAAATAAATTACTCAAGGACCGGGCAGAGGACCCGGCGTTCATCTTATTTGTCCGCAATTCATCAAGATAGAGCAGCGCTTTCTCTTCCAATGCCCAACTGCCTTGCAATGGTGGCATGCTTGACCCTTTTAGGATTATCCTTCCTAGGAGTAGGGTACTTCTTGGGTTGAGGTTGATAGGCCATAACATTTTTACCTTTGTCAACCTTTCCCTTACCCTTCCCTTCTTGTTGTTCGCGACGTGCGGTTTTGGCTTATTAATTCTTCCACCACGAATAGCAAGTACCGGGCGGTAGGAACCTTTTGAGGCAACCCTTTCTCATAGTCAATTAGCAATGCGTGTAGGTCAAGAATCGCCTTCCCACGCAGCGCATATTGAAATTTCGACAAAACCATTAAAATCCTTGTTAAGGATCTATTAATCGATTCACGACCATGTCATCATCATAAGTTTTGCCAAGTGCTTTTAGTTGGTCCATGTACCTTTCATTTCAAGTACATGAGCACTTACGGGTTTACCCTCTCCCCGCCTACACTGTTTGTGTAGCGTCGGTCAAGTCATAAATCTCGACGGCGGTGGTTTCTCAAACATAGTTCAAGTTCATTGAGCATATTATATGGAAATAATGTTCGAACCGCTTTTGAAGAGCGATTCCATTGTTCCCAACATAAGACAAGCCACATCATTATGAAGCTTATACTCCGGTTCCACTCGTCCTTTTGAGCTTGAGTAGCATCGTGACCAGCTTGGTTCAAGAGGCAAGGTTCATAAAGATATTTCAAACGGTCAAGAACTCTACGGACAATTCTCAAAGAGCGGTGCCAATCATTGAAATTCTTAGAGCGATCAACTTTTCTCGATCAAAAAACTTTTGAACGCAGAATTTAGAGCGATGTTAGTGTTATCGGTGTTTTGAGCCATTTCTACGTAAAAAGTTCAAGTATTAGTATTTTCGATAATACACTTTTCAAGAAAATAAATATACCCAAAGGTAATATAAACATATAACCATATAATTTTCTCGAAAACTAGGATCCAAATTATCATATGTTCATTACATCGAGTTGATCCGCTAGTAACGAAAATACATAATAAGGTAATCGTCGAACATTAATTGGCAAACAATTTCCAACTCGTAGATCATTATGGGATTTATATTTTCCAACGCTATTGCAAATATAAACATGTTTCATCCCATCTTATGCCATTGAGTCCGTGTCTCACTTCCTACTCAACTTAAGTGTCTAACTTAAAGAACGCAAATATGTCCATGTAAGGTCGACTTTACATAGAGATTTACCTCTCCATCACAATCTAGCCAAGCACTTGTCATGACGTAAATTGCAACTTCAAGTGTTCCTTTTAATTAGATGGCATATTCTTAATTTAAAAGGGTACTAGTTTTGATTTTATGTGGTCAAATCAAATATGTACAAAGATGTCATGCATTCATCTTGTAGCATAATTTAATAAAAACTTTTATTACCAATTCTTAAAGATCAAATTATCAAAGTCTTGATCGAGGTATTGGGTTCACCAATCAAGGAATTTAGTGTTAATTATCGTCCATTATACCGTACTTTTGCATAAGTGTAAACACTTAGTGTTTTGATAATTACCACCGTGGCGCATGGAATTAAAACTAATTCGCCTTAAGATGAGCTTGTACATTTTATGGCTTACTAAGTAGCTCCAATCGAACTTACAGAGGGCGAGGACCGTAAGCGCAAACGCATAACCTTAGACATCCATTCGGTGTGAATGTGCGACTTCTTAAATAACCCCTTTATAGTTCATTCGAATGGGTGAGCTGTTCACCATTGTACTAAAGTCACCAATCAATTAAACTTTTGAAAACTTAACTCTTTCAAAACAAATCAAAATTTAAGCCATTTGTTTAGTCCGTATTATTTTTCTATTCAAAATTACCCTTTGCTTAAAACTGCCTAACATAATAAACAAACAAGTAACAAATAAAAATAAACTACTAAAACACAATGCGCATAATAAACAATTTATACGTGTAAACAAGTAGCCACATGCAACTTATTCGATAAAACCATATTAATAATCAATATCTAGGTTAAATTAATGTATATATTAATTTAGGGTTTTCACTCCAACAATAGAAAGTGAACCACATACATCGATGAATCGATTGCGTAAACCCTTAATTAAATTATACCAAATTGCACATAATTGATTCATTAATATATATATATAATTGGAGTCTTCCCCAATTCAAGATTTATCGTAAATAAACATGTCTCAACAATTAAACAATATATCAAAGCAACTTATCCATGACTAACATGCATGTATAACCATGGATATCATAACAATTTATACAAATAAGTCACAAGATCGCATATAAAAATTCCATGACACATAACAAGTTATTCATGAATTAATCACGTAATCAATATTAATTCTAGGTTTTAATAAGGTTAGCAAATAATTTTCAAAACCCTAAAAATTTATACATGTGTCGACATAAAAAAAATAGGGGAACGCCCCATTAATTAAAAAAATCAACCAAAACATAAATAAAACATAAACCCTAGATTAACATGTCAAACAACATACAAGTATTTGTTTTATTACGCGTTTATGTAATTAATTACTCATTAAAACCAATGACTCGTGATGCCACTGTTGGAATTATATATCAAGACATTCAAATAAATAATCACAAAAACATCAAAGTAATAGTACGGAAGCGTATAGGATGTATTAACGAATAATTAATTAACATAAAAGAATATGCTTACATTTTCTTGATTCTAGCCGAACAAGAATCAAATCCACAAACTAGCAACGGATGAACCCTAATTTGATTTAATTAGGATTATGTGAATTACCCTTACCTTTTGTAATTCAATCCAAGATAATAACAAAGTATGTTATTACTATGTTCTTGTACACACGTACTAAACCGAATTAAAGTAACGCTAGTTTTATCAAACAAATAACTTGGTTTGTGGAAAAGTTTTGGATCGACACCTATGATGGTGGACGATCGGTTTGAGAACAAAACACACACAAAACAATTTTTAGGGTTTAGCTAATGAGCACAAGAGATGGAAAAATAAAACCCCAAGCCTTGTTTATATACCCAAGCAAACTTGGTGAACAAGTTGGTTTTTCTTTCCTTGTTTTGTGTCCCTAGGCCGATCGGTGTAGGAGTCCCCAAAGGGATTCCGGAACCTTCTCAACTTTTGCAATTTAGTCCTTATCCATAAACATTTAACGACCGTTAGTCCATTACATTAATTACTTAACGTCCGTTAGTTATTTCGTTTAATAAATAAATAAATACAACATTTATATTTAATTATTAACTTTAAATTCTCATACGTAAAGTGTGCAATCCCATAGTCTCGAGTTCGATCCTAACTCACGTATACTAATTTATATCCATAAAACTAACATGTAGTTCACAAAAATGTGTCTTGCTTTTAGTAATATGCCACAAAGTTTAGTCAAGTTGAAAGTAATTATCATTTTAGATCACATAAATGCATATTTTCCTTATATATAATTGTTTAATTTGTTATGTTGATTTGTTCACTTATCTCTACTACATATAAAGTTTTAATGTTTTTCCTTAAAACTTAAAAAACTTAAAAGTGAGTAATATTTAATCCCCAAAATACCCTTTCAAACTTTAATTCCTACTAAAAATTCATATAATGTTACCTTAATAAAACTAGACAAATATACACACAAACTGACGGTATATAGCGGCAATAATTATACTTGCAAACTTGTGATTTTGGTATAATCCTTGCGGGTTCAATTTGTAAACATTGCGAGAAAGAAAGTTTATGAGTTAAAAGCGAAAAATATAAAATTTGGAGGATTAAACAATATTTAAACTTTTAAATTAGTGGTAGATATTGTTATTATTTTTAATTAAGAGTATGTAAAAATGAATTTTAAATTTAAAAGGGTACATTGGGTATAATACATTACTCATTTTTTAAGTTTTTTAAGTTTTAAGAAAAAGTTTTTCTGCTTTATATATAGTATAGATAGTTGTCTTAACAATTCTCACCTATAATTTCAAAAAAAAAATGCATGCCAACTTTTTTCAACTTTCATTTAGCCTCGATACTAATAATTTCTAATATTTCATCCACAAACTCATTATATAAGACATTATATTACAACTTCTTTTTTATTATTCATTAGTTCATATTTAATGAAAATAAATAACCACGCGACTATAAATACTTGCCGTTATAAAATCTCGTTGATATGCACGGATATTCGTCTAGTGTATATATTATACTAGCTTATAAGACCCGTTGACATCGGGTTATATTTTAAAAAAATAGATAAATGAGATGATAATAAAAGTAATAAGATGAAAAAAGATGTTGCAAAAAGATGAAAAATTAGTATGTAAACAAAATAAGAAAAATGATGAAAGAAAAGAAATAGTTAATCTGTTATTTATTAATATGAAGTGATAAGTCAAGTACAATATAGAGTACAATTATTGTAAGTAATAATGTAATAAACAACCATTCACGTGGTCTTCAATCTTGACAGCCTTCAAAAACAAAGCGTATGTAGTGGGAAGTAGATGAATTGGTAAGGCAATAAAAATTCGTCAAGAACCTAGCAAAGCATGAAAAGAATGTGTAAGTAAAACATTTGTGTGAATTACAATAAACATCTAAAAAACAAATTCGTATCACATTAAGTGAATATCCGAACATACATGTTGATAACTGATCAAAGACCGTGAAGAACCTCTTTATAGACTACATTTGTAGTAGTCTTTAATAAATTACTACGGCATCGAAATAACAACCTTCAAACCCTTTTTGCTTTTACGCGTGAAAGAGCGACATATAATTGTCCGTGTGTGAAACAGACGTGGTAGGTATAAACCAACTTTCGAAAGTGATTGTCATTGGCTCTTGTTTATCGTCATGGCAAAAGAAACCGACACGTGAAATTGTTTGCGCACGATCTTGAGTGGTAAACGCTATCCGATGGAGTAATTTTCAACCTTGAAGTATAACCGTATTCCCAAAATGTGTTCCGTTAATTATTTTGGCTTCAATAGACGCACGCGGTAATTTAGTCACTTGAAGCCTTGTCCCATTACATAAACCTTGTGATTGATTAATGTTTCTCAACAACATTATTGGGACACCGACCTTCAATGCAAGCCTATGGTTTGGGACACCCGAAAATTTGAAACCATTGATAAATTCCGGTGAAAAGACGGCTTGGTCTATAGCACCACCACGGTCATTTTTATCTATGTTGTCACAACTAAGATAAACCATTTCTTCACCAGGAAAGGTTTGAAGCAAATGATCGTTAATACCATCAACCACTTCATTGGCTGGAGCAAGAATGGCCTTTTCCTGAAAGTAAGACGGATCACCTATGTTATCCAAAATGTTTGGGTAAGTGAAATCTATAATAGATTGTATGGGATCATTAGTTTCATGTATTAGAATATCTTCAGGTTTATCTATCAAAACCTCTCCGTCGTGTTGTCCTCCAATATCTCCATCTCCTACTTTCAATATCCATTCGAAAATTCCTTTATCTCGCCTACATCCTCGTGCCGTGATCCAACCGTAAGGCGATATTAGCGGTTAATTTTAAGACTTTGCAATGATCCCACAAGTACGATTGTTTTAAAGATGCATTTACAATGTCTTGCCGGAACCTTTTGGAATAACGGGCACGCCTAAAATCACCGCCAAATACTACAACATATTACCAAAGGCGATCAAAAGTGTCGCACTGTTTCACGCAAGATATCTCTCAAGGACCTATCTAAAGCCTCAAAGCACGCCTTATTTGTCATGGGAGCCTCATCCCAAATAATAAGCTTGCATTTCTTCAACAACATGCCCATGTCACTTTGGGGAGTTATTGAGCACGAGAAGTCTCATCAATATTTATCGAAATATGAAACCTCGAATGAGCAATCCGTCCACCGACATCAATAAAGATGCAATGCCACTTGATGCAACGCTTATGACTATGTCACCATTTCTTCTAATCCCGACAAAGAAGGGTTTTCCATAAATATGTCTTACCACCCTCCGTATCCGTATACAAAATAATTTCTCCTCTACCGCTTGTAACGGACGTCATGATGGTGTCATATACATTTATCCTGCTTCGTGGTTAACGCGGCATATAGAGTCTCGTATTCACCAGTAACTCGAGGGATTATAATCTCTCAAAGAAAGATTAGCCTCGTAACCAAAGTCGGCGATGTAAGTGTCATCCGGATAAGGAAGTTCGAAAAGCCTTCAAAGTGGTGCCTCTTGAGCGCATAAGTTGTTCGATATAGAACAAACAAACATTCTTTTTCTCATCGTCGCTAGTCGTAAACCTATATCAAATTAGTCATATATGAGGCGAGCTTATGTATGCAAATAATAATTGTCAAAAATAGTGAGCGAAGTAGGATATTTATAGAGTAACATACATATCATAAGAATCAGAGATACTTTTTTTGTTGAGGTGACTTGCAAAATATGGTCTTTTAACGAGATGATGAATCAAGAATTTGTAATAATTAACCATTTCCATTCATGTATAAATTTATAGAAAAGTTAGTAACAAAGCTAAGTTGGTGGTTATACCGAATGCCTAAAAGAATTCTTCTCTTGTACTCGACATCTTCGATAGCAAATGCCAAGTTTGTAACCAAACTGTCAATGGTGTGTCAAGCTCTTTTGGGACAATAATGTAACAAAAGGTCGCAAAATGCTCAAGCAGAGGACCAATGGGCTGCCTCTTTAATACCCTCAATATGTTCCTTGTGGTCATCTAAAGTCCCATCACAGAAGCGTGCATCTTTGTAAGTAGGATAAACTACACCGTTAATTTTCCTTATCTCGCCGTGATTTCGACAACCTTTTGACTATTTAGTAGCATCCAACAATAGTAACCTTCACCTGCTGAGATTGGCACATTATGAATTCTGCCAATTGCATATTGTTTCTTCCTATGTGTCCACGTTCTTTTTGCAAGATTCCATACAAAATTTGTAGGAAACTTAACATATGTTAACTCCCTTGCTGATGGATACATTTCGTTCATATGCATCCATGATTCGAACATAGAAGCACCAACCGTTGGTTTGTGAATAACGATTTCAAGGTCGAGTTCTCACCAAATATAATAACGGTTGGTCGCCACCAAATATAACCGGCCGGTCGAGATGAAATGAGAGACGTTCAACATTTGGTGTTCTATAATTTATCTCAAATCCAAATATTCTCCAATGGAGACACCATATATAGCGATAAGATTATATGTAAAAAGTATACTTATAGACCCGTGAAATCGCGAGAATTTTTAAAGAAATTATTCATAGTTTAGTTCATTCTTCCATTACATAACACATTATCTAACTACTAATATAAGAGATTACATTTATCGTGTGAACATAGAATATTGGGAGCTTGGATAATAGGTCATAATAGGTATTATACTAAGCATTCTAATTAAGCTTCTATTATATCTTAGTAGCTAAATATTCAAAACTCCAATGGAGACACCATATATGTGAAGTTCAACTGTCTACGAAATAATATAGGTTTGCAGTAAATGTCATTTGTTATAGAATAACTGTACACAAACAAATAAAAACATCACTCTTTTAGTATTTGATTAATTCGCGTTTAAATAAAAGGTAAATAAAAGGTGATTTATTGTGAATACACTCTATATTATCACTTTTTTTTTCATTAAGTCATAAACAAACACTTCAGGTGACTTTATAATATATTTTTATTATTATTAAGACAAATAAGTCAAATTCAAACACCGTCTAAATGTTATTACTTTTTTGTGTGTGTCCATAAGAACCCGCACTCAATGAAGCATATCCATACAAACAACAAACATCAATGCTAATAAGTAACACCAAACACCAAACTTTAATATGTATAAACATTAGAAGAGGTAATTTCAACCCATTGGGCTTATTCATGTTATGTTCTATCTTAATAAGTCTTAAATAAGTTAATTAAGAAAGTTAACTTAAAAGGAAACATAAGGCGGACATTAGGGTAAAAATGATTCAAAAATTCTGCCACTTTGCGATACACATTATCGTCAGTTATATTGTTATATATTGCAATAGGCATATTTGTTTTAAGTTAACAGTGCAAGTACATTTCTAAATATTAGCCTTCTAAAAGATCATTTAAATTCTAAGTCAGCATACGAAAATTTGCAAAAATATGTCTGAATTATACTAAGTACATGGCAAGATGGATGACGTTGTCCTATCTACCTTCTCATCTCAAGTTCTCAAATACACATGATGTGAAAAAACTGTGTCTACTTAAGTTTTGTATTCCCTCTCAACTACACATGATGTGAACTGGAATTTCGGCAGTAGATCGAGATCATAGTCATCATATACGAACAAAAAATCCCATTTCTTATTAGTATCCGTACATGGGCGTTTGGATACACGTTTTAAAAGTAATTACATGATTAAATAATCAGAATCAGAATATCGACTATAATAAGACAGGCTACTGTTGTCGAAGATCAATCTTTGAGTGTCTGAAAAGTTCTAATTATTCAAAAGAATACATTTGTGGAAAAATAAAGTTGTACTCACCGGTGAAATTAGAGCATCAATCCCAAATTAGTCTTACAAAAAGTATAATTAATACTTAACATGTTATATCAGCTTTTTCGAAGAACAATAACGTAGCAAGTTGTCATATTTGAAATTTTGTAAAGCCTATATATAACAATCCAAGCATTTATAAAAGCTAAAAAAATTGAATTTTAATTCATTAAGTTTAAAGCCTATAGAATACCAAATTTGACTTGGTACCTCACCCAGTTCGACCATCCAAAATTTCCGCCAATAGGTAGTCAGCAAGCAACTGTTAGCTTGTATAGTGCTCGTTCAAAATGCGTGATAAGTTAAGAAAAAGGAGAATCCACTGGTATATTGTTTCATTATTGCAAACCTATGAGAACACCATTCATACCATTACTCACCTTTGAGAAATCATCAATGAATGAATTGATAACAGCAAGAGAAATGCTAAATACCATTCGGAAGCCTCACAATTCCATTAAGATTATCAAGCAGATTTTTCTTTATTTTTTCTGTCAAGGTTATGTTTACAATAGAAATACATTAAATGAACCAAGAAACATACTTGCTAAGTCTAGACTTGGTGTCCTTTCCGGCTGTGTGGCCTGGAATATCCATTGCTTGTAAAGGTCCTCCTACAATGTTTCCATGCAGATCAGCGGCCTCAAACATAGCCGCGATTCCAGATGCAAGTGGCCACAACGGGTATTTCTCCATGAATTATCAGAAGATAGTGCATGTTCCTTGCAATGTAGCTATGTGTTGCATATATATGTGGCAATGGTTGTGTAAATATTGGCCACGAAAAAATGCAGCATTTTAGCAAAACGTATGATATTTATACAACCTAAAAATGAAATCAAAAATAATGAAAAAAAATTAAATAAATAAATAAATAGTAATTGAACTGGTGCCGGAGGTATGGTGTTCCCAGCCATTGATATGATTCCCTGCATTTGTGCCACATACCTACGAATTGGCCATATGTTTAGTTCTAGTACACCATCTCGTATAACTAAAAACTCCATCGCCTTACACGTTTATACAACAATTATAGTAAATATAACATAATGAAGTATAACCTAAAGTAGAATAAACAACTTTTTGGCGCTAATACCTTGCCCTTTGGTAGATAAAGCTAATGCAGATATGACTGCAGACGGCAAAGAACTTTGTAGGTACACCCAAGAATACACTGGTTTTGTATTGGAAGATTAGGCAGTTGAGCTATTAGACTGCTCAAGACCAATGAATGTGCCACAACCGATGAAACCTAAATGATAATAGACATAGAATTAGTGATTTTTCAAAAAAAAAAAAGTAAATTGTAATGAATACATAGAATTAGCATCAAGAACTAACAAAAGAGTGTATATAAGAAACGGGCATTAGCATTTAGGTCTCATGTTCAGCCTATCTTTATTAATGAGATCCAAAGAGTTTGTCATACAGTTGTTAATCCAACTTCAGTACAGTGAATCATCTCTTGTGCTTATAAAATAAGAGTTGTAACATATAGTAGCAAAAGAATTAAAAAAAAAATATTTTAACTTTTAAGGGATTCTTATTAGCAAGATAATCCTTAACAAACATTAAGAAGCAGATTATAATTTAATTTGAACATACAAGACTAACATAAAGGGAATTGGGTTAAATAGGTTGCAAGTCACTCAATATGTACTATCGATGGATAAGACTTTCTATATCAAACTCTTCATAAAGTTGTAGAATTATACCATCTAAAACTATATCAAATAAAACATTCTTAAAAAAGTATAATGGCCATTGTTAAATTCTAATTCTAATTCTATTCATAGCAGATACACTTGGTATTCATAAATATAATACCATATCAAATAAAACATGCTTAAAAATCAAAACTTATAATAATATCCGCTGCTAAAAGAACTACATATGCCATGAAAAAATGGATAGACATTAGTTTCTTACCACTGTTTCGGCCATGCACCATGAGGGAGTCTTTTTCCGTATCTTTGTACAGAACGTAACCTACAAATTAGTGACCAAAATAATGAAGCAACTTTATCCATCATAAATAACTAAATTTGATGTACCTTTAAGTAGAATTTCATTTTTGAATGGATATGTAATGCACGTGTCCAAACAGCCACTATATCTTATTAAGAAAACTTCTAAAAAGCAGCCCATTTTAGAAAATTAGTACTTACTTTAGCTTGAGTTTATATTATCTACTTGATAACCCATTTCATTCCGAAACAGCCCTATAGTTTTTAATATAAGCACTCCAAAGAGCTCTTATAAGCAATTTAAATAAGCACTCCAAAACTACCCTAGAAGAAGTTTAGATAACGACTCCAAACAGCCACAATAGACTATACGTGTTTTAGATAAGAACTCCAAAACAACCCTATAAATAGTTTGAATAAGCTCTCCAAACAGCCCCTATATCTTATCAAAAAGAAAACTTTAAAAAATCGACCCATTTTAGAAAATTGGTACTTTTTTTTAGCTTGGGTATCTATATACTTGCTGTTCATGCAATTAAAAACATCATTGTGAACTCACACACCTGAAGAAGTTATCTAATGATCAATTATGATAAATTTGTAGGTACAGATCCAAACAGCCCCTAAAAGAACCTTATGTGGATATAATGTTGCATCTTTTTACCGGAAATATCACCACCTATGTTATAAATATAAAAAACATGTCGAGCAAACCTCGTAACTGCTCCCGCTGTAAGAATCATCGACAATTTTCATGTAAGACCTTCCGGCCCTCCGTTTTGAAACCTGCTTATGTACAGTAAAAGTTTGAAAAATATGTGTTACATGTGGCAAAACTTACAGGAAAATATATATGCCAAAAGAAAAAACCTTTTCAACTCATTAGCATGCGTTACATGTGGCGTAACTTGCAAAAAAGACCCGTCAGTATCTACATAAAGAAGTTTCTTTAACGCTCAAACTAACAAATAAAAGTGAAAAAATAGCAATAGAAAATATCTTACACTACTAAAAGAGCGGCCTCCTCGTAAAAGAATATCATTTTGACCGTAACTATATGAGAATCACGATAATCAACTAAATCAATGAGCATACTTGGAATAAAATTAACTAAAATAACAATAACTTTTAACAAACATGGGCTTTAATAATCGGGCTCAGATTAGTCGCGCAAGGGTAACTAACTGGATAGAGCTAAGTTAAACAACTCCTTCACCGAACACGGCTTTGGTAATCGGACCGATCTCAATGATTCCTAAAGCTACAAAGAAAGAATCGAGAGTAACTCGACGGTCCTCTTTATGTATACCGCCTCAAAACAACTAATTTGATAAGAGACACAGATTAATAATATAATGCACAACTTAATGAACTATAATGAACTATTTACCGTAATAAGGAAACTCACACGAAGTCTATTATACTCTCAAGCACATCCGCACATAAACACCCATGATCGTCACCGACAAAAAATACAAATTTCAAAACCGTCACCCCAAATTAGATTAACAAACAAAATTACTTGATTAACCAAGAATAAAAACACAAACTACGGTTGCAAACAATGTAACCTCAAAATTATAGTCCGGCATGGCCCAACGGTATAGTCCATAATCTCAAACCAACAATGTCTTTGTTTAGCCAATCCCATGATAGTCTCAAATAATTATTTCGAAGTTAATGTTTGAACATATTTTCGCCTTAAATATAGTCAATCTACAAATGAATTTTTGGTCACTAAACACAAAGTATTGGTTGGTTACTTGTTTTCTTTATACGTATAGCATAAAAATATATTGATTATTTTCTTTATATCATCTTGATTGGTTAATAAAAATGATTTTGCAACGCTCATTCACTTAAAATTAAACTTTTGGACACTAACCTCTGTGTCTTTATACCTCAAACCGAATGTTGCATCATTCATTTACTAGTTAATAAAAACGATTATCATCTTGATTGGTTAATCAACACCCTCAGACTGAATGAAGACACATAGATTATTTTCTTTATATATATAGCATAAAAATATATTGATTAATAAAAACGATATACGTCAGTGCAAATCGATTCACCCAAAATAGATTAAACCGATAATAAGTTTGTATTTGTTTAGGAAAACAACTTACCTTGCGTGAAGTTCATGAATCCAAAATTACATCAAAACTCAAATAAGTTTCACCTTTTGTGGTATGAATTATCGGTCCTTCACAAACCGATGATTCTCATTACACAATCCATCGTGATCTGCTCATTCTGCCTATCAATAAACAACCATCAACACGCTGCAATTGAGACCCCAAATCAAACTATAAACCATAAATTAAATACTACTTGAAATTAATAATGATCGCTTTGCAATTAGCTATAGTATAGATGAATTAAATACTACTTGAAAAGCATGTATTTATTTGTCTTAACATAAGCGAAAGGTGTTGCATTTCATTTTGCACACAAAATAAGCATTTTCAAGATATAGATTTCATTTGACATGTATTCAAAATGTTTGCGATAAGACTTTTTTCTTACATAACGTGTTATGTGATGGTTGAACTCACTTTTTAGCAAGAAATTGTCATCGCTCAAGAATAGCAAAGTATTTTAGTTTAGATTATGAGGTATCAACATGTGATCCGCTATAACCGATTAAAAGCACTAACAAACGTAAAATATTTTATTTGGGTAGTAAAGAAAACAAAGAAGAAACCCCGGTATGTTAATTAATTTGAAAAGAAATCGTGTTACCTTCTTTAGACCAGAACAATGGTGCAAATTGTCAAGACTTTCAACTTCAAGAGTGTTTGGATTAGCTTATTTTTGGGCTTCTAAACACATCCGAAATCGAATAGCTTATAAGCTCATTTAAAACCGCTTATCAAGTTAACCTTATGGTCCCGATAATGAGGTACATAAGGCTAAGAACGGTTAAGAATCAAATGGCACTAATAACTAATATAAACAGACCTATGATTGTACCTGCTCTCGTTGACATGAGGAAGATGGCATATTTGCATTAACATTTGTGCCAACAATGATGCCTGCATGTAACAACAAATGTTATGGTTAGTAAGTCTAGTTCAAATTAGAAGTTGAAGCCTGGCTAGTATGCATTGAATCACTTGCCGAAGATCCCAAATCCACTACGACATATGTTCTAACTTTCTTGTGTACGCATAACATGGATAATTGATCGGATTATTTTCATGTTTAATGAGACTATTTCTCTTTGATCCCCGACGACCATCATAAAAAAAATACGCTAACATCCTTTAAAACTGCCGATGCTTATATGTTATGTCGACTTTACAAAGGTAATCAAGAAAAGAAATACCTTGTCGATTATTGTACTCGGAATAGACACATGGTTATCGAGCATTGATATCAAATCGCTTGCAACACTGCTTTGCATCTTTCCCTTGCCCACTTTCTACCTCTTCACGGCCTTCTCTCTCGATTTCCCTAACCTACATTCCATTATACAAAAACGCAAAAGTAAAAAAACACACTTCAATTTTGTATGACTCATTAACCTAAGTTTTAATACAGAAGCAAAGGTCTTTACTTATTTGCAAGTGAATATAGAGGAGTTTTTTAAAACAATAATAGCTAAAGAGAGCAAACAACATATCGCCTCAGCAACGAAACATCTAAGTCTTCATCCTTTTTTTTTATTTCCATATCTTCACCACAACTCTTTAAAATATATAAGATACATTAAAACTTGATATCAAGAATAACGGTTGTGAAAAACTCACCCGAAAATCTGTGAATGTAAACAAACCATCATCTTCATGTCTTCATCCATCTTCTAATCTACGATATTGACCATAAAACATAGAAAACACATCATGTGAAAATTGATTCTTAAACAAAAATCACTCAAAATTACACCATATTATTGTTTGAAGTACACATTGCGTGTATGAGATTATTTGTTGACTTGGTGTAAATGCCAAGTTGAAACAAAAGTCTAGTTTCCAGATGTTTATGGGTCCTTTTGGTCCTCAAATTCAATTCTTCAACGGTTAGTAAACTACTTTGAAACAAAAGCCTACCTTTTTCGCTCATCACGGCATACCTTGCAAGTTGCATTGCCTTGAAACCTTAATTATCCTAAACCACAAACTGAATAACACCAAATAGAATCATTCAACCACATGGATTATTTGCATCTCATATTTAAATGGGAATAATTATGCTTATCTAAAACAGCAGGCCCATATTATTTGCATCTCATATTTAAATGGGCATAGTTATGAAAATACTATTACTAAATTTTTTCATCATAAATATAAAAATAAATTAACATTAATATATGAAAATCATTACCTGAAAGGCTGACATTCCTGGGTTTACATCATAAACATAAAAAATGAGCAATAATACAAACCAAATTGATTCAATACAATTAAAACTTACCGATATTATTGGGTGGATTTCAAGATCATCCATGGTGATTTTGAAATTGGTTGAATCAATTATGTGTTTTTTTGAATCGGTGACTTAGAAACTGAATTGAAACTGATTTATTTTGATTTAGAAACCCCATTTTGAAACGCAAATGGGGAGCGTGATATATGTTTTGACTTTTGATTTGGAGAGTATTGTAACTGATTGGGGAATGTAACGCAGAATTGAAGACAATAATTAGTTTCCAAAAGTAATTTAATAGATGAGTGTAGAAGAAGTTTTAGAATATAACGGTTATTAAAGAGATGGCATTGGCTGTTGTACATTAGTGCTAAATATGGAAGTGTTTTTAATATTAAATTTTAATGTTGTGCTTTAGGAGGGTGGTACAGTATTTTCATATATTATATAGTATAGATATACAACACGAATAATTTTTCTTAAAACTAATGTATTGTACCAAAGTACCCTTTAATTACTTATTTCCGCCACTGATTTTACCGCCATTCTTCATCATTTTTCATTTCCAATCCGATCAACACACTTTCCACATCATTTAAATCATTTCTATCGATGCAATTTACCTCTTTTGAATCCGATTGAAATTGATTAGGTTTTGTGTTTTGTTTATGTTAATTCAATTGGTTTTGAATCTTCATAGTAAGTATAATTAGCTTCAGATTCATTTTACACTTTTAATTACTTCAAATGTCTCCTCAACATCAACGACAATTGACTCGTAGGGTAAAATTGCCATTAAAATGTTGGTATGGAGGATAGAAGTATGAATAAGGAGTTGCCTGGGAGCCCTAATTGTGGAAGTAAAAGAAATATAAGTCCTACTGTAAATAATAGTGGTAATAAGAATAAGGCCAGTGATAATGTTTGTAATGTTGGTGATAAGAATGTGGAAAATTATATAGTATACAACAATGATGTGAATAATGGCATAAAAGGAACTTTGTTGAAACACATATGCCTCTCTTGTTAATAATGAGAAAGTGGATGTTGATTCAAATTTCAGATGGTACTGAAGTGGTGGTGTTTAATGATGAAATAATTGAATTAGGAAGCCAGAGATGGAATATGACTTTGTGTGCATATTTTGTGGAGCATGAAATGACTTTGAATGAGCTAAGATATTTGAAAAGAATGTGGAGTAAATATGGGTTGGGCAAAAGGTTTGTAAATGGAATGGAATGTTTTTCTTCAAATTTAATAGTGAGGAAGGTAAGTGTATCAGCAAACTCCTCGCTAATAGGATAAAGCCTATTGTTAACAAATTAGTGAACCAAAATCAAAGTGCTTTCATTCCTAATAGGAAAATCCAAGACAGTAACCAATTAACCCATGAACTTCTTAAAGGTTATGATAGGAAGGGGGTCCTAAAAGGGTGTCATTTAAGGTAGACATACAAAAAGCCTATGACACTGTGAATTGGAAGTTTTTGGAAAATAGTTTAAAGAACTTGTGGATTTCTTGAGAGAATGGTGGGTTAGATAATGACTTGTGTAACAACTGCTTCTTTCTTTATTTGTTAAAATGGTGGGAGATGGGGTTATTTTAGGAGTGAGAGAGGTTTGAGACACGGTGGCCCATTTTCACCCTACTTGTTCACTCTAGTTATGGAGGTTTTTACACTTAAAGAAATGTCAGAAACAATCCAAGGTTCTGCTATCATTTTGGATGTAAAAGTTTGAAGCTAACTCATGTACGTTTTGATGATGACCTTCTTATGTTCTTTCATGTGGATTCTTACTCTGCAACATTGATGAGTTTGGAAAATACTCATTACTACTAAACAATATTGAGACTATAAGCCAATCCAAGTAAGAAAAGCATATAACACAACATCAATAGACCTCATTACTACTAAAGCTCACATGCTTGGCTACATTTCCTTCGAGAAGGTGATCCAACATCACATTGCAGTCACCATCCTCAAAATGAAATAATAGAATCAACATCCATGAGAGTCTAAATAGATTTTGGGTCGGGTTTGAGTCAACCCACCTAACCCGTTTATTAAACAGGTTTGGTTCGGGTTAGGAATAAATTAAGCGGTTCGACCCGCCAACCCATTTAAAATTTTTTTCTTAAATTAAATGGGTTAAACGGGTGGACCCACAAACCCATTTAACCTATTTAACTCGTGTAATGTGCGAACTTTGTTTATAAAATGGGTTAGATTGGTCAACCCAAAACCCGTTTTATCTATTCAACTAGTATAACATATTTAACCTGCTAACCCAAATATATATACGGGTTAAATGGGTCAGGTTCGGGTTATGTAAACATGTAAGGGTTGACATAGATGACCCGATGAGTTAAATGAGTTAGGTTCGGGTTAGGTTCTCTGACCCGCCAACCTGTCAACCGGAACCCGCCAATTCGAACCCAACCCGAATTGCCACCCCTAGTTATTACTAGTATGGAATGTGAACAATTAGTGGTTTAGATTCTCATAGATGTATTTTTGGTATATTGTTTGTAGGTGATGGACAGTCCATGGATCTTATTTGCTTGAATCTTTATAATTGTTTATATGTTTTGAGCTAATATGTTCTTCACATTAAAAATATATATATATATATTCTTTTAAACTTAAAAAGGATATTACCTCCGTCTCAAAATTATAGTCTCCATTTGATTTTTTCAGTCTTTCTTTTTCAACTTTGACCTTAAATATTTTTATTTATGTTATAAAATAGTTGATGAAAATTATACTAAATGAAAATACATTAAAAACTCAATCTATTCATATATTTTGCATCAAGTATTATATAACAAAAACAAAAATACTTAAGGTCAAGTTGAATAAGAAAGACAAAAAAAATCAAAAAGGGACTATAATTTTGGGACGAGAGAGTAAAAGAATAAAAATATATAAATAAATAAGGTAACAACATCCACTATTAAATTAATAGTTTATAACTTTATATATTGTTTAATTCTTAATTTTTAATTATTTTTCTTGTACAACCTATGAACTTTTTTCTCGCAATGACTACAAATTGAGCCCGTAAGTGTTGCATAAGGGTCACACGCCAAAATCACAAGTTCATAAATATATTTATTTGCCGCTATACACTGTCACTTTACGCGGATGTTATTCATCTAGTCTCTACTATATATAAAGAGAAAATATCTCTATTCTTAAAACTTAAAAGCTTAAAAAATGAGTAAAGTTCAATTGCTAATATACCCTTAATTAAAATGGTAACAACATGCACCATTAAATTAATAATTGGCATATATTTTTAATCTTCAAACTACAAACTGAACCTTTAAGCAATGTTTTCAAACCCGGTCGACTGGCGGGTCCACCGGCCTGACAAAGTGCCCCGACCACAAAAGCGGGTAAAAAAAACCGGTTTCTAAACCGGTTAACCGCTAGACCCGCTGGTTTGAATGACCCGGGTCAACGGGTCTTGAAACCCGGGTCAACGGGTCTTGAAACCCGGCCGGGTTTGATTTTTTTCAATTTTTTTTTATAAATCCGGGTTGAACCGAGTTGACCCGACGGTCGAACCGGTTGACCAGGCGGTCAAACCAGTTGACTCGGTCGAAAATAATAATAATAAATGGACAACCGGGTTGACTGGCGGTCGAACCGGTGCCCGGTGACTCGACCGGGACAATTAAAAACCCGATTTTTAAAACATTGCCTTTAAGCATTACATCAAAGTCACTGAACCATAAATTCGTAAGTATGCCGTTGTACATCGTCATCATGCGCGTGTATTCATCTAGTATTTTTAATAAATTGAAAGTATTTGGATTTGGACTTTTAAGGATCAACTGATAATCTAATGAAAATGCTTCAAATTTATTCCATTCAAACTCAACAACATTTGACATTTATGTTTGACATAATGTGGCGGCTGTCACAAAGAATATACAAATGTAGGCAAACTCTTTATCATATATGATTTCAAGATCTTTTATGTACCCACTATTAATTAAAAAATATTTCAAACACTTAAAATAAAGAAAGTCTTAAGGACAAAAAATTATAATAATATGGATTAAAGCAACACAAGCATGTTAACCAAAACCTTAAACATAAAAATGCTGATGAAGACATTCATATTCCTTCTCTTCTTTTCCTTAATTACATCTTCAGCTTCGAAAAACACGATTAAGGATTATATCACAAGAGGCTCTTCACTATCTGTTGAAGATGATTCTCATGTCAGAATGTCCTTAGATAAGTCTTTTACATGTGGCTTCTATGGCTTCCAAAGCAATGCTTACTGGTTTGCAATCTGGTACACAAATTCCAAAGATCGCACTGCCGTTTGGACAGCTAACCGAAACAAACCTGTCAATAGCCGTGGTGGTTCGAAGTTGAGGCTTCGAAAAACAGGAGCCATGGTATTGACCGATGTGGATGGGACAATCGTGTGGGAGACCAACACAACGTATACGGATGTAAGTACAGCGGTTTTACTTAATACAGGCAATCTGGTGTTGAAGAGCCCAAAAGGTGAGGTTTTTTTGGCAAAGCTTTGATCATCCATTACAAAAAATCAGGCTTTATAAGACGCCGAGTAGTGTCCTATCAGGTTACTTTATGGGACCTTTAGCATAATAGGACCAATGATAAAAGTGTCACATATAAAGGTGTTGTATAAAGTGAAAAAATTATTAGGACACTTACAAGCATCCTAATAAGTGCCAACATTATGAAACAAAAGAAATAGTCCCGTAAAGCGTTTTATACGACGCAATTTGTGTTTTAATAGACAAGTTAATAGGATGCTTTAAAGTGTTCTAAGATATTCTAACCTTATATTACATATTGAGACGCATTCATGTGTTGTAAAAAAATGTTTTTTTAGAACGAAATTATATCACATATTGAGACGCATTCATGCGTCCTACAAAATGTTTTTTTAGGACGAAATTGTGTGATGCATCAGCTCTTATTTGAGTGCAAGAAAAAGGTCAAGATGGTACGAGTCGAACCTCAATTGCCAATTTTCAAATTGCAATTCCTAGATTTATGGGATTTACATTTAGCCAATTTCAATTGCCATGTAAACATGTTTTATCCCATCTTATGCCTTGAGTTGCCGCTCACTACAAAACTCAATTAAGTTGTCCAACTTAAGAAATCGCAAAATCGTCCATGCCCGTTCTCACGAACGTGGACATTTTACCCTTTGATTACGATCTAAGTCACGTTCTCACTAAATAAAAGGTAATCTTAGGTGTTTCCGTTTATTTGGATGGCATATAACTTAAATTAAAGGGTATTAATTTTGATGTCAATCAAATATGTACAAAGATGTCATGCATTCATCTTCGTAATATAGGTTTTATTAAAACATTTATATCTTGTTTTAATGTATGCTTTTCATCATCAAACTTTAATTGAGGTATTGGATTCACCAATCAAGGAATTTAGTGTTAATTATCATCCATTATACCGCACTTTTTGCATAAGTGTAAACACTTAGTGTTTCGGTAATTACCACCGAAGTGGCGATGGAATTAAAACTAATTCGCCCTTAAGATGAGCTTGCACATTTAATGGCTTACTAAGTAGCTCCATTCGAACTTACGTAAGGGGAGGACTGTAAGTGCTAAAGCATAACCTTAGACAACCTTTCGGCGCGATTGTGCACTTCTTTATTAACCCTTTATAGTTCATCCTAGTGGGTGAGCTGCTCGCACCATTTGTACCAAAGTCACCAATCAATTAAACGATTATGATAACTATGCTTAAAAATACATGTTTCACCATTGTTTAGGTCAGTTTATTTTTCTTGTAAAAATACCATTGTTACACATAACAAACAAGCAAGTATTTAAAAATAACATATAAACAATGAATGCATAACAAAACAAATAAGTCATGCATATCAAATAGCCACATGCAAACCTTTTGATAAATCTTATTAATAATCAATTCTAGATCTGTCAATATGTACATGTTTAATTAAGACTTTCACCCGTTTGACATAATGTACAAGGTGAGCCACATGCATCGATTCATCGATTGCGTATGTCAAAATTAAACACATACCACATAGCACATAATTGATTAAATTAATAATTATTGATGTCTTCCTCAATTTTAGATCTATCATAATATTTAGTGTATATCACTTAATCGATAAAGACATACAATAAAAGCAGATCCATGATAAAACATGCATGTAATTATCATGGACGTAAATTACACTTAACAATTAATGCAATTAAACAGAGTTACGCAATACACATAAAGTTGCATGCATCCTAGGGTTTCTAATCCAATTAAAACTTAAGTTTACAAAACCCTAATTAGGGCACCAAAAACGCCCGCCCTAAAAATTAGGGTTTAGGTTTTGCAAACCCTAGATCTACGACACAAATAATAACACAATCATGTTTATTTTAATTATGTGTTTCAAGAATTAATTACTTGTTATACAAGGCTCGTGATGCCACTGTTTAGTTTATAATACATGATATACAATAATAACATGTAGACATCAAGAGTACACAATGAAGACTAAAGATCATAACAAATAAATAATTAATCGAAATTATGCGTAACGCACCTCTTGCGAATGTCGATCTCTTGAACAAAACAAAGAAGTGGTTTAAAGAGTTGTCCTCACCGCTTTACAACTCAAACCAATTGGTGTAAGAATAGTGTCTTACTACCACGCTCTTGTACACGCCGAATTAACCAACGAATCAAGCGATTGCTAGATCTAACACAAGTCCTCGCTTTAAGAAAAACGAAACCAAACTCCCGACAAGGGGTGTTCGGCCGAGATTTGCAAGAGAGAGAGAGAGAGAGAGAGATCTAGGTTAATTCAATGCACAAAGATATGAAAAACCCTAGAACCTAGCCTTGCTTATATAGTGAATGGAAATCTTGAAAAACAAGTTAGGGATTAGGGCTTGGAGAAGCCCCCTTGGCCGGCCATGATGCAAGCCCAAGAGAAAACCCAAAACTTTTTCATTTCAAGATTTTTCATTACTAGTCCTTTCTCTTTTCATTTAACGGTCGTTAGTTATTTTTCCGTTAAATATTTAACGATCGTTAAATGGACTTTATGTGCAATAATTAATCGTAAACATTAACATTAATTATTTAACTTTAATTCTCATTCGCTAATGTGTGCAATCTCGTGGTCACGAGTTCGAATCCGGACATTTACGTGTTTGTAAATATATACATTTCCAACGCTCCCACTGGATATGTTTACAAACGTGAAATGACATTGGTTAGCGTCTAGCAACACGCCAATGCCCACGGCAGCTTTGTGTATGGTTTTACGGAGAAAACCAAGTTTCGATGATTCATCATCATATTCATCATTTTGTTTCTAATACCATGTTAATAAGAATATGGATCTCACTCATTTCTTAATTAACTATTACTTTCTCGCTTTATGTGATTGATCAAGATTACCAATTTTTCCGAACATATTCCGAAGACCTTGGGCATGGCCATGCAAACATCTTAACAACCCTACGAGGGCCCAAGAAGATTATACTTCAAAATAAATTTGAAGGAAACAAATCCTATTTTGACTACGAGCATTTCATAAATTTCGCAACACTTCGAAAACAACCCTTATAACTACCGACACGATAGCGTTAGATTGCTTCACAAAATGCACTACATCCATGACATATTTCGGTATCTCAAGTCGAGGATAAATATCCATGATATACTTAATGACAAAGATCCATAAAGTATTATCATGCGGGTGGGATAAGTCCTATACTCAATACATTGAATATCATCTGAAATTAGTCATGCTACGCATCAATATACTTTCAAGTATATTCTAACTAATACTCAGATTTGTCTTAATTCAATATCATTCCCATGTTATTGATTGACAACGGACTATTTAGAATAACTTAGGTTATTCAAGGATTTAAACATGCAAATATAGGATAACATCATAATAAATGAATAATAAACGTAATAAAATACTTTATTTCATTTGAATAATAATGTTTACAATATCCTTTATCCAAATACTAAATAGATCAATGCATGATAATTCTTAGTTAATGAATTTTGCCTCAAGTCATGATAATCATACTTGTTGACAAGGCATAATTTCAACTAACTTTGATCCATAGGAATTTTGAGAATACTTATTTCAAGAATTCAATAAGTGAATTTCTTGTATATGTTTACACATATCTTGATATTGTCATATCATTCCATAAGGTGCGTGATAACCTGAACCAACCTTTTATGACAATCATCTTTCAAAACTTTAAAGTTTTAAAGTATTCTTTATTCTTTAATGTATAATGCAACTATGCTCTTAGTTGAGCATAACTAGTCAACATGGTCATCATCAAGGATACAATGACTAGAATTGAGTGTCATCTCAATTATACTAGCATCATTGTGTACAACAATATGCTCTTTAAACATCTGTAAACTTTGAACAGTTATAGTGTAATGTTGGTGCCTACCAAAACTCAAGTTTGTTGGCAATGAAAATTATGAAACAATTGCCATATTTTCATCCATAGAATCTAGGAGCATCTCCGCATCGTGGAATGTGATTCTAAATCCAAACATATTTCTTTTAAAATATTTATTACACTAACAACTTTCAATGTTGTCAAATCATCTTGTAATCAAGCATGACACAACAATCTTACAACATGATGTACATGATGAATCTTCAAGTTAGACTTTAAGATCTCATTATATATCCATCATGTTCTATTAGACTCATTTATTTTACCGCATATGTTTATAGTAATAAACATATATTCCAAGGTTGTATGTTTTATTTCCAAATCTTACAAACGAAGTTTCATTACCAACTAAAACTTAATTTATGTGGAATGTAGTTGCCCAAACAACTTATAAGATTTAAAATAATACTCCCACTAGCTTTCAGGAATACTTATGAGCTATCTTATTTTAATTATTAAATCTATCATGGATTTAATATTAAACATAAGAATCATCTCCTCGATGCATGCATATATCCATTCATGAATTCTTGCGATCATATATTCAAAGATTATTTGAATTCATAAAACTCCTTTGCATTACTTATCGTTGTAACGCCTGACCCGACAAGGGTAAAGGAATCACAAATAATTGTGTCATATCAAAGCAAACATAAATATCCAAAGAAGTCTTAACATAAATGCGGAAATAATTCAAGTCAACATGACTTCAATACATAGGTCCCAAATGAAAAATAAACTCCAATAAAATATCCAAATAGTAAAGTCTTAAATGGCCTCATAAGATCAAAGCTAAATATCTCTAAGGTAAGTCCACTCAAGACTCATCCCAAAGCAAAACCCGGCTCCAATGCTTAGATACCGCCATGAAGAAAAGAAATGCTACGAGCTTCAAAAGCTCAAGCAGATATAAAAGCAAAGCGAATACGAAACGATATCGAATACAAAATATAATGAACGAAGATAGCAAAATCATAATCATTTTCAAAGTATAAATCGTAATTATCGAATAAGTTTTATAGTTAACTACCTCGAGCCCGTAAACAAATATCGATCAAAATCATATTCACATAAGGCAACATTTGTAGGGAGACCTACCGTAGTTATGAAGGACGTGCATGCACGCAAAGATCAATCATCGACAATGATAACATATAACCGATAATGATCTAGGATGCATCCATACGCCCCACGCATGATATTGGTCATATAACATAACTCGAGCTCATAATGATAATGATAAGGGACGTGGCATAACATCACTCTCTCGACCTAGAGTCATGTCGAGGTGCATCAACGACACGGATATGGAACCCCATGACTAGTGAAATATTTGGCTCGGTGTCAAACTATCTTAGGTCAAATCGAATGTCAAACCGACACAGATCATACTTTATCGAAGATTAATCATATTTCCAAAATCGAGTTTTCATATCATATAGTTCAAAATCGATGTTTTATAATTCGTGAATCGAGTTCGTATAAGCAACAACTCAAACAAATGTAATGGGGTTCATAGCAAAGGCTTAGGAAACCCTAATATAAAAGCTAACGAAAAGAAAACGTTATAAGGAACATTTATTGAAAAGGTCGAAATATTTGTACCTTATTCCAAAGCAAATGACCAAAAAGCGTAAATACGGAAAGCAAAGGATTACTCCTTCTTCACGTAACCTATACACATTAACTGTCGACATGTTATTTATGATTCCATAATTGTTTAAATGATCTTTAATATTTGGTGTTCATACTTAATGTATTCAATGATCTTAATACTTTAGAGATTTATGATTAAATGAGACTTAAGTGTTTTATAACAAATATTGTAGATTAAGGTTCATTATGTCATTTATTAAAGTTTAGGTTAAATGTGAAAATAGTTTAAAAGTCATAACTTACACATGAAATAACGAATTAATATAATTAGCTTCAAACCCTAATCGACTCTCATTTATGTTCTGGGTTTTCTCAATCTTTTAATATCATATCAATGTGCATTTACTTTACATATTATGTCATTTAATGACTCATTACTCTTGTTTATTTACTCAACACATTCATGTCTTAACCATACGTTACTTATACACATATTATACGTCAACTTTTATACCCATGCACGCCTATGATTTCATGTGACTACACAAGTTACTTATTATCCGGATTAGATATACATCTACACACACATGCACAATAGCTTCGACTAGATATGAACACGCATTACGCTTACACATCAACAAGCTCACTTGACTCACAACACACGCCAAGATGGTACACGGTTCACAAACCATTTAGGTTCGGTTCACATCACTTAGGGTTTAGGTTTTGCATGATCTTTACTCATTTAATACACTTCCACAAACTCTTACATGTTTCGTTAATACATAGGTTTCGCTAATATGTTTTACGAAACCCTAACTCTTCTACGCATTTTACATATTCACGCTTGCATGTTTCACATAAGGTCCGATTCATTTATATATGTGGTTCGACTTATTTAAGATCCGATTCATACAATACGACACATACATGCTCTTTAATATTTTAAGGTTCAATTCATATTTGTTTGTTGGTTTCAGATGGTTCGCCAAAAAAGAACACAAGCTCGACTAAAACAAAACATGATACAATATATTATACGTTAGGTGTTATCAAAGGAAGACGAAAACATGTTATACCTTAGCTCGTTGGAAACAAAGTCTCGACACCAAGGAGTTAGGGCTTCACGAATGAAAAGAAAAGAAAAGAGGCAAAACTAGGGTTTCCAAATTGTGTTAATGTATTGTATTTATAGTGGTACAAATTTGGTTAGGCTTGAGGTGTGTGGGCTTCGCTTGATCCAACCGAACAAAGAAACACGCCCAAGTGGGCTCTCGCCGAGTCCAAACCAACAAAACGAACGCCCAACTTGGTTCACCATTAAATGAAAACAAGGCCCAAACGAATGGCCCAACTATTTACGCGAGACGCTTAACTTCCGTCATACAAAGTCGATCACATACACATATTTGTTAAGTTTTAGTTATTCGTAGTTAGGTTTTAATTTCGTTGAATGAATATAAATGTCTTTACGTATTTTATAAATTTCGATTCCAAGGGTATTTTAGTCTTTATTCATGTTTTAGATTTTCGTGTTTTACTACTCTTCCTCTAAAGAAGAATTTTCGTCCTCGAAAATTGAAATGAAACAAACGAAAACGAAACGAGAACATACCAAACTATTCAAAGAAACGAGGATAACTAGCTCGATCGACTCGGTTTCCCAAGTAGCCTCACGCTCCGGTGATTTTTCCAAAGAATCTTAACGAACGGAATGACTTTATTTCTCATGACTCTTTCTTGTCTTTCTAAAATAGCTTCGGTTCTTCGATAAGGACATATCGGATCGATTTTGATCAAACGGATAAGAAGCAACGTAACGGATGATAGTTGTATCCTTAGAGTGATACATGGAAAACATCATGAACATGCGATAACCGAGGCGGAAGTGCTAACCGACACGAAACTTCTCCTATAATGCTACGTAATTTCAAACGGACCGATGAATCGAGGACCGAGCTTGCCCTTGATTCCAAAACGCTTCACACCTCTAAACCAAGTAGACTTTCGTAAATACACGATCTCCAACCCGAAACTCTAAATCACGACGATGCTTGTCGGCATAACTTTTCGTGACGAGACCTAGCCTCCTTCACTTTTCTCTAGCAATGCCTACTTTATCATTAGTGATCTCAATCATTTCCGGACCTTCAATTAAGCGCTCACCTACTTCATCCCAACAAGTAGGTGCTCTTCATTTCCTTCCATAAAGAAGTTCAAACGGTGTCGCTTAATGCTAGCATGCCAACCTGTTGTTGTATGCAAACTCTACTAAACACAAATATTCATCCCAACCGCCTCGTCCATTCTAAAGCACAAGCCCTTAGCATGTCCTCTAAGGTCCGAATAGTCCTCTCGACCGACCATCCGCTTGAGGATGAAATGTCAGATCGAAATTAAGTCAGTACCCCAAGCTTTTGCAAACCTTTCCTCAAACGAGAAGTAAAACGCGGATCTCTCGGACACAATAGATGCCGAGTACCATGAAGTCTAACTATCTCTTTGAAAAATTTCCGCCAATCTACCAATACCATAATCCTTCCTAATTGGTAAGAATGAGCGATTTGGTTAGTCGATCAACAACTACCCAAATCGCATCATGCTTCTTCCGAAAGCAGGTAGCCCACCACAAAATCCATAGATATCTTATCCCACTTCCATGTTGGAATATCCAATGGTCAGTAATAATCCACCAGCCCTTTGATGTTCAATCTTAACTCGCCGACAAATCATACACTTCGACACAAACGTCGCCACATCTTGCTTCATGCCATTCCACCGTATATCGTTTCAAATCCCTATACATCTTGGTAGAACCAGATGGATAGTGAAAGGAGAACTATGAGCTTGGTCATAACTTTCTCAAAGTACCGGATCATTGGGAACACAAAGCCTATCTTCATACCATACAATTCGTCATCATCAACCTTAAACTCCGCTCTACTTACCTTCTTCAACATTTTGCGCCACGGCCCACACCGCCATCATCTTTCTGAGCTTTTTAATTTGCGGTATAAGGTTCGACTCCACCTTCATATCCATCAAAGCCTCGACGCACAACTCAACATCCAAACGCCTAAGTCACGAAGAATCCTAGATTCAATTTCAATACTTGCAAGAATGCACGATTTCCGGCTAAGTCGTCACAAGAATTACATTAGCCTTACCGGATGGTACCGAATGTTGGTGTCATAATCCTTAAGAAGTTCTAACCATCTTGTTTGTCTCATGTTAAGTTCTTTCTGAGTGAAAATATACTTGAGACTCTTATGGTCAGTGAATATATCACACATCTCTCCATACAAGTAATGCCTCCAGATCTTCAATGCGAACACCACCGCAGCTAACTCAAGGTCATGAGTTGGATAATTCTCCTCATAAGGTTTTAGATGCCTTGAAGCATAAGCTATTACCTTTCCATGTTGCATCAAAACACAGCCCAATCCTTTCTTAGATGCATCACTATAAATTTGAAATCCTCCAGAACCAGATGGAAGAGTCAAAATAGGAGCGGACACCAATCTCCATTTCAACTCTTCAAAACTCTTCTCTCGTTCATCCGTCCATACAAACTTTTCACCTTTTCTCATCGGTTGGGTTAGGGCAAAGCTAGCGAGAGAAACCTTCAACAAAACGTCGGTAGTAACCAACAAGTCCTAGAAAACTCCTAACCTCAACACTATCGTAGGTCTTGGCCATTTAGTGATAGCCTCAACTTTAGACGGATCCATGGTGATACCATCGCAGATACAATATGACCAAGGAAAGCGACTTGTCTAAACCAAAACTCGCACTTCAAAATTTGGCGTACAACTTCTTCTTCCTCGTAATCTCCAAAACTATCCTGAGATGTTGCTCGTGCTCTTCTTTAGACTTGGAGTAAACTAAATGTCGTCGATGAAAACGATAACGAACTTGTCGAGGAACTCATGGAAAACACGATTCATTAGGTCCATAAACACGAAAGCATTTGTCAAACCAAAAGGCATAACGAGAATTCATAATGACCATATCACGTACGAAACGCGGTCTTAGGAACATCTTGCTCCCTCACATAGTGGTGATAACCGGATCTCGATCAATCTTAGAAAAGAACTTGGCTCCTGCGCTGATCAAACAAATCATCAATACGTGGCGAGAGGATAACGGTTTCGAATGGTAATACGGTTGAGTTCACGATAGTCGATACATGACGCATGCTTCCATCCTTCTTCTTCACAAACAAAACAGTGCACCCCATGGAGAAACGTTGGGTCGAATAAATCCATTTTCTATCATCTCTTGCACTGTTCCTTCAACTCCTTCATTCTACAGTGCCATGCGATACGGAGCCTTCAAATCGGTTCAAGACTGTGAATTAACTCAATGCTAAACTCAACTTCTAGCTGGGGAAGACCGGGTAGTTCATCGGGAAAACGTCGGTGAATTCACAAACAATGAAAGATTTTCAATGTTAGGACTCTCCAAAGATGTGTCCTTAACGATGCCGAAAACCTTGGCACCCATGAGCAATCTTGGTCCGTGCCTTCATAGCGTAAATGAGCTTAACAAATTTGAGAGGTTGAGAACCATAATAAACAAATTCGGGATGTTTTATGTCTCCAAAGATCACAGTTCTAGCATAGCAAGAGATGGAAGCTCTATGATAAGCCAACCAATCCTTGCCTAGAATGATATCAAAGTCGACCATATCGAGAGGATACAGATTTGCGGGCGAATACGATCATCAAAACGAAGAGGGCACTTAACGTATTTATGATCAATGATCATGTGGTTTTCATAGGCGAGAAATCGATAAGTGATTTGTTAATGGTTTGGGCTTCATATTAAGTTTCTTAGCAAATGTGATGGATATAATGGAGTGTGTGCACCGGTATCAAATAAAGCTAAGATGTAATAATCATCAATGAAATGAGTGCCCGTAATGGTACTGAAGTGCGCTCGCTCGATTCCGAGTAGTAGCATAAACGCGTCCAAGTAGTAGGTGGCGGCTTGATGTAGTTTCCGTGAATCACCGGTTCTTCTTAGGGAAATCCTTGATCTTGTGAGTAGTGGAACCACAAGAGAAACATCCACCAAAGGCCTTGAAACACCGCCTGGATGAGCCTTTCCACAAGTAGTACAGATAGGTGGGGAGGCAAAACCTCACCGTCCTTTGTCGACTGGAAGATCCTCAAGCACGACCTTGATATGATCCTCGAGCTAACCGATCCTTGTTGTAACGCAGTTATTGTTACCTTGATTCGACGATCATTTCCATTTCTACCGAAGCTCGCTATCCTCGACTCCTCGCCTCGTGGCGCCTAGAGTCCACATTCCTTCCAGATCGACCTCACGATCATAATCGCTATCCACTTGACCCTTCGAATCATAACTCCCGCGAAATTTCCTTATAATCATTACTGAGTCCTACCTTGAATCCGATCACCATCGCGGTTACGCTTGTTGGAACCCGAAACCTCATGAAAGATCTCAATGTTACGAGTGCGTCATTGCAGCCGACACATCCTCATACTCAATATTAAGCGCCGGTCCAACACCCACTTCTTCACCACTTCAAGTGCTTAGCTTGGCGCCTACCATCTCCAAAGAATCGTTCCACAAAACTTACCGGCCTCATAAACCCGCCCATGTACTCATTGGAGTTCTCATGATCAAACCGTAAATCGCCGATAATCCTCTCATACCTTTGATGCTCAACATCGTGGAAGTAACGGTTATAGAAGATAGTATGAAATTCATCCGGTACAAGTAATAGCAAAGCATCTCCTCCACTTGCCTCGCTTGAGTGCCTTCCACCAATTCAATGCATCACCTTCCAACTTAAATGTAGCCAAACGAGTCTTAAACTCGCCTCCACAACCCAATACTTCAAACAACTTCTCAATATGAGTGATCCACCTCGGCCTCGAGTGGGAGTAGCAAGGAAGCTAAAGAAAGAGGCTTGAGCTTCCGAAATGCTCGAGCCAAGTATGAATGCCGGTGGGTTGATTACCTCCACCACTACCCAAGCACCACCGATTACGAATGTTTGATCACTGTATCATCATCTCGGTGTGGTGAGACCAGGAAAAGAGTGTTGAGAGCATTAGCAATCGCAAAGATCCATGTTAGGGAGCATCATCGTCCCTTCCGAAAGTTATCATTACGATGAGTTTGAACCATCTGAACGATATTCAAACGATTAGCAAAATGAACAAAGGTGAGATTTGAAATGGAAGTTCGCAGAAGGAAACCTAAAGTCTACCCAATCCTCACAGGTCATAGCCTGTAAGATATAACTTTTCACATACACATCAAACCATAACACAAAGTAGCATATAGATGGAATTCTAGAGATAAAGTTAGAGGTTTAGGGAACTTAGTGAGAGAAAGTGAAAGATATTATTATGAGCTCCAACTCTACCTTGGAAGGTAGAGTATTTATAGTCTTACATAAATCGCCACACATCGGGCTGGATCGGGCATACAGCCGGGTAAAGACCCGTCCGTCCTCCACGGTGTTACTTAACTAAATACTACTTAACTTAAAAGAACTACGACTACGAGCTTAACAATTACATATACTTGAGGTGACCGACTCTTTAATACCGGAATTTCTAATTCCTAACAATCTCCCTAAGGAGGTCACCTCAATCATGTACCAAAAATACATTGAATACAACCGATAATACATTAACAATTGATCTTGCATTCATGATGTAGTCCTTTGCTCCTAAGCTCGTAGTCATTGATTCTTCACATTGTATGTTTGGTTACTTCAAGTGGAGGTCTTTACCGATCCACGTGATAATAATTTTGAGCCATCTTTTGAGATCATCACCTATCAACAATCTCGACACATCCTTTGTGGTGTTGGTATTATGTGATGTAGTGACTTTAGGACCAACATGCTCACATTCGGATCATGATATCTTCTTATCGAGTAGCGGAAGCTTTGTTGAATCATGATATTGGCGCAGTACAGAAGCGAAAGCATGGAGTGAAAATATCGAGTCATTGATGCACTTATCATGATTTCTTTTGAGATGAATGTGTAGTGTGAGCATGCGGCTATGGATTGACCACTTCATTCGATCACCGAAACGCCGGGTGTACCGCACACAAGCTAGCAATAAATCACACGAAAGTGTCTTTGATCACTTCGTGAATTGAGGTACACGCCCACGGTTCCCGCTGATCAAGACAAGCATCGCTGTGATCGGTATAATTCAAGAATTTCCTTGACAGGGTTTCGTAATGTTCTAGCTGTTCTCAAACCGAACATCTCAAAGAAGACAACACGGAGTGAGTGAACCAACGAATTATAAGTCCACCGATTGATGAAAAGAGATTTGACAAACAATCGTGTATTGCTCAATAGAAATTGTTTTGTAATACAACGAAGGTTTTATTGAAAATCAATTATCAATCATAAAATACCTTTTGGTTTGAAGAAGAGTACACTATCGATGTCTCAAGAAAAGAGTTTTAAGCACAAAGACCGGTTTTTCAAAGGTATCCGTCAATCCATAACTCGAACCAGGATTGATTCAAGAGATTGAATCGCCCCATTGTTTCTGCTCAGGTTGTCACATGGTTGATCTATATAATAGATCTCACATGCCACCTACCGTGAGCTTGTTTGATGTTGGCTCGAAGGCTTTCCATCTTCATTGTGAATATGTAAACACATCACTCGGATGTTCGGCAATACCACAAGGATAATGCGTGGGACTCAAGATATAATCTCTTTCCACATTGTGTGAAACAGAGTCTTCATTGAAAGTGTCCTAATGAGATTTATTGATGATCTCGTGGCTCTAGACTCAATTTGTGCATATTTGGATCCTATAACGAGACTAGGAGAGGGTCTCCTTCTTCAATATCAACCATCTCTAAGAGAAAGTCGATAGATAATGTCGGTTCCCGTGAGAATGAAACAAGCCCTTTTAAGAGGAACTTGAGTGCTTTGGAAAGTTGAAGTGCAAAGTCCACTTTGGGTCCATGACGCCTTGTCTTCAATACCGATGTTACCATAAGTAGCATATGAATTGAACCGGTTTCGCTCTAAGGTTGAATAAATGGAGGCTATTTGTTTTCACCCTTTCCTCATTCAATTCTTTTAATTCTTCAACCCTTCAAGCTACCGAGACTTCATAGCTAGAGCCTTGTTGGGTTTATTCCAGACTAGCTCAGCCTTAGTCCGCACTCTTCCCATATCTCATTTTTCTCCTTTTATCATCATACCTAAGGACTTCTACACTAACTAGTGGATTGTCCTCGGTAGATCCTCCGGCTCGCGGATCATGGAACACATACCTAACCTTATCATCCTTATATCACCGTATATGAAGTAAAGTTGGTCGGTCTATTTGGTATTGTTCGTCGCCATTGGATCCAATTGAAAACCATTTGAAAATCACTTGAGATACTTGTGATATATTATCAAAGCATTTTGTACTGAATTGTTTTTGATATTTTTAGAACGAGAACTCCCCTCAACATGTGCATCGGTATTTGAAAATGTTTTGCACACGGAGGCAAGAAAAGAATTAACTTCTTTGATTACCATTTTCTAAAATATATCAACATCACTTCCCAAATCAAATCAAGTAGATATAGCATTCTAGGAAGGATGAGGTTTCCATAAATTTGCTCCCCTCAATATGTGCCTCGAGGTTTGAAAAGAGTTTTGCACATACTAGAGGAACCCGCATATTGGGATGAATGATCACGTTTCAAATCAAAGGTTTAAGATAGATGCTCCCCTCAACATGTGCATGGAAAATTTGAAATCGTTTGTCACATGTGGGCGTGATAGCATGTACATCCTTATAAAACCATTTACCTAATTATCGCTTTAAATCCAATTTAAATCACACATTCTCCCCGATCACAATTATCAAATCATTTGAGATTTGTGATCTCTTATTGATTTAAATTGATTTTGAAAGCTTTTAAGGAGAATTGTGACTTGATTGTGAAAGCGTTTGAACCGATAAGGATCGGATTTTAAGACTTTACACTCCATTGATAAAACATGCATTTATATCTTTTGAAAACAATTTTAATGCCAAATAACTTTTTAATTTAATTGAAATCATTCTCCCCTCAATCAATGACATAGGTTGTTGATTGAGAGATGAGATTTTGACAAATAAGTCCTCGATGATTATCAAAAATAGACACCGAGTTATTTTCAAAGCATTTGGTTTTCAGAGATAAATGTTTATAGAATCGAGCATGGAATTTGAAAACATGTTAAAACATGGCTCGTTTCTTTCTTTTAAAAACCGGGTTATTGCACGAAAATGACAATAAACCATTGTTTCTCTTTCTCCCAAAAATATTTTTTGATTTTTGATTTTTTTTTTTATATATATAAAATTCGAACAATATCTAAAGACCCGTGTCATTCTTTGAATGACAAAGACAAAGACCGTAGATATAATCGAATCGAGAAAGACATGACAAAATGACAATATTTTTGAAGATTTTCAATTTTTCAAATTTTTATGGATTTTGAAGGTTTTATATTTTCTATTTGATTTTTTGAGGATTTTATAATTTTGTATTTTGTTTTATGAATAAATATTTACAAGAGATAGATGAAGATAGACCTTTACTCCTCGTTTTCCTCCCGAAAACGTTTGAGAGTTTCGGTTGAAGGCTTTTCAAACCAAGTCGTGGAAGAATAAACTCAAAACGCTCTCTTGGAAGAGCTTTGGTGAAGATGTCGCTAACCGATATTCGGACCTCACAAAATATAGTTCCACCACACCTTTTTCCACTTGTTCCCCGATGAAATGATGTCGAATGTCAATATGCTTTGCTCTTGAGTGTTGAACGTTGTTGCATGAGTAGGCAATAGCACTTTTATTATCACAAAGATGTAGGGATTTTGTTGAATTCAAAGCCATAGTCGATAATTGAGATCTCATCCATAAGATTTGAGCACAACAAGATGACATGGCTATGTATTCACCTCTCAGAGGAAATAGAAGTACTCATTTGCTTCTTTGAAGACCGACTCACAAGCTTATCACCCAAAAATCGAGCACCTCTGGACGCATTTCGACGTGTATCTTGACAACTCGCTCGATCAAGATCACGATAGGCCGTTAGAGACATACCGGTGTCCTTGGTACCAAAGACCCATATTGATGGTTCCTTGGAGATACCAAAGACCCGCTTAGCGCTTCAAGGTGCTTTTTAGTAGGCTTAGCCTCGTAACTAGCACACATGCAAACAATGAACAAGATGTCTGGTCTACTAGCCGTGAGGTACATCGTGGACCCAATCATACTACGATATTTTGTTTGGTCAATCATGATCCCAGAGGTCCTCATCTAGTTTGGTTCGGTCAATCATGGGGGTGTCAACAGGTCACATGAATCAAATCCAAATTTCTTTAAAATCTACATTGCATATTTAGATTGATTTATGAAAATGCCTCCGGACTTTGTGAAATTTGTAATCCCAAGAAAATGACATTTGTCCCATCATTGACATTTGAAACTTTGAACTCATTTCATTTGAAAACCGATCACATTCCATTGGGTCCGCTCGAGGCAAAAATAATATCATCAACGTAAATTTGAACATGAATTAAATGTTTGCTCGACTTCCGGTGAACAATGTAGGATCAATTGCTCCTTTGATGAATCCGGTTGACGTAAGAAACTTTGACAATGTATCATACCATGCCCTTGGAGCTTGCTTTAGACCGTAAGAGCCTTCTTCAAACGATAAACGTGAGTAGGATGCTCTTGATTCACAAATCCTTCAAGTTGGTCGACGAGACGACTTCTTTAAGATCTCCGCTCGTAAATGCCGTCTTTACATCCATCCGATATACTACCATGTTCTTACTAGCGAGATTAGCGTAAAGATTACGATTGCCTCGATTCGAGCAACCGGAGCAAAAGATTCTTCAAAGTCTATACCCTCCTCTTGACGATATCCTTTAGCAACTAATCGAGCCTTGTTCTTCAACACATCACCATGCTCATCAAGTTTTACTTTGAAGATCCATTTTAGAGCTATAATCATAGCACGCCGGAGCGGTACTAACTCCCATACATCAAGACGATCAAACTCATGAATTTCATCTTGCATGGCATTGAACCAACTATCTTCATTCATAGCGTTTTAACATCTTTTGGTTCGATCTTAGATAGTACGGAGTTGAAGAAGCACCATAAGGCATCGGTTGCGAGTTGTTTCCGGTTGATACAGACGAGAGGATTACCAATGATGTTGTCTAATGGATGATCGTGAGTCCATTTTACGAGGTGTTCATGTGGCAGTTGTTGAGGAACCGAGGTAGCCGAGTCGATGTCTCCGAAGAAGATGGTTCGATGATGATTCAGAGTAGCAAATATGTTTTCAAATGGAGCATCTTCGGGAGTTGCAAAGGGATTAACTTCATCATTGATGCCGAAACATTTCCATGATGTACATTTGAAGAATGATGATTTGTTGATGAGATCAAGGATCGCAGCTGGTGCTTCTTGACTTAAAGATATTGAACCGAGGATTGACTTCATTTATCGGAATATGAACATCCTCTATTGTAGGAATCAAGACCTCATTAGTAATTGAATCATCTGCTTCATCAAACATAGGATCAAACAATTTCTTTACATCATCTTTAGATGGAGGTACATATGGAGTTTCTTGAGAGGAGTTTGGAACAAGGGATGAACCAATGGGACTGTTTTTGAAGTGCGGGTCCTGAGTGGAGTGTCCGAGAGCCATTTGACCGGCCACCATCAAACGTAACGTGAATTGTTTCCATGATATTTCGGGTTCTTTTGTTGTAGATTCGGTATCCCTTTTATTTGGTGCATATCCTACAAATACTCCAATGTCGACTTTAGCCCTAAGTTTGCCCAAGTCTCGACCCTCATTAGTTGGATAGCACAATGCACCAAACACACGAAGGAAAGATAGATTAGGTTTTCTGTTGTGGACAAGTTCATATGGAGTTTTTCCATGAATAGTGTGAATCGTGGAACGATTTTGTGTGTAGCATGCGGTGGCAATTGCTTGACCCGTAGAAACATTGGAACCTTTGAGTAGATCAAGATTGTTCTAGCGGCTTCAACAAGAGTACGATTTCGCTTTCAACTACACCGCTCGTTGAGGGGTTCGTGGAACACTTCTTTGATGGTCGATTCCAACGCTTTCATAGAATTCACTAAGTTGTTTGTTGACAAACTCGCCCATTGTCTGCTCGATAATTACGGCGGTTTTGTTTAGTCGAACTCTGCAATGTTTGATGAGTTTGATGATGATATCGAGTTTCATCCTTTTCCTCAAGAACTTGACCGTGTGAATCTAGAGTAATCATCAACCACAACTAACACATATTTCTTCCCAAAGATATTCTCGCACCCTCATTGGTCCACATAAATCCATATGAATCATATGAAGAACTTCGTAGACAGAGTTAGTAGGTTTGGGTTTATGGGCATACTTCTTGCTTTTTCCCAATTGACATGTTTGAACAAAGATGATCTTTTCATACTTTAGTCTAGGTAAACCTACAACTAAGTCCTTTCGGAAAGATCGTTGATGGTGCCAAGTTCAAGTGATTGAGACGACGATGCCATAAGCATGACTTTGTTTTGAAGCCTTAGATAACAAGCGATTGGAGAGGCTCTCATCATGTCATCGATAGAGATGGTGTAAAGGTTTGAGCCACGAGTTCCTTTCAACAGCTTCCTTACCATTAAGATCTCTAACAAAGGTATGTTTTCTCAAGGCTACTTCTAGATCGTAATCACGAATTGACCAACCGAGAACAGTTGTGACCTAAACCTTCCACATAATACACTCTAGAGATGACACTATCACCAACAACATAATCTCCATAACCCATAATAGCACCGAAATGATCATTACCAAATCTAATCAGGTCCCGATGAATTTGCTCACGGTTCATGAGTCATGACCGTCTCCAAATATATACTTGGAACGGCTGAGTCCGTGTACCACGTAACGATTTGAACGATCTGCAGCTTGAACACAGACAAGAATGGATAATCGGATAATTGGGATCCCCATGCAAGAATGGGTTCCATTTGGTTAGTAACAATGTTTGGAACACCCACATCGTAAATAGAAGCATTCATATCGAGAAAGTGAGGCAATGGAATCGTTGTGAATAGATGCGAGATTAGTGTCGTGATAGCCTGCTCGAGTGTGATCACTTCTTAGGGAATAGTTCTACCGGTGAGGCATCCATTTTCTAGTGGGCATTATCTCGATTAGTCTTAAGACCAACAGTGTCCAATAAAAGCCTATTTCTATGAATGTTCTTCCCGTGGGTTTCACTTTGTTTCTAACTTTCTTCGCTTTTAGCCTTTTAGCCTTCTTAGCATGAATTTTAGCATTAACACTATTAACTGGACAATTAACATCATTAGGCGTAACATTAACACCACATTCATGATTAGAGATGATTCAAGCGGACATCGGTACATGGTTTGCAAATAGTATCGAATTGAATTAATTACAAGACGCCTATGGCTAATACTAGAATCAACACGATTCGCTTTATTCAATTCAAGCTTAAAGTTCCTAGATTGTTCTTCTACTCTCTTCCAAAGGCACATTCTTAGCTTGAGAGGTCCTATCATTCCTTGTATTGTCTTGAGACTTTGACCGCTCCCTTTAATGTCACCGATTACTCCTGTAGGGAATGGGAACATTAGTTTGTTTTACTACTCTTTGCACCAATTGCTTAGATGTCTTTGGGATCGAACTACATGCGGTGCACTAAGGTTCACTTTCTTAAAACTAGAGGTACCGAGATTAGTACTCCTAGAAGGCACATTTGAGTTCTCTTCCTAGCATTGATGGATCTAGAATCGAACTACTCAAGGGTACACTCGACTCACATTCAAAACATTAGGAATCGAGTGCATATCATATTTGGCCTTAGGCATTGAGCATGGAATCAAAGGGTTAACTCTCTCACCTAATGTCTTTGGGCATATTGTGATCAAGCATTCTAAGATTTCTTGAGATCGTTTGGCATATAAGCATGCATGTCCAATTGCATTATCATGAGGTTTCTCTAGCTTATCCTCTTCAACAATCTCACGCAGCATTCTAAGCAATCCTTAAGGGATGAGAAATATGTTTGAATGGCAAGTTTGTTGTTCCTTAGATGAGGGGACATATGTCACGGATAAAGCATATTTATTACAAGAGTGAACCTTTGATACACCATTCTCCCATTGATCATTGGCATTTTCCCTTTTACACCGACTCTTCAGATTCTCAATTTCCTTTTGCAATGAAGTTATTTGTTCGTTGTTTTTGTTACGAGTGACTTTAATTGATTCAAACAACTCATTGAAGTGACGTTTAACCTTTTCATTTTCTTCTAGAAAACTTTCGTTTTCCTTTGTAAAGCATTTACTAGGTTACAAGATGAAACGTTTGAGAATTCGAGAATCTAACGAAGGAGGCATTTGGGAGCTCGTCATATTGTTTGTTTGACCCTTTAATTGAGAGATTTGGGCTTTCAACTTTCTCGATCGTGTTGCACCGAGCTTGAATCTGTTCATCACGTTTGTTAATTTGAAAACGCATCAAACTCAGAGCATCCAAGATGTCTTGACATTTGAAGTTTTGACATTTTCTTTAAGATGTTGATATTTTAGTTGTAAATTACAATGCTCAACTTCTAGTTTAGAAAATGTTTAACGAAATTGTCGTGATCATCCAGCTCAATTTTCTCATTTAGTTTAGAATTAGTTTTTCAAGCTCGATGACACGATCATGGGAGACTTTCAGGCCACGAGATAATTCATGAAATTTGGAAGCATTAATAGAGCAATTTGAAGCGTTGAAAACACATCTTGAGCAACACATTCAAGAATAAGATTCTCATTTAATGTATGCGTTCTTTCTCTCAATCTCATTATATTTCAAAGGCACGCCGTAGTCACTAACTTCAACAACCATTGCATCAAATTCCTTTTCCATTCCTTTAATATCGGTTTCTATCCCTTTTAAGACTCTCAAAGTGATCTTTTAGAAGTTTAAAGAAGGGCATGACCTCGCTTAAATAACATTCTTTCATTTGTTCAAAACCCTTTCTCCTTCGCTTATACCAATGGGTGTGATCCTTTTCTTGCAAGTTTTCTCAAAATCAACAAATAGTTGAAGTATAACGTATTGGCTAATTAATGTCTTGCTTTTAGTGGCAATTGTTCTAGGTACAAGATGCATTGGTGTATTAGGAGGATACACACGCTCTAGGCATTTTCCTAAGGGAAGGTTTGTTTCAACAATATTTTCCGCTTTACGCTTATCTAAATCCTTTTTCCGGAAGACTTGTTCGGAGTCAACAATGTCTCGAGGCTTAAACTTGTTTAAGGAAATCCAGTTTTCCTTCTTGTAATCATGAGGAGTGATATTTATGTTTTCTCTTTGCATTTGGGATCATTTTGTTTCTTATTCATCTTTTCCTAGTGATTTCATTTGATTTCTTATATTCCTCGGTGCACTCAACGCAACTAGGTTTACGCCTAGGCTTAAGGATTTCATCACCATCATAAAGCACCTTATGAGCATTTCTAGCCTTTTAATTACCTGGATTCGGTTCCTCAACAAGGGAATGCTATGCTTATCGCTAAGACTCGATGTTTGGTGACCATGTGAGCGATCTGAATGGTGTTTCCTTGTATGTACAACTTGTTTTCAAGTTTGTTTTTCAAAGTTTTCGATTAGAAAATCTCTCAAGAGTTTTGATTCCTTTGCATTAAATTCTTGCTTAAGCATTTTCACATTTTCTTGAAGTTCTTGTTTTGTTTAGCTATTTTAGAAAGTTTTTCTTGCAAGGAATTTAATTCTTGTTTCAATACTTCTTCTCTAAACTTACTTTTTCTAATTCTTCGTACTCACTTGGACATCCATTTCTCGCTCACGAGTGGTCAACTCAAATTTTGCACGTTGTTCATAAATAGCAACACGTTCCTTTTAGGCATTTAGTTCGAAATTATGGAATCATCGAGAGCACATGCAAGTATTCATCAAAGACATAGTCATTGTTGACGCGAAGATGCATCACTTGGTACAACTTCACTTTCACTTTGTTTCACGTATTGATCGTATGGGACAATATTGTTATTACCCATATTTTCAACATTTGATTCAAAAGTTTCGGTGATTGTACTTTGTCATGCATCTTGCACATCAAGATCATCGTATAGTTTTAATACCTCCGAGATGAGTTTGTCCTTGGATAGGCCACTTGTGGTGAAGAAGAGACCTTGGGAGAAACCATTGGAGAAATGCTAGCCATGAAAATTATGTGTGCGAGGGTCCATCATCTACATCGAGTCGTATGCATCACGATCAACGACTTGAAAGGCATTCGATGATTGTGACCTATCTCCGAATAGGCCGCTCATCCACATCTCGCATCATAGGTCTTGGCATTGCCTCGGCAAAGAAGAAACAAAGAATTCCTCTTCATCCAAAGCAAGACCATTGTCCCGAGCTTGTGCCAAGATCATCTTATCTCTCGAAGTAATCGGCGATTCGTGGACGCTTTGGAGATGTGCGCCTTGCAATGTGTCCTTCACCACCACGCTTGTAACATTTGATTGGCTTAGCTTGACATTGGTTTCCATTTCTTCCTCGATTACGGTTGCCAACATAACCTCTCCCGGCTCCACCTCTTCCTTGATCATACTGTCTTTCCGAATCGGTTGCACCACGATCCTTCCATCTTTAACAAAGGGCTTGATTGTGTGGGTTAGATGCGCTTCGAGGTTGTTGTTGGTTTGTGGGAGAAATTCATGTTTTGACTAATGAGAAGAGCTAGTTGATTAATGATGTTACCCACGTGTGCATCAAAGATCGCCTTGTTTGAACATAGGATCGTGGATGAGTTTGTGATTACCATTACCCAAGGGTATGACTTGTGATGCTTTGGTTGTGATTCCGATGTTTGAGTAGAAAGTCATTGAGTCATTAGGCGAGCTTGTCTCTCCCTGGTTGGTTTTGAACCGATTGAGAATCAATTTTTCAAACATAGCATGTCTCTCATTCCAAGGAGGAAGGCATAGAGTTGCTCATAGTTTGTATTCTTCAATCCTTTAGTGAGCTTCACAAATTGTGACAAACTTGTGCCATTCGAGATTCATGTTGTTCACAAACTTTGAGTTCAATTGAATGTTAGGCATAGTCATTCGATGTTCCTCATGTCATTCACTAACTTATGAAATCTCATAGTACTCATAGACACTCTCATCCGGTTTCATCTTGAAGTGCTCAAATTGGTCATAGAGTTGGGGTTCTCTGCCTTCCATAGTTAATTTGAACCGAGAGAAGCATCTTAACATTATCCCAAACCGCCTTTGCATCGGTGTTATGATTGATCGACTTGTAGATGTCTTTAGGAAGACCTTGAAGAATAATGTTTGAAGCCCCGATATCCGCATCGAATCTCTTTTTCTCCTTATCATCAAGCTCATCATACATCTTAGGTCCATCCATTCCGTAAACAGAGTACCATCTTCATTAGTATCAAGTATGTCTCTAGTCATCTCAACTCGATATGGTCCTTCATCAATGGATTTGAGAATGTTGACACCATTTTCCTTTCAAGGCAATACAATCGATTCGTTGAGCCCAAGAATCGTAGTCGGCCTGTCTAGCATGGGTGGACGAGTATCCGAGCCACCGCTTGTACATCCTCGGCAGCGATGGAGATGACAGTAGGGACGTTGGTAGACATGTTAACAGATTATACGGGATTTTATAACTCTATGATTAAACCGGAAATAGATTCTTTCACGGATTTTACTAAATCAAGAGAAAACCGTAAACAATCACTCAAGTCGCTGAAGATAATACACTAAGTCGCTAGAAGATAATGCACTAAGTCGCTAGAAGATAATGCACTAAGTCGCTGAAGATAATGCACTAAGTCGCTAACACTTAATTCGCTAGCCAACTAAGTCGCTAGAGTCCCAAGTCGCTAGACACAAAGCAAGTCGCTATAGTAACTCGCTACCCTCAAGTCGCTAGCAAAATTTTGGCGATGAATTGCCACACAAGTCGCTAGAAATACAAGTCGCTAAAGAGCAACTCGCTCTGCACCAACTCGCTACCACAGAGTCGCTGCTGTAGTGGAGTCCACTACTTGTACTTTAACTCGCTAGATCTAACTCGCTAGGTTTAAAACCGTAACTCGCTACAATTTTGTGAAGCAAGTCGCTATGAAGAAAACTAAACGTGAACTAAGTCGCTAGCAAGAAAAACCATATAAACATCACTTTTCAATCCAAAACAACCCAACCAAGATGATTCAAGCTACCAAATGAAAACCTAAACACTTGTGATGATTCTAAACATAAAAGTACTAACAAAATTCAAACTTTAACACAAGAAATCAACCAAATGATGCAAAACCACTAAACTTTTCAAACTCAAAACCACCTAAATACCACTAGAAATCCAAAGATGTGCAAGATATGATCTAACCATGGCTCTTGATACCAATTGTAAGATATAAATTTTCACATACACATCAAACCATAACACAAAGTAGCATATAGATGGAATTCTAGAGAGAAAGTTAGAGGTTTAGGGAACTTAGTGAGAAAAGTGAAAGATATTATTATGAGCTCCAACTCTCTACCTTGGAAGGTAGAGTATTTATAGTCTTACATAAATCGCCACACATCGGGCCGTGGATCGGCATACAGTGGGTAAAGACCCGTCAGTCCTCCACGGTGTTACTTAACTAAATACTACTTAACTTAAAAGAACTACGACTACGAGCTTAACGATTACATATACTTGAGGTGACCGACTCTTTAATACCGGAATTTCTAATTCCTAACATAGCCTAAGCTCTATGGGTCTCAAAACCTAGGCTCGATACCATAAATTGTAACGCCCGGCCGACAAGGGTAAAGGAATCACAAATAATGGTGTCATATCAAAGCAAACATAAATATCCAAAAGAAGTCTTAACATAAATGCGAAATAATTCAAGTCAACATGACTTCAATACATAGGTCCCAATGGAAAATAAACTCCAATAAAATATCTCAAATAGTAAAGTCTTAAATGGCCTCATAAGATCAAAGCTAAATATCTCTAAGGTAAGTCCACTCAAGACTCATCCCAAAGCAAAACCAGCTCAATGCTTAGATACCGCCATGAAGAAAAGAAATGCGGTGAGCTTCAAAAGCTCGGTGAATGATATAAAAGCAAAGCGAATCTGAAACGATATCGAATACAAAATATAATGAACGAAGATAGCAAAATCATAATCATTTTCAAAGTATAAATCGAATTATCGAATAAGTTTTATAGTTAACTACCTCGAGCCCGAAACAAATATCGATCAAAATCATATTCACATAAGGCAACATTTGTAGGGAGACCTACCAGAGTTATGAAGGGCGTGCATGCACGCAAAGATCAATCATCGATAACGAGATAACATATAATGATATATGATCTAGGATGCACCCATCGCCCACGAGGCGATATTGGTCATATAACATAACTTGAGCTCATAATGATAATGATAAGGGACGTGGCGTAACATCACTCTCTCGCCTAGAGTCATGTCGAGGGTGCATCATCGACACGGACATGGAACCCCATGATTAGTGAAATATTTGGCCTGGTGTCAAACTCTAACACCCAACCTCGACAAGGGTAAAGATATCTCAAATACGGTTTCATATCGAACTTTAAATACTATACAATAGCGAAAGCCTTTACAAAATATTCAAAAGAAAACATAAATAGCTAAACTTCAAAATAAATCTAAGATCTCTAAAGGTCAAGTCTTGCTATCACTCTATTCTTAACCCGGATCGGCCATCCCACAAGCTCATCTTGAATGCCTAATACCGCCGCAGAAAAGAAAAGTGCGGTTGAGCTTACAAAGCCCAAAGGAATGCATATAACGAAACAAAAACTAAACAAAACATAAATACGAATTGAACAAAGAAACGAATAACAAAATCGTAGCGGAACGAGAATAATGAATCATTGAGGATTCTGCGGAAACACAATTGCACAGAAATCCGAATAACAATTAGCAATCAAGGACAAACACATAGCATATTGATGACTCCAACGCAAACACATCAAAATAACCAGACACTTAACATATCGAGAAGAAATAGATTACATATAAACCAAACGAAAAGTCTAAGGTTAACGGAACACTTTCTAGAAAATAAACATGGCATTCAACAAATTAATTAACCTTCACTTAACACACTTAATTCAATATTGCGGCAATGAAATAGCAGGTCCAAATCATGGCGCCTCACAAGCAAATAGAAACATAGTAGACAACTATAACTAAATAAGCAAAAGACATAGCATAGCAATTATCAAGTTAACAGCACTGCATCATAAATTTAATCATTTCCCGGATCAAATATTAGCATAAGCGAGAACTTAACATGGCGTGTCAAACATAAGCGATAAAACACTAACGATAGGCAAAGTTCACAAAATTAAGCGAACAAATTATACATACTAAACTTATAGAATACTCACTTTCACACTAACACATTCATCTCACGATCAACGAATTCACATGACGATAAACTAACATGACATCGATGACAGATGCGAATCATATTTAAACATATTAATCATAACCTAGCATAGTAGACGGTAGTCACATAAACATGCAAAAGCATAACCACATATAATAACATATAATAAGCCGAGCACATAATTATTAACACTTGAACATACCGAATCATAATCATAGAAATAACAAATAAAGATTTAGTTAACTACCACGAGCCCAGAACATATCATATCAAAAACATCATAACTATATAGAAACAATCTCAAAATAATACGGAGTAGCGAGCTCCCAGAGTTTTATGAAGATGCGTATTGCACACGACATCATTCATCTAAACAAATCATATCAGACAACGATCGTATCTAGGATGCATCCATACGCCCACAAACATATATTGATAATATAATACCAACCGAGCTCATAACAAATAACGATAAGGGACGTGGCGTAACTTCACTCTCGCCTAGAGTCATGTCGAGGTGCATCAACGACACGGACATGGAACCCCATGACTAGGTATTATTTGGCTCGGGTGTCAAACTAACTTAGGTCAAATCGAATGTCATAACCGACATAGATCATATTTTATCAAATGTTTAATCATGTTTTCAAAATCAAAGTCTTCATATCATATAGTTCAAAATCAATGTTTTATGATTCAAAATCAAAGTTCGGATAAACAACGACTCAAAAGACACATTAGTGTTCATATCAAATAACATATCGGATAACTCATATCATAAGGTTCATATTCAAATATCACAAGGTTCAACAAATATGCACATCAAAGTCTTCCTAACATAAAGTTCAAATCGATATCGCGTGGTTCAATAAAACATAAGTTTAGATAAGCAACATGCCAAACAATCGTGAAAGGTTTCATAGCAATGGCATTGGAAACCCTAATAAGTGGAATGGAATTGACTAACGAAAATAACATCATAAGGAACCTTTCTCGAAAAGGTCGAATATCTCAGACGATAACGTAAGTGTCTTAAAGTAAGACGAATATCCGCACCTTAAAGCAAATGAGAGAAAAGTAACGAATGTAGGAATATGAAGATGTAACGTCGCGTCTCCTTCAACGAATCTACACGGATTACGATTTATTTAATATCTATTAGCATCATTAATGTTATAACGGATTTATCGCATTAATACTTTTAGAGTTGTCAGAATATTCTCATTTTAGTGATAGACGGAATTACAACATTTTAGAGTATTCCTTATTAATTAACCAACTTCCTATTTAGGTTCTAGGGTTTCCCATACTCTTTAAATATTATTAAATACGCATAAAATTCACATGTTACTTCTTTTAATGATTTTCACTTTGACCTAAAACGTAATTGATAACAAACCGTTATTTCAAAACTCATGCGTGTCTCTCAAAAATCAACTCACACTTGTCGAACCCATAATTACTCGAATTACAAACTACACCCTTGACATCTTTAATTTCACAATCTAACCTTACTTTATCGATTTTACTATTTTGGCCCAAAGGTTTTAGAATTTACAAAACATACCCTAATAAATTAAATACAATTCGAATGGTCCTCTAAATATCCAAAATGACATGTTTAACCCCCACACTTATTTTTATACGTTTAGTACCTTTATTTTACTGTTCACAAAAATAACCTTTAAGTTTCATAATTTACAAAACCAACCCAAAACTTTTATGTAAAACCGAATAATGCATAACTCAAGTACAAACCCTAAACCTAAGTTTAACCCATCATTAATCCATCATTATTACTGCATTTATTACCCTTAGTTATAATAAGCAAACCCTAATTTTTATAAACCCTAATCGTCCCTTTTTAAATCCTTTCCTTTTTCATACGCGATCTAACAATAAAACCCCAAACAAATCACACAAGCTTCGAATTCACAATTATGTATTTTATTCAGGTCTTATATCATATAAGAGTCTTTAGAAATTAATATCATGGTCCCAAAAATTATTATACGCTCATTCGTTATTTTTATACGCTTTTAGGGTTTTAATTCCAAATAATTCCATACGACTTATTAAACATGCATGGCTAATTTTTACGTGTTCTATATGACTTGTAGGACTGAAAATAATATTAGGAACATACCCTTGATGAGCTTTGGTCGTTAGAACAAAAGAGACCAAAAGTTCCACTCACGAAACCCTAACTAACCTAAAACTAACCACGATCGAAACAAAGACCTTAGAGCCTCGAACCGATTTTTAACACCTTCTTTACCTTCAAACTCGTCCAAGAAAAATAGCTACAGCCTTGGGAATCAAATGTCGAATTATGGGGGTTTTGAGTTGGTTTGGGTTTAATCGGCAATTAGGGATAGATTAAACCGTATATTATGTATTTATATGATTTGACAATTTTCTTGTGGGCTTAATATTGTAATGGACTTAAAATAAATGAGACCTTAATTTTATAAACTTGTATTGGGCTTTTATTAATTTTATTCTTTTATAAAACTTAATAATTACATATTCTGATATTTATAAAACACAAAATTGATTTTATAAATATTATTAACTATAAAATAATCTTTACAAAGTCTTTAAAATTTATTTGGATCATATGTGATATTTCTTAAAATTTTCTCAATTTACATAGCTTATTTGGTATCCTTTTAAATTAATTATTCATACTTTTGATCATAAGGGTATTTTGGTCTTTTGTGAATTTTAGAAATTCGGTTTTACAATTTCTTCCCTCTAAAATTAAATTTAGTCCTCGAAATTGAACAAGAAGCGAACAAGACGGCGACAATTATGGATTTCGAATTTCAAGGAATATATAACGAATGCTAATTATATACTTATAAAGTATTAACAATAAAGATGAGATAAGGAAAATTCAAAACACGCTCTAACTTACACGGTATCTAATGATGAAAATAACGATGCATAGACGTAGCGAATCCTAAAGGTCTTACTAATCACATATAATCAAACTAAAAGGATCTAATGTTCCTCAAACACTACACGAAATATCCTATGATCAAAATAAGGGTACGGAGACATACACATTTAGAGCAAACATAGTAATCCATGGTTCACACAAATCATAACAATTTGAATTCCAAGCGTATAAAACTTACACGTAATGATATCGACAAAATCTCACAAATAGGTACAAAATTCCAATCAAACATGAGGTGACAAATAACGAGATACAAGTCAAAGTCCAATCACGTATCAACCACATGCATTTCCCGCACGTCATATAATTTCAATAAGTTCAAATTATATGATCTCGGTATATCACGTTGATCGGCGTCATAATACTTGCATCACATAACCGTTCTTATTGTCATCATATTCTCGTCCCGGTCATGGTAAACCACATAACTAATATCGAACAAAACATATCACATACCAATAACATACAAATAGCAAGTAACATACTATAACGCACGGATACACATTCATGCAAAGATATACGACATCAAAACAACTTACCATACCACAAAAGAAAGAAGGCCACCAATGCACAAAACAATTCCTCATGACTCATTACGACGATCCGAAAGAAAAGGCGAGTTATACCGAATGCTAAACGATAAAACTTCACGATTCAAACCGAGTTCTGAACGAATCAAAGAAAAGTAATGCCGATCAAAATCGCGTAGCAAGATATCAAACCGCCTCAAAACGCGTGACAAACGAATCAAAGTAACACACGTCGCGCCCAAATCATATGAAGTAGATGAACCTTCTCAGCCACCGGTTGAATTATGTCTTCGTCGTTGCGTCTTTGGTTGATTTGTCCAGCTCCCTCCAAGAACATCCCGATGTCTCCAAGAGTACGCGGCAATCGGTGTGGCTTCGCTTCACGAACCTCTCCAAGACAAGGATCATTGCGACAACGCAGGTCGGCACCATCTTCTTCGGATCCACGGGTAGTCTCCATCTAACGATCGACAAACGGACGAGCGAAAACAAAATAACAAAATTCGATACGAAAAGAGGAGGGCCAATTCAGTGAAGACAAAAGAATATCGAAGTCAAATCTGAACGATAGTCAAAAGGAATCGAAAGATATTTGAAGAGACGGAAACCTAAGATCTACCCAATCCTCACAGGTCATAGCCTAAGCTCTAAGGGTCCTAAAACCTAGAGCTCTGATACCATAATTGTAACACCCCAACCCGACAAGGGTAAAGATATCTCAAATACGGTTTCATATCAGAACTTTAAATACTATACAATAGCGAAAGCCTTTACAAAATATTCAAAAGAAAACATAAATAGCTAAACTTCAAAATAAATCTAAGATCTCTAAAGGTCAAGTCTTGCTCTCACTCTATTCTTAACCCGGATCGGCCATCCCACAAGCTCATCTTGAATGCCTAATACTGCCAGAGGAAAAGAAAAGTCGGTGAGCTTACAAAGCCAGTGAGCAGATATAACGAAACAAAACTAAACAAAACATAAATACGAATTGAACAAAGAAACGAATAACAAAATCGTAGCGGAACGAGAATAATGAATCATTGAGGATTACCGAAACACAATTGCGTAAATCCGGAACAACAATTAGCAATCAAGGACAAACACATAGCATATTGATGACTCCAACGCAAACACATCAAAATAACGGACACTTAACATATCGAGAAGAAATAGATTACATATAAACCAAACGAAAAGTCTAAGGTTAACGGAACACTTTCTAGAAAATAAACATGGCATTCAACAAATTAATTAACCTTCACGTAACACACTTAATTCAATATTGCAAGAATGAAATAGCGACCAAATCATGGCGCCTCTCACAAGCAAATAGAAACATAGTAGACAACTATAACTAAATAAGCAAAAGACATAGCATAGCAATTATCAAGTTAATGCACTGGCATCATAAATTTAATCATTTCCCGGATCAAATATTAGCATAAGCGAGACTTAACATGGCGGTCAAACATAAGCGGATAAAACACTAACGTATAGGCAAAGTTCACAAAATTAATGAACAAATTATACATACTAAACTTATAGAATACTCACTTTCACACTAACACATTCATCTCACAGATCAACGAATTCACATGACGATAAACTAACATGACATCAGATGACAGCATGCGAATCATATTTAAACATATTAATCATAACCTAGCATAGTAGACGGTAGTCACATAAACATGCAAAAGCATAACCACATATAATAACATATAATAAGCCGAGCACATAATTATTAACACTTGAACATACCGAATCATAATCATAGAAATAACAAATAAAGATTTAGTTAACTACCACGAGCCCAGAACATATCATATCAAAAACATCATAACTATATAGAAACAATCTCAAAATAATACGGAGTAGCGAGCTCCCAGAGTTTTATGAAGATGCGTATTGCACACGACATCATTCATCTAAACAAATCATATCAGACAACAGATCAGATCTAGGATGCATCCATACGCCCCACAAACATATATTGATAATATAATACCAACTGAGCTCATAACAAATAACAGATAAGGGACGTGGCGAACTTCACTCTCTTCGCCCTAGAGTCATGTCGGTGCATCATCGACACGGACATGGAACCCCATGACTAGGTATTATTTGGCTCGGTGTCAAACTAACTTAGGTCAAATCAGAATGTCATAACTGACATAGATCATATTTTATCAAATGTTTAATCATGTTTTCAAAATCAAAGTCTTCATATCATATAGTTCAAAATCAATGTTTTATGATTCAAAATCAAAGTTCAGATAAGCAACAGCTCAAAAGACACATTAGTGTTCATATCAAATAACATATCAGATAACTCATATCATAAGGTTCATATTCAAATATCACAAGGTTCAACAAATATGCACATCAAAGTCTTCCTAACATAAAGTTCAAATCAGATATCGCGTGGTTCAATAAAACATAAGTTTAGATAAGCAACATGCCAAACAATCAGGAAAGGTTTCATAGCAATGGCATTGGAAACCCTAATAAGTGGAATGGAATTGACTAACGAAAATAACATCATAAGGAACCTTTACTGAAAAGGTCAGAATATCTGTACGATAACGTAAGTGTCTTAAAGTAAGACAGAATATCCGTACCTTAAAGCAAATGAGAGAAAAGTAACGAATGTAGGAATATGAAGATGTAACGTCGCGTCTCCTTCAACGAATCTACACGGATTACGATTTATTTAATATCTATTAGCATCATTAATGTTATAACGGATTTATCGCATTAATACTTTTAGAGTTGTCAGAATATTCTCATTTTAGTGACAGACGGAATTACAACATTTTAGAGTATTCCTTATTAATTAACCAACTTCCTATTTAGGTTCTAGGGTTTCCCATACTCTTTAAATATTATTAAATACGCATAAAATTCACATGTTACTTCTTTTAATGATTTTCACTTTGACCTAAAACGTAATTGATAACAAACCGAAGTTATTTCAAAACTCATGCGTGTCTCTCCAAAAATCAACTCACACTTGTCGAACCCATAATTACTCAGAATTACAAACTACACCCTTGACATCTTTAATTTCACAATCTAACCTTACTTTATCAGATTTTACTATTTTGGCCCAAAGGTTTTAGAATTTACAAAACATACCCTAATAAATTAAATACAATTCGAATGGTCCTCTAAATATCCAAAATGACATGTTTAACCCCCACACTTATTTTTATACGTTTAGTACCTTTATTTTACTGTTCACAAAAATAACCTTTAAGTTTCATAATTTACAAAACCAACCCAAAACTTTTATGTAAAACCGAATAATGCATAACTCAAGTACAAACCCTAAACCTAAGTTTAACCCATCATTAATCCATCATTATTACTGCATTTATTACCCTTAGTTATAATAAGCAAACCCTAATTTTTATAAACCCTAATCGTCCCTTTTTAAATCCTTTCCTTTTTCATACGCGATCTAACAATAAAACCCCAAACAAATCACACAAGCTTCGAATTCACAATTATGTATTTTATTCAGGTCGTATATCATATAAGAGTCTTCAGAAAATTATTATCATGGTCCCAAAAATTATTATACGCTCATTCGTTATTTTTATACGCTTTTAGGGTTTTAATTCCAAATAATTCCATACGACTTATTAAACATGCATGGCTAATTTTTACGTGTTCTATATGACTTGTAGGACTGAAAATAATATTAGAAACATACCCTTGATGAGCTTTGGTCGTTAGAACAAAAGAGACCAAAAAGTTCCACTCGCCGAAACCCTAACTAACCTAAAAACTAACCACGATCGAAACAGCACCTTAGAGCCTCGAACCAGATTTTTAACACCTTCTTTACCTTCAAACTCGTCCAAGAAAAATAGCTCCAGGCCTTGGGAATCAGATGTCGAATTATGGGGGGTTTTTGAGTCGGTTTGGGTTTAATCGGCAATTAGGGATAGATTAAACCGTATATTATGTATTTATATGATTTTCCAATTTTCTTGTGGGCTTAATATTGTAATGGACTTAAAATAAATGGGACCTTAATTTTATAAACTTGTATTGGGCTTTTATTAATTTTATTCTTTTATAAAACTTAATAATTACATATTCGGATATTTATAAAACAAAAATTGATTTTATAAATATTATAAACTATAAAAATAATCTTTACAAAGTCTTTAAAATTTATTTGGATCATATGTGATATTTCTTAAAATTTTCCGAATTTACATAGCTTATTTGGTATCCTTTAAATTAATTATTCATACTTTTGATCATAAGGGTATTTTGGTCTTTTTGTGAATTTTAGAAATTCGGGTTTTACACAAACTATCTTAGGTCAAATCAAAATGTCAAAACCGACATGATCATACTTTATCGAAGATTAATCATATTTCCAAAATCATAGTTTTCATATCATATAGTTCAAAATCGATGTTTTATAATTCAGAATCGAGTTCGGATAAACAGCAGCTCAAACACACGAATGGGGTTCATAGCAAAGGCTTAGGAAACCCTAATATAAAAGCTAACGAAAAGAAAACGTTATAATGAACCTTTCTTTGAAAAGGTCGTAATATCTCGACCTTATTCCAAAGCAAATGACCAAAAAGCGAAATACGAAAGCAAAGGATTACTCCTTCTTCACGTAACCTATACACATTAACGGTCGTACAAGTTATTTATGATTCCATAATTGTCGAAATGATCTTTTAATATTTGGTGTTCATACTTAATGTATTCAATGATCTTAATACTTTAGAGATTTATGATTAAATGAGACTTAAGTGTTTTATAACAAATATTGTAGATTAAGGTTCATTATGTCATTTATTAAAGTTTAGGTTAAATGTGAAAATAGTTTAAAAGTCATAACTTACACATGAAATAATCTAATTAATATAATTAGCTTCAAACCCTAATCGACTCTCATTTATGTTCTAGGGTTTTCTCAATCTTTAATATCATATCAATGTGCATTTACTTTACATATTACGTCATTTAATGACTCATTACTCTTGTTTATTTACTCAACACATTCATGTCTTAACCATACGCTACTTATACACATATTATCGTCAACTTTATACCCATGCACGCCTATGATTTCATGTGACTACACAAATTACTTATTATCCGGATTAGATATACATCTACACACACATGCACAATAGCCGACTAGATATGAACACGCACTACGTTTACACATCGACAAGCTCACTTGACTCACAACACACGCAAGATGGTACGGTTCACAAACCATTTAGGGTTCGGTTCACACATCACTTAGGGTTTAGGTTTTGCATGATCTTTACTCATTTAATACACTTCCACAAACTCTTACATGTTTCGGTTAATACATAGGTTTCGGCTAATATGTTTTACGCAAACCCTAACTCTTCTACGTACTTTACATATTCACGTTTGCATGTTTCACATAAGGTCCGATTCATTTATATATGTGGTTCGACTTATTTAAGATCCGATTCATACAATACGTATTACATACATGCTCTTTAATATTATAAGGTTCAATTCATATTTGTTTGTTGGTTTCGTATGGTTCGGCCAAAAAAAAGAACACAAGCTCGACTAAAACAAAACATGATACAATATATTATACGTTAGGTGTTATCAAAGGAAGACGAGAAAACATGTTATACCTTAGCTCGTTGGAAACAAAGTCTCGACACCAAGGGAGTTAGGGCTTCGGCCGAATGAAAAAGAAAAGAAAAGAGGCAAAACTAGGGTTTCCAAATTGTGTTAATGTGTTGTATTTATAGTGGTACAAATTTGGTTAGGCTTGAGGTGTGTGGGCTTCGGCTTGATCCAACCGAACAAAAGAAACACGGCCCAAACGGTCTCTCGGCTTGAGTCCAAACCAACAAAACGAACGGCCCAACTTGGTTCACCATTAAACGTAAACAAGGCCCAAACGAATGGCCCAACTATTTACGCGAGACGTTTAACTTCCGTCATACAAAGTCGATCACATACACATATTTGTTAAGTACGGATATGGAAAATATATTTTTACAATCCTAATTATTGGAAAAAGAAAATTATTTTTATGACTATTTATTTAATTATTATTAATTAAAAACTATTTTTAACTATTAATAATACCCTAAAATATAAGAAAATATGAAATAAAGCTAGAAAAGTGAAATTATGACTTAGAAAAATCTAAAATAACTAAATAGAATTTTCAAAACTAATTTTGTATTTTTATGATGATTTTTCTATTTTCTACAAATTTAAAACTATTTAAAACTAATTAAAATGCTAGAAAATCTATTTAAGCTAAGAAAATTCTGGATTTTTTTTTTGCTTTTATAATTATCTTAAGCTATGAAAATTGAAAATTATTTTTTGAAGTTTTTCGATTTATTTGTAATAAAAGCTAATTAAAAGTCTTAAAAGCGATTTAAAATAAGAAAATAGCAAACAAAGATGAAAAATTATGAAAAATTCGGAAAATTCTAAAATATTATTATGATGCTAGGTAAATTAACAAAACTAGATTTGAACACAGGATAAGCTACGCTAAGCAAACCGAGATTAAAAGCTATTAAGCAAATAAGCTATAAGCTAATTGAGTGTACCAGAAGCTACCAATATTTGAAATAAGCTAAAACTAGGTGAAATCAACTTACTGCAGCTATCCTACACCACCAGATTACAAGCTACAGGCTTATGAGTACACAATCAAACAAGTGAATTCAGTCCTTAGGGGCTTATTTCAAGCTTAAAAATAAGCTATCTACCCTAGTTGGAACCCAAAACCAGATATCACAATCTCAAGTGGACCTAGCAAGGAGCTTATAAACCAAATATTAGCCCAGGACAATCTCTCATGAGCTTGTTGAGAGCTCTGACAAAACACAGCATACTCGCTTATCATCGAGTGTGTGCATGTGGCATATGGGGACTTATTGGAAGTCGATTAAGAGCTTATAGAGCTTGATAAAATTCAACAAAACCGAGATTATTAAACTAGACCAATCGAACTTGTAAAATCTAAAATATCATTTGATTAAAACCTCATATGAATCCATGAAAGATCAAGAAAGATTTGCAAAACCGCAATTATCACTATTTGACTATTGAAAGCAGTTTTAGAACTTTGACTTTATTGAACTTTGAGCTTATGAAATGGAATGTGAATTATGTTTTAAGACGAAATAAGACTAAAATAAGCTAGATTAACTAATTCTAAACCTATATGCAAGTTTATGATTTCTAAAATCCTAACAGATATGAACTTGTGACAGATTTAAAGTGATTTTGACTTACAGAGTTCTAAGGTGCAAATTAATGACTGAAACTGACTTAATAAGGCTAAAGTAGACTAATGCAACCTAAACCTACTTATGCTTGAACCTCTATCTCAGACTTATCCATAGATCCAAACACTAGTTTATGAAACTGATTTTGCAATTTCACTTAACTAGAACTAGCCTATACTAACAATTAAACTGGATCAAAAACATCCTAATATCCACTAAATGAACATATCTAAGTTAACAAATACCACGATTTAAACACAAGCACATTATGCAAACTATATTAATTATGAAAATAAAATAAGTACTCACAAGTGATCCAAATATTGAGAAGCTTAAAACATAACCCAATCTACCACTATACTAATCAAAACCAACCCACTCCAAAGATCAAGATCAACCCAATCCATTTCGAACCAAAGAGTGATCACAGATTGACTTTCGTTGACCAATTTTGGTTTTTCTAATTTAAAATACTAAAGTCTAATACTGTGCTCATGAAAAGCTATAATAAGCTTGTCGAGCTTGTATGAAGGGTAAAAGAGCTTTGTGACTTCTAATTAGTATAAATGATTTAATACGAATTACCAAGAAACTTAAAAACTTGAAATCTTATTAACTTGGAATAATTACAATACAAAAGTGAAATTTAACTTGAAATAAACTTGATTTTACACTAAGAACTTAAATTTAAACTAAAACAGACATTAAAGAAAATTTACACTATCAAGTGGTCTGAAAACATGCGACCCCTTCTCTCTCAGTCTTCTTTCTTCTTTATATTGATTTCTTTTAGTTCCTTGTCGACCTCTGATTATTTCCCACCTCATTTCATCCATTGGATCTTTCAAATTCATCAAAACCGTCCATTTGTCATTTTGGCGGAAAAGTCATAGTAGGTGTTTTGTGCATTTAATGCAATTTGGTGGGATGCGGAGGTGTTGGGGAGTGGGTAGAGGTGTAACGGTGGTGGTGAGGTGGAAAGGTAGTGAAAACCACCCCTGGTTTTGGTATTGCAGACGTGGGAGAGAAGAGTGAACAGTGCAGGCGGTATTTATATTTTTAAAACGTGGGCCGGGTTGGATATTGGGCCAGCTGGGTGGGTTTGGTTTTTTTTTTTGGGTTTGGTAAATAACATAATGGATCCATTTGGTTTGTAGAAATAATAATACAAGGACCATTCATGTAATTTCTGGATTTTAAGGGACTGAAAATGCCAATATTCCAAAGTTAACACAAGGACTAAACCTGCAATTAATGGTTAGTATAAGGACCAATATTGCATAAAATTCCATTTTTATAAACCCAAGGACTATTTTTACAATTTTCAAACTCAGGACCAAACTTGTAATTTTCTCAAAACTTATCATATAAGGACCAAATATGCCACATTTGAATAATACAAGGGTGTAGTTTGAATAATTTCCATTCACCTGGGGACCGATTTTGACACTTTTGTAAAATTGAGGGACCAAAGTTGTAAATTGTGATTTTAAACTCAAAGGACAATTTCTTACAACTTGTGAATCCCAAGGACCTTATGTGACTTTTATAAGTTTTGGAATGACTAGGACTATATTTGACAACTTTTGTAACTCGAGGGACTAAAGCGCCAATTATGCAAACTTGATACGTTTTTCACGATTTTGGTATTTTGCATTTAAAACACATAAAACACTTATTTGTGATATTTTCATCATTTTGATGCGTTTCGAGTGTTTTCGGATGTTTTGGCATTATAAATGGTACAAAATGATGAGTATTTAGACACTCATCAATCCCCACACTAAGATATTGCTAGTCCCTAGCAATCTTTTGAGAAAATTAATGGATTTCATCTCTTTACCAAAAGCCATTACTTACGGAGTAGTCCAATTGTTTTAGTTCAAGTAAGAACTTTGGTACAATTATAACCAAATGATTTTGAGCAAATCACCAATCAGAACGGTTTTGATTTGTCTTTACCGTAAGTCGTTTGCTTCGGACTAGCCAACTCTTAGATAAATTATCAATATTATCTTTGGTGAGTCGATTACCAATTATGGATTTCAACCGCCTTTACCACAAGCCATAAACTTGCGGGCTAGCCAACTTTTCACTAATTAAAGATATAGCGAAATAACATCATACAATTTTGGGCAAATTGCAAGCCATTAACGGATTTGAGATATCTTTACCAAGAGCCGTTTGCTCTGGATTAGCCAATCCTTATGTGTGTTAGACATGGTGGATCGACACCATTTCTTTGAGTAAGTGTAAAACACTTACTCCAAAAAAATTTTGGCCAAAATGGGGAATTGGGTGGTATAATTACATGATAAAATTCGTGAGAATTCCCCCACACTAGAAATGAATATTGCCCTCAATATTCAAAGTACCTACTGTTATGCCGAAACATAGAACGAAAAGGAAATACTACGGCCATTATTTTATTTTTGATATATACACATTTTTTTTTTTTTTTTTTTTTTTAGAGATGAAAACTTATATATAACAATGGGCAACTCCCACACTAGGGTGGTACACACGGGTGAAAACCCATGTTTAACTATCATTTTTGATTAATGAGTCGCTAGCTTGACTCGACCCAATTAATTTGTTCATGGGAAGTAAGTGGAAGAGACAATCTCCATCGAACTTTCATTCAAGATGTTTGTATAAACATTGAAGTACGTGAAAGTTCCACACCGATGAGATATACATAGAACCGGCTCAAAATGATAAATGAAAATGCCGGGATCAAAATAGTGTCCTCATTCCGAAGGAGAAAAGGAACGAGAAACCACACCATCTCGTGAAAATGGAATAAAGATGTGCATCACAATGCAATCCCATTCTTCATTAGTGAGGAGCAAATCACCATTTTGACATTTTAAGCTTAAATTTGAAGCTTGTATGGTGATTGTCAAAGGAATTTCCGGTAGGGAGGGTTGGAAACGGTTCTTCAATCAACAGAGTTTCGGAAAAGGATGTCCCCTCCGAATCAAAATAAGTATTGTCAATCCCTATTGGAATTGACTCATCACTAAGAAAAGCATCGACTTCCTTCCAAAGTTATCATCTTCCTCATCCGGAGTGAGAGAAGGAATGGAAGAGTCGGAAATGGGACAAGAAATGAGTGGATGATCATTATATAGGAGATTTTCGGTTTCTCCAAGATCGGCTTGAAATCAAAGAGATCATCGTCACTTTCGATGAAAGTGGACTAATGTGAGTGAGTTCATCGGTGAACTCCTCAAGAGGATCGATCGTGGAGTGATGCCTCAACATACTCGATGTTTCCATAAGATTTAAAATCATCGCTAAAATCGGAGAAAGTCTCAAAATGATCTTTTGAACACTCAAGAGGAAAGGAGAATCACATATGCTCGAAGTTCCTGTGACTCTCTCGGGATTGGGACAAGGTTCTCAACACTAGACTTTATGAATTCGTCCGATTCCTTTTCGTGAACAAGGTCAAGATGCTCATCCCCATATTTAGAGAGTGAGTGGGAATATCGGGTGTGATAACAACAGATGAGGAGTTGAGAAGGACTAGCATACATATGTTTTATACTTTCCATTTGTTCTTCGCTAGTAATTCCATCATAGTCTTTTCTCCCGATTTTTCATGGAAGGAATTTCAACCGATGAACTTGATGAACCCGCATAAAATTGACGAATATCAAGGGTAACTTCATCATCATCGCCATCAGAATGAAACGGAATCGAGAGCTAGATTTGGTCGCTTTTTCTTTTGCAATTGATTCCTAATAGATTTTTCAAAGGCAATTTGGGAATTTAATTTAGCGACCGCTCTTGACTAACAATTCTTCCATGGATTTCTCATTTGGATTATCTTGGGAATGTTTACATTCCTTCAAATCTTCACTAAATCCAAAAGATCAAGGAGAAGATTTTGAGGAAGTGGCTCAGCCGAGGTGGTGCCCGATTCACTTGGTACCGTAGAGGTTGGTCATGATACGAAGAATCGTAATTGTTACAAGGAAATGGATTCCTTGTTTGACAATCGAGCTAAAGTGAGGAACTCCACAATACTCACAACAAGAAACCGATGTGGCCGTGAGTCATATGTGTTGTAGTCATAATTGTTATCGTGAACCCGCTCATAGACAAGCGTGTTTCCCGATTGACAATCGAACTCGGAGTGTGAACCACCACAGACTCACAACAAGAAATCATTGAGTCTCACGGTGTGGTAGTGATGGAATAAATCGGTTGTGTTATGGTAGGAATAGGGATCCCGGTTATAGACAGGACCCGCTTCCCGATTCCACCATGCTACAACTGGGGCAATTGCCACCATTATAAGGACCACCACACCATTGACAATCAAGAGGGTGATGATAAGACATAGAAAGAATCAAAGGTTTACAGAGGGGTTGGGATGAAGAATCAAAGATGTGAGAGGGTAAAGATGGATATTTTTGGTTTTTGGATAAATATAAGAAAGAAAATCTTTTTGGGTTTTTGTGTTCGTTGAAAACTTGAATAAAAAAATGTTTTTGGAAATCGATATGTCAAACAAATTAACTTCACGATAATTTTGGTTTTATATGAAAACAAGGAAATATGGACAAAGATGGTAAATATACAATGGTTGTATATTCAACAACACCGATGCTTCAAATTGTAGTAGACGCAAGACACCTCCCAAGAATAAGCGCCAAATTTTGATTTGTCCCAAACGGTCAACCCAAATTAACCAGGTGAATGGTCAACAAGAGTCAATCACTTGAGAATGCAATGCAATTATCCAGGGGAGTTTAGTGTATCCCCGGGTCGTTAAGTCCCAACGAGGTGTGAACACTGTAATAAAACGAATCTGTGATCGGGTGATATTGAATGGAAAAAGGTTTGTAGATTTGGAATAATTATATCTAGAGAAAAAGTTTGTAAATTACAGGGGCTTAAATGAAAATTAAAGAAAATTAAAATGATAAATTATATTAAATAAACGCTATCACTATTTTTAAAATTGATTAACGTTTAAAACCTAAAATGTACGTTTAAATTAAAAACTACGTAACGTACGAAATAAAACGTGAAAATAAAGAAGTAAAATACCTACGGATATGGAAAATATATTTTTACAATCCTAATTATACTAGAAAATTATTGGAAAAAGAAAATTATTTTTATGACTATTTATTTAATTATTATTAATTAAAAACTATTTTTAACTATTAATAATACCCTAAAATATAAGAAAATATGAAATAAAGCTAGAAAAGTGAAATTATGACTTAGAAAAATCTAAAATAACTAAATAGAATTTTTAAAACTAATTTTGTATTTTTATGATGATTTTTCTATTTTCTACATATTTAAAACTATTTAAAACTAATTAAAATGCTAGAAAATCTATTTAAGCTAAGAAAATTCTGGAATTTTTTTTTTTTTTTGCTTTTTATAATTATCTTAAGCTATGAAAATTGAAAAATTATTTTTTGAAGTTTTTCTGATTTATTTGTAATAAAAGCTAATTAAAAAGTCTTAAAAACTGATTTAAAATAAGAAAAATAGCAAACAGTGATGAAAAATTATGAAAAATTCAGGAAAATTCTAAAATATTATTATGATGCTAGGTAAATTAACAAAAACTAGATTTGAACACATGATAAGCTACTGCTAAGCAAACTGAGATTAAAAGCTATTAAGCAAATAAGCTATAAGCTAATTGAGTGTACCAGAAGCTACCAATATTTGAAATAAGCTAAAACTAGGTGAAATCAACTTACTGCAGCTATCCTACACCACCAGATTACAAGCTACAGGCTTATGAGTACACAATCAAACAAGTGAATTCAGTCCTGAGGGGCTTATTTCAAGCTTAAAAATAAGCTATCTACCCTAGTTGGAACCCAAAACCAGATATCACAATCTCAAGTGGACCTAGCAAGGAGCTTATAAACCAAATATTAGCCCAGGACAATCTCTCATGAGCTTGTTGAGAGCTCTGCACAAAACCTGTGCATACTCAGTTATCACTGAGTGTGTGCACAGGGCATATGGGGACTTATTGGAAGCTGATTAAGAGCTTATAGGAGCTTGATAAAATTCAACAAAACTGAGATTATTAAACTAGACCAACTGAACTTGTAAAATCTAAAATATCATTTGATTAAAACCTCATATGAATCCATGAAAGATCAAGAAAGATTTGCAAAAACTGCAATTATCACTATTTGACTATTGAAAACAGTTTTAGAACTTTGACTTTATTGAACTTTTGAGCTTATGAAATGGAATGTGAATTATGTTTTAAGACGAAATAAGACTAAAATAAGCTAGATTAACTAATTCTAAACCTATATGCAAGTTTATGATTTCTAAAATCCTAATGATATGAACTTGTGATGATTTAAAGTGATTTTGACTTACAGAGTTCTAAGGTGCAAATTAATGACTGAAACTGACTTAATAAGGCTAAAGTAGACTAATGCAACCTAAACCTACTTATGCTTGAACCTCTATCTCAGACTTATCCATAGATCCAAACACTAGTTTATGAAACTGATTTTGCAATTTCACTTAACTAGAACTAGCCTATACTAACAATTAAACTGGATCAAAAACATCCTAATATCCACTAAATGAACATATCTAAGTTAACAAATACCACAGATTTAAACACAATCACATTATGCAAACTATCTTAATTATGAAAATAAAATAAGTACTCACAAGTGATCCAGCTATTGAGAAGCTTAAACATAACCCAATCTACCACTATACTAATCAAAACCAACCCACTCCAAAGATCAAGATCAACCCAATCCATTTCGAACCAAAGAGTGATCACGCTTGACTTTCGTTGACCAATTTTGGTTTTTCTAATTTAAAATACTAAAGTCTAATACAGCTCATGAAAAGCTATAATAAGCTTGTATGAAGGGTAAAAGAGCTTTGTGACTTCTAATTAGTATAAATGATTTAATACGAATTACCAAGAAACATAAAACTTGAAATCTTATTAACTTGGAATAATTACAATACAAAAGTGAAATTTAACTTGAAATAAACTTGATTTTACACTAAGAACTTAAATTTAAACTAAAATGACATTAAAGAAAATTTACACTATCAAGTGGTCTAAAACATGCGACCCTTCTCTCGCCTTCTTCTTCTTTATATTGATTTCTTTTAGTTCCTTGTCGACCTCGATTATTTCCCACCTCATTTCATCCATTGGATCTTTCAAATTCATCAAAACCGTCCATTTGTCATTTTAGGAAAAGTCATAGTAGCGTGTTTTGTGCATTTAATGCAATTTGGTGGGATGTGGAGGTGTTGGGAGTGGGTAGAGAGGTGTAAAGGTGGTGGTGAGTGGAAAGGTAGTGAAAACCACCCTGGTTTTGGTATTGCGACGCGGGGAGAGAAGAGTGAACAGCAGCGCGGTATTTATATTTTTAAACGTGGGCGGGTTGGATATTGGGCCAGCTGGGTGGGTATGGTTTTTTTTTGGGTTTGGTTAATAACATAAGGGATCCGTTTGGTTTGTAGAAATAATAATACAAGGACCATTCATGTAATTTCTGGATTTTAAGGGACTGAAAATGCCAATATTCCAAAGTTAACACAAGGACTAAACCTGCAATTAATGGTTAGTATAAGGACCAATATTGCATAAAATTCCATTTTTATAAACCCAAGGACTATTTTTGACAATTTTCAAACTCTGGGACCAAACTTGTAATTTTCTCAAAACTTATCATATAAGGACCAAATATGCCACATTTGAATAATACAAGGGTGTAGTTTGAATAATTTCCATTTTAAACACCAGGGACCGATTTTGACACTTTTAAAATTGAGGACCAAAGTTGTAAATTGTGATTTTAAACTTCAAAGGACAATTTCTTACAACTTGTGAATCCCAAGGACCTTATGTGACTTTTTATAAGTTTTGGAATGACTAGGACTATATTTGACAACTTTTGTAACTCGAGGGACTAAAGCGCCAATTATGCAAACTTGATACGTTTTCACCGATTTTGGTATTTTGCATTTAAAACACATAAAACACTTATTTGTGATATTTTCATCATTTTGATGCATTTAAAGTGTTTTTGGATGTTTTTGGCATTATAATGATACAAAAATGATGAGTATTTAGACACTCATCATAGTTATTCGTAAGTTAGGTTTTAATTTCGTTGAATGAATATAAATGTCTTTTACGTATTCTATAAATTTCGATTCCAAGGGTATTTTAGTCTTTATTCATGTTTTAGATTTTCAGGTTTTACAATCGTCCTCGCAAAAGTAATTCCAGAACAAAGAGTTTTTATATTCATTGTCAAAATTTCATATCAATGAAACTAAGTATGACAATTATAATCTTTATACTTCTATTTAATGTATCTAGGAAAGAATATTCAATCATAGTTAATTACTTAATTATGATTAATATTATTATCACTAGACATGCATTAAATATGTGTCAAGATTGTCCATATGATTTCTACACAAAGATTTAAACCATTAGGGTTTCCATCCTTCAAGAAACTCATTTTCATTATTAAGATAAACCAAGTATCTAAAGTTGATTATCTTTTGACAAGATCTCAATATTCATAGTATGATTGATTTACCACAATTCAACATTTGGTAAATTTATCATTATGATTAACAGCTTACCATGATCCTCAGAACTCATATTCCTCAAGATATTAAATATCCGAGATATCCTTACGGATCTATGAATGACAATTCCATCATATTAAGGTCTATCATTTTCATGTTTAGCCTCATCATGATATTTGCTAGCGCATTTTAGAAGATTATGTATTTTGTAATTCAATCTTTCAAGATCTAAACAAAACTCCCACTTGCCTTTAAAAAATTTAAAGATTACCTTTAAATAGTTTAGCAAGTAGAGCAACAATACATTGTTCTCTTTTGGGATATTACAAAAAACATTGATAGTTCCTGACTTTAGTTTGTTACAACCTACTTTACAAGTTTAACAAATTCAGAACTTCATTATAAGACTTAATGTGATTCATCACATTCAATAAACAAATGGTGTCTTATCAATCTTCTAGGTTGGAGTCTTATTGAGTATATTCAATCTATACTCAATCTTCTAACCTTGATAACATGTGGAAGAAACTACAGTTATCTTGAATCAAACATGCCAATAGATTTTGATTCTTCTAATTGAACATACCATAAAACTATGGTATTTCATTAGAATTAATATTGTAAGATAATCTAACAATATTTTAAGATAACCATCTACTCTTTGGCTTACCTATTTATCAACAAAGTAAAACTTAATGGTACAATAGAATTACCAAGTTAATTGCATGCATTATAACACAAGTATCCTTGACCAAGTCAAAAGACATATCAGTTATAATCCCACTATACGTTATAAGTCATTGATCAACTCATTGACTTAATGCATATGTCTTAAAACACAGCAAGTTAACGTCTTACTTTATATTGTAAGTCTTGTATTAAAATACTTCATGTTTGTGACTTCACAAAATCATAACATTTATAATTAAAGTAATTATGAACACCACCTCGGGTTTCAATTTCAAGTTAATATTTTCTACATATATTTAGGTCATTCAACGAATACTTAAATTCAAAGTAGTATTAGATTACTTTATTTAATTATGCCATTCCATGAAAAGTTCAACGTGAAAACGCAAAATCATCCATGCTCGCTCACGACACGTGGATATTTTACCTTGGTCTATAATCTAGTTCACGCTCACGTAACATAAATTGCAACAACAAGTGTTTCTTAAATATTGAATGACATAAATATTTAAAATAAAGTAGTCTTTGTTATCATCTTGACACATGTTCTTAATAGGCAATCATATACATTTAAATGTATAATTCCTATTAGAACGTTACTCTCGACCTTGCGGTCAAGAGAATCCATTTAAATCATATTTATATGTGTTGTACCTTGCACACAATAAAGATTTCTCCCACTTGTGCATGTAACAACATCATGTAGCGATAAACAATACGATACACGCTCGCTTATTTGATTAATATGATTTGTGTCATAGATATAACAAGTAGATGTAGGACTATATTGATTAGTAAGGAAACGCACATGAATCTCCTTAAAACATAAGTGCCTACAATTGGAAAGTAATTATCTTTGAAGATAATCTAGGTCACTACACAGAAATAAGGCTTGTAGCTCCCAATCGAATTAGAAATCAATAAAACAACTTCTTATTCAGTAATGCAACACAAATGCTCCCACTGAATCTGACAACATTGTAAGTGTTGCATAACCCGTGAAAACAACTTGCTTGCTTTTTACTTTCCTACACCTTTAAAGAACCATACGTAATCATTACTAAGGTACTAAAAGGTGTATTCTACTATGTGAATGATGGGTTATCCATCAATGTTATTAACTTGAAAAATTGGGTATGCAATTTCTTCCTTAACAGGTCTACCATACCCATACTGGTTTGTAGCACCTTTAAAGGCTAAAGAAAAACAACTAGATAAAATATGCTAGTTTGCCTTTTACCAATTTTCGCGGTAATTTGTCTAGCTTCTAATTTTGTAACTCATATACATGTTTTCCAGTTAACCAACATTCATGTTTGTTACAAAAGGATTCATTCACCAAATAAGGGTAATGAAATCTTTTTGGAAAATATGATGTGCAATTCATTGCGATGAGTTACATTAGAATTTAGACAATTCAAATGTTCCTATTATATCTTTCTCATTCATGAAAATGAATAGGATTGAGTCTCATGCTTCTCCCATGGAAAAGAGACTTCGTTTGTCTTTTCGGTAAATTATTCGCGATCAAACATTTGTATGAAAGCAGAATGGATCAATTTACTAATCAAAGACTAAATCTCGTTTACGATTAAATGTTGCATTTATACATTCAAAAGAATTACAAAATTCAATTTTAGTATTTTCGATAATTAACCTTTTCAAGAAAATTAAATACCCATGGTTCATAATCATATAACCATTTAATTTTCACCGAAAACTAGGATCCAATTGACATAGTTTCATCACATCGGTTGATCCGCTAGTAATGAAATTATTCAAGATGGTACGAGTCGAACCTCAATTGCCAATTTTCAAATTGCAATTCCTAGATTTATGGGATTTACATTTAGCCAATTTCAATTGCCATGTAAACATGTTTTATCCCCATCTTATGCCTTGAGTTGCCGCTCACTACAAAAATCAATTAAGTTGTCCAACTTAAGAAACGCAAAATCGTCCATGCCCGTTCTCACGAAACGTGGACATTTTACCCTTTGATTACGATCTAAGTCACGCTCTCACGCAAATAAAAGGTAATCTTAGGTGTTTCCGTTTACTGGATGGCATATAACTTAAATTAAAGGGTAATAATTTTGATGTCAATTAAATATGTACAAAGATGTCATGCATTCATCTTCGTAACATAGGTTTTATTAAAACATTTATATCTTGTTTTAATGTATAAGCTTTTCATCATCAAACTTTAATTGAGGTATTGATTCACCAATCAAGGAATTTAGTGTTAATTATCATCCATTATACCGTACTTTTGCATAAGTGTAAACACTTAGTGTTTCGGTAATTACCACCGAAGTGGCGCATGGAATTAAAACTAATTCGCCCTTAAGATGAGCTTGCACATTTAATGGCTTACTAAGTAGCTCCATTCGAACTTACAGGGGCGGACCGTAAGTGCTAAAGCATAACCTTAGACAACCTTTCGGTGCGACCGTATGCACTTCTTTATTAACCCTTTATAGTTCATTCTAGTGGGTGAGCCGTTCGCACCATTTGTACCAAAGTCACCAATCAATTAAACGATTATGATAACTATGCTTAAAATACATGTTTCACCATTGTTTAGGTCGGTTTATTTTTCTTGTAAAATACCCTTGTTACACATAACAAACAAGCAAGTATTTAAAATAACATATAAACAATGAATGCATAACAAAACAAATAAGTCATGCATATCAAATAGCCACATGCAAACCTTTTGATAAATCTTATTAATAATCAATTCTAGATCATCAATATGTACATGTTTAATTAAGACTTTCACCGCTTGACATAATGTACAAGGTGAGCCACATGCATCGATTCATCGATTGCGTATGTCAAAATTAAACACATACCACATAGCACATAATTGATTAAATTAATAATTATTGAGGTCTTCATCAATTTTAGATCTATCATAATATTTAGTGTATATCACTTAATCGATAAAGACATACAATAAAAGCATATCCATGATAAAACATGCATGTAATTATCATGGACGTAAATTACACTTAACAATTAATGCAATTAAACAGAGTTACGCAATACACATAAAGTTGCATGCATCCTAGGGTTTCTAATCCAATTAAAACTTAAGTTTACAAAACCCTAATTAGGGCACCAAAAACGCCCCTAAAAATTAGGGTTTAGGTTTTGCAAACCCTAGATCTACGATACAAATAATAACACAATCATGTTTATTTTAATTATGTGTTTCAAGAATTAATTACTTGTTATACAAGGCTCGTGATGCCATGTTTAGTTTATAATACATGATATACAATAATAACATGTAGACATCAAGAGTACACAATGAAGACTAAAGATCATAACAAATAAATAATTAATCGAAATTATGCGTAACGTACCTCTTGCTAATGTCGATCTCTTGAACAAAACAAAGAATTGGTTTAAAGAGTTGTCCTCACCGCTTTACAACTCAAACCAATTGGTGTAAGAATAGTGTCTTACTACCACGTTCTTGTACACGCGAATTAACCAACGAATCTAGCGATTGCTAGATCTAACACAAGTCCTCGTTTTAAGAAAAAATGAAACCAAACTCCCTGACAAGGGGGTGTTCGGCCGAGATTTGCAAGAGAGAGGAGATGAGAGATCTAGGGTTAATTCAATGCACAAAGATATGAAAAACCATAGAACCTAGCCTTGCTTATATAGTGAATGGAAATCTTGAAAAACAAGTTAGGGATTAGGGCTTGGAGAAGCCCCCTTGGCCGGCCATGATGCAAGCCCAAGAGAAAACCCAAAACTTTTCCATTTCAAGATTTTTCATTACTAGTCCTTTCTCTTTTCATTTAACGGTCGTTAGTCATTTTTCCGTTAAATATTTAACGATCGTTAAATGGACTTTATGTGCAATAACTAATCGTAAACATTAACATTAATTATTTAACTTTAATTCTCATTCGCTAATGTGTGCAATCCCGTGATCATGAGTTTGAATTCGGACATTTACGTGTTTGTAAATATATACATTTCCAACAGTAGATACAAGTGCCATTTACAATCTAAAAATATATTTGTTCTATTTATCTTTAAATGCTTGATCAGTTTGGGCAATTGCCTATTTGGTTGTTTTACATGCACGAAAAGTATTGAAGTCTTGAAGTGCTTAGCTCGTCGATCAGCATGAAATGTATATTTTCCATATTGAAGATTTACATTTGAAGTACTTGCGTCTATCTTAGGGCATCTACAATGCTCCACCGCGGATCGTATAATGAATGAGTATTGGACTGTGCAATCCATTGTGGAACTGCCACCTTTTCACACGGTATTTATACCGATCTTCTCTGTCTCAACTCTTATTGTACACTCAATGTGGGCCATCTCTCTACCCACTCCAATTTAATAAATATAAAACCTACTACCATGACCAACTTTTCTCTTGGTTTAATGTATATGTAGAATAAGATATTTGGCTAGTGAGTAGGTATTCAACAGAAGACCATAAAATATTGTAACAATTACTGTATAGCATTCTTGTTTTCTTTTGTAATTTTGATTTCTTTTTAATATTTCTAATATTACAACACCAAAATACATACAGTAAGTATCATTTCGACTAATTTATGCTATATGGACAAATAATTTCGAATACAATTAGCTTTTTTTACTAAAGTTATGTCTTTTTAATTTGTATGTAACTTGCCTCTTATTTTTATACTACATTAATGTAATTTTAAAAATGAATAAATTTATGGTGATGTGGAAATGCATTAAACTACGTAAAGTTCAATGCATTGTGAGAGTTTGTATAAAATAATAAGATGCTGATATGGCGGTGATGTGGCAGTGTACTGAACTCTGTATTGCACCCTGCATTGGAGATGCTCTTAAGATAGTATGCTACTATACGCTTGTGCCTATTTGGTTGTTTTATATGCATTGATGCGTGTATTCTATACACCATTAAATATAAAAAAATTATCCAAACATTATTCGCATCACATAATGCTACTAAAAAGAGTGAGTTATCAGTTCAACACGTACGTATTGACATCTACGTATACAGAGTAGTACTACTATAGTAGTATGTACATAGCTGGATTATATTACTAAAAGGTACTCTCTTCTTGCTCGCTCGTTAAGATCAACCGTGTTTGCTCACCCTTAGTTCTGAAGATCCTTAGAAGCAATCTATCGACGTGATTGTCATACAATGTTCTCCATCTCTTTAGAAAAACAAGTGGACCAACAATGATCGCAAATCCCACGAAAAACCCCAATCCAATACTAATAAAGAGGTCAGTTCCATAACACAAGGTGCAAGTTGGCATTGAGCAAGCTGCCCGAAGAAGTGTATAGGCGCGAATGGGATGCGATTATTATAGATGGGCCGAAAGGGTACTATGGCGAGGCCCCCGGTAGGATGGGGCCGATATTTTCGGCTGCGGTTATGGCTAGAGGGCGGGAAAGAGATGGAGATACGCATGTGTTTGTGCATGAGTCCACATCATCTTCTGTTTCTGGTGACGACTTTGTTGGAAAATTGGTTGGCAAAAGTGACTTTTGACCAACTTTGGACACAATTATCTATATGTATATGTCACATATATGAGTAATAGTTTGTAGGTTCGCGTTCTCCTCGAAGAGAGCTTCGCAATAAGCCTTTATGTGTCCAAAATAGAGTTGATGTGAATGAGATATCGGGTCTCAAAGTTAGGCACTCGGTACCATGCCTAAAGAGGAAAATTAGTTTATTTTCAATCCCACATCGGTGGGATGAGTAAACTTAGAGGGAGTCTATTGTGTATAAATAGAGACCCTAATTCCACAAGTTTTACAGACATCAAATCAATAGTTATTATTGATTTCCAACATATGGAATACGATCTCTTAAGATGAAATTCCGTGCGCTTTTGTTAAGTCCGACAAGACAACTTCATCGTTTTGGTCATTGTACCGGGAAATGACGGCGAATCTGTTTTAAGGAAGCGTGTCAAACACGTGCCTCGATTTTTAGTGCTTCTTTGTTGATATCTATTGGTGATCAAGTAAGTCTTTTGACTATTTTATTATTTTATTTAATTATCGTTTATCCGCTTACATTCTGCTTTGTATTTAATTTTCTCGTTATTTATTTATCGTTAATTTTATTTATTGTAATTTAGATTTTTTAATAAAAGTGTAACTGCTTCCCTACGCCTTAAAACAGATTACGTAATGTAATTAAAACACTTTATTAAAATCGATTTAAATAATTAATGATTTTATACAAACTGTTTTTCTGAAACCAAGATTGAGTTTCTTTGAAAATCGCTTTATAACTAAATGAATTTTAATTAATGATTTGGTATAATGATTTATAAACGATTTTTAAAATAGTTTATTGAATCATTTATATTGAAACCATGATGAGTTTCTTTTCAAACCGATTTATTGCATATGTTATTGTTTAAATCGATATTGAAACCAAGCTTGTGTTTCTCGGAATCATATATGGTACAAGTTTACATAAACCATGTCGAGTTTATTAGATACCATATTGTTTTAACAGCTTTTTTTAAACTGTTTTAGTGTTTATATATTCACAAGTTAACCGATGGTAACATAATTTGTGACCTAGTGAATCTTGCGAATGTAATTGGTGCGCCAATTACTAACATGGTTAAATATCATGATGAAATCAGATTCATTGAAACCAAGTGGAGTTTCTTTGAAACAAATCTCATAAAATACAAGTTGTCATTTTATTAGATTACTAGAACGTGTTTATTGAAACCAAGATGAGTTTGTTTTAAACAAAATCAAAATAGAAGTCATATCATATTTTGTGGAAAAGTTTCTTTGACTTGTTTAGCTTATTTAAACCAGGCTGAGTTTAATTATAAACTAAATATAGTTCTTGACACTTTATGCATTTGAAAGTAGATCTATAGAAACCTTGTTGAGTTTCTTTGATAGAGTAAATCTATTTTGAAATCTTGTCGAGTTTCATTGTAGAATTATACCATGTGATGCAGATCTATTAAGATATTGTTAAGGATGATTAACAAAGTCATATTACAAATTTGTTTTTGTTTCAAAACATTATGTAATATGCGATATTGTTTAATTGTTTAATCGAAAGACTTGTTTAAAAGCGGTTTTGTATAATGGATCTTACAAAACATTAGTGTTTTAAACAAAATTTGATGTTATCGTGTTTGTTAAGAAACACTTTGTGATATAGCAAGTTGTTAATTATTCCAAATTTAGTGTTACACTAATAACGGAATATTAACAGAATGATCGGAATGTCATGAGTGACATCTAAAAATCTGCTCCCGAACTTGATGAAAGGGAGACCGATACTCGAGTTATGTGTACGGTAGATGCTTTAAAACATTCAGATTTTATGTGCCATAACTATGGGTTAAATGGCTTGAATGTAATGAAAATTGTTGCCAAGGCGGATCCGACATTAGAAAATGGTGGATTAACACTGGGCATCATGTCATGAGTATGATGATAAGAGTTTGGTTAACTCTTTCAAAGTAGCGTAAAATGGAGAGATGCAATCTATGGGCAACTCTATAATCGCTAATAGCAAGGGAAAAGAAATGTGATGTTGAAATTCACATGTGGAAAAGAGCTTAAGTGAACCAACATGTTGTATGTGCGTAGATTCATAGGAATCTTGTATTTGGATGGTTACTTAATAAATTTGGCTTTATTTTATTTTAATCAAATAAAATTGAGTTAACATTGAATACAATTTTGGTCGGTGCAGGTTATTCCTTCATTAAATGTTTAAGCCGATTTTTTTGTTTTAATAAAATGAGTATAAATTCATTTTATTTGATCCTTTGAATGTATAGCATGGCCAACTCGGACATGTTAATTTTAACTCAATACGTTGTTTAATTAAATAAACGAACACGGATTACAAAAGTAAAACTTATGTTGAAGCCAAATTGACAAGATTGTCTTTTCACTCGGTTGACCAAAAATTAACCGAACCCTTGATTCACATAGTTTTATGTGATTTGAATCGATACCTACAAAGGTAGCAATTAGGTACATCATCGTAATTGTTGATGGTAGTACAAAATATTGCGACTTTTACTTACTTGAGAGTAAGAATATAGACAAGATTGATCTATACAAATTAGTTGAGAATCAACTTATTATCGAAAACAAGGCGGTTCAAGTGATATTGGAGGTAAATATATGTCTTCGCTCATGTATGTGCTAAACATGGAATAAGACATAAATTTATTGCTCCTTATACACCACAACATAATTGTTGATAGGAAAGAAGCGTGCCTTAAAGATATGTTTATGCCATGTTGTTAAAGTCATGGTTTAAGCCATGGCATGGGGGAAAGCGGTTTTATTGGCTACTTATCTTTTAGATAAGATTCCTGTAAGGAAAAGAAGATAGTTTTATGAGCTATGGATGGAAGAAAACCATCCTATAAGTACTACGAATGTGGGGGTGTCTATCTGTCTCGACACCCAAGGTTCAAAATATTGGACCTAAAACATGGTTTGCATAATTTTGGATATGCTCATAACAAGAGTGCTTATCATTTCTTTGTATGTGATTCGAAACGATGAATATACACAAAGATACGATAACCGAATCAAGGAAAACTTTCATTGTATGAAACCGTGTTTCATTGATTATTAGAGGAGAATGGATGTTCATCTAGGCTTGGTGGTAAAGTTGTCCATGATGAGAGGCAACTAAATGATGAAGTCTTTCATGATGAGAGACATCAAGATGATAATGTTGTTCGTAATAAGAGACAACAAAGGAGTTGATAATGATCTCCAAGATGAGACAAGATCAAACCGAGGAAGAAGAGGTTGAACCTAGAAGAAGAAAAGGGCAAGAACCAGAAATCGTTTGGACCCGATTTTGTTTCTTTTATGGTTGAAAATGAACCTACTTCATACCGAGAGGCGGTTACTTCCTCGAAGGGCCTCAATGGAAAGAAGCCATTAAAAGTGAAATAGATTCTATTTTAGAAAATCATACTTGGGAGTCATGGATTTACCTCCGGTTGTAAACCACTAGGCTATAAATGGATCTTCAAGAAGAAGATGAAAGCCGATGGCACCATTGACAAGTATAAAGCAAGATTAGTAATCAAAGGATTTAGAAAACGAGAAGGTCTTGATTACTTTGATACATATTCGCTTGTTACCCGAATAACCTCGATTAGGATGATACTTGCTATTGCCGCTTTAAGAAATTTGGAAGTTCACCAAATGGATGTGAAAACGGCATTTCTAAACGGAGATTTAGAAGAAGAAATCTATATGAACCAACCCGAGGGTTTCATGGCTTCTGGACAAGAGAACAAAGTTTGTAGGCTTGTTAAGTCATTATATGGCTTAAAGCAAGCTCCCAAACAATGACATCAATTTTTTTTTTCCCGTCATGTCAGAACGTGGATTTAAAACAAATAACGGATGTTTGTGGAAAGAAATAATTGTTGGTATATATGTAATCATGTGTCTATACATAGATGGTATACTTATCACTGAAAGTGATAACAAGATGATCAAATCCACTAATGAAATGTTGAGTCAAGATTTGACATGAACTACATTGGTCGCTCGATATGGTTCTTGGAACTAAGATCATATGAAACCAAATGGATTTGTTTTGAAGTCAAAACACTATAAGGACAATATTCTTCAGAGGTTCAATGTGGGGATTCCGCCTAGCTAGAACTCCAATGACATCTTTTAAATCTATTTATAATAGAGGTAAAGGTGTTGCCTATTTTGAATACTCGGAGAATATTGGGCCTTATGTGTCTAATGACGTGTGTAAGACTTGATTTAGAAGTTAAAATCAAGTTAAGAAAATATACCATTAATTCAAGTGATGACCATTTGAATAGTATTACACAAGTACTATGATACTTACGATATTGCATTTTGAAGATATCCAACTGCTATCTAATGATAGAGTAATGCAAATATGGATTCTTACATAAAGAATCTAGATCCACTAGAGCGGATGTATTGACTCACGTGGAAGTCGTGTCTTGGAAATCTTGAAAGTATTTCAAACAGACTTTTATAGCTAAATCTATGGTGGAATTTGAATTTATCATTTGAGATAAATTTATAGAATATGCGGATATCTGCGTTAATTCGTAGAGGACATACCAAGATGGCGTAAACCGTAACGACCATCTATACAAAGTGTGATAGTCAATTGAAATTGACAGAGCTCATATCACAATGTAAAACGGTAAGTCAAGACATATCCATCATAGACGTTGATTGGTGCGACAACTACTCTCAACTAGAGTTATCACGATTGACTACGAAAGTCAATAGATAACATCACGGATCCGCTACGAAGGCTTAAGCAGAGAGTTAGTTAGTAAGTCGTCTAAAGGAATGGGACTAAAGCCCTTAAAGGAATGAGTTTATATGAAGGAAAACCTAACCCAGTTGATGGAGATCCCAAGATCCGGGTTCAATAGACAACCTAATCATATAAATGTGGGGAAGTCACGTCAATACGGGGAGTTACTTAACATTGTAACTTCCTAGTCCATTCCTATAACAAATGTGACTTGTTGAGAGGTTAAACATATGGCTTTAATGATTCAGATGAAATCACAAAGCATAATGATTCAAGATGAAATCACAAAACATATGTTTTAATGATTCAAGATGAAATCACCTATGTGAGAGAAGTGGGGTCGCTTTGAAGGAATTGTGGGGCGCAAATCCTAAGAGCTCTTGCAGAACCGTGCTAGTGTTCATGACCATAACGAACATAACTATGAGGACTTGACAATGTCGGGAGAGTCTTGTGTGAAGTGTAATGTCGCTCACGTAAACAGAGGTCGAGTTCAAGGACATCGCGTCTACTCGGATCTAGGAGACTAAGTGCATCTCACAAGGGAAGGTTCAAAGGGTCACACCTACCTATCCTTTGCAAGATTCAACTATTGGAATTTCATCGTAATTTTGTGTGATTACGACCGATCTCCATTCATGTGGGGATTGTTGGAAAATTGGTTGGCAAAGTGACTTTTGACCAACTTTGGACACAATTATCTATATGTATATGTCACATATATGAGTAATAGTTTGTAGGTTCGCTTCTCCTCAAGAGAGCTTCTAATAAGCCTTTATGTGTCCAAAATAGAGTTGATGTGAATGAGATATCGGGTCTCAAAGTTAGGCACTCGGCACCATGCCTAAAGAGGAAAATTAGTTTATTTTCAATCCCACATCGATGGGATGAGTAAACTTAGAGGAGTCTATTGTGTATAAATAGAGACCCTAATTCCACAAGTTTTACGACATCAAATCAATAGTTATTATTGATTTCCAACATATGGAATACGATCTCTTAAGATGAAATTCCGTGCGCTTTATTAAGTCCGACAAGACAACTTATCGCTTTTGGTCATTGTACTGAAAAAGCACGGCTTAACTGTTTTAAGGGAAGCGTGTCAAACACGTGCCTCGACTTTTAGTGCTTCTTTGTTGATATCTATTGGTGATCAAGTAAGTCTTTTGACTATTTTATTATTTTATTTAATTATCGCTTATCCGCTACATTCTGTTTGTATTTAATTTTCTCGTTATTTATTTACTGTTAATTTTATTTATTGTAATTTAGATTTTATTAATAAAAGTGTAACCGTTTCCCTACATTGTAGGAATTTCTGAAGTATCATTGTCACAAGTCTTGTTCAAAGGGATACCACATAGACCTTGGTTTCCCTTAAATGAGAGCTCCGAAAACGTTTGAAATTGTGAGCCACGTGGGATACGTCCAGACAACTGATTATATGACAAATTTAAGAATGAAAGGAATGAAATACTTGCAATCTCAGGTGGAATTCTTCCGCTTAGCTTGTTTACCGAAATGTCCAGTGATTCAAGGCTTTCCACTTTTCCAATTGACGGCGGAATTGGACCCGTGAGTGCATTGTGGGACAGATTTAAAAGTTCAAGTAGTTATAGATCCCCAATTGTGACTGGTATGCTCCCTTGGAAACTGTTATTAGAAAAATCAATTGAAGTGAAAATGTTGATAATTTTAACAAACTCTCTGCTTGCGCCCTTGAAAACAACAGTCGCTGAATCCTGATAGTATATTGCACTGTTAGCGGGATGCACGTAATGGAGGTAGTTAGCCTTGGCTTGGTTATCCATGACTGCTTGAAAACTTGTGAATAATTTTGGAGGTAGAACACCTGAAAACCTGTTTGAAGCAATGTCAATGATTTGTAGATTTGTCCAATTACCGTTAAATCCAAGACAGCTGATATTCCCGTAAAAGCTATTGGAACGTATGACAAAAACATGTAAGTTGGACAAGTTACTCAACCAACATGGAAAAGTACCCGTTATCAGATTATCACCAAGATCCAAAACATCAAGATTTTTGCAGTTCATTAATGAGAGAGGAAGGGTTCCTTGAAGATGATTCCCGCTGAGATCTAATGTTTTTAGATCACAAGTTTCAGGAAACAAATCCAAAACATTTCCACTAAGGTTGTTTTTTCCGAGATTCAGTACTTGAAGAGTCTTGCTTGTTTCTGCCAAGCACGAAGGTATCATGCCACTCAAACTGTTATGAGACAAATCAAGAACAAGGAGACTACTTGCATTGCATATTGATGGAGGGATGGGTCCAACCACTGTACTGTTTTTAATGGAGAAGAATAAGGCCGAGGTAAGAAAATTACCGAAATCAACTGGAATAGAAGATCCAAAGTTGTTGTTTGAGTAATCCAAAATATAACTTCCTTTTGAAGGAATGGGGATATCTCCTTGTAAGTTATTGGAATGCAGGTCGAGTATGTCAAGTCGAGAAGGAAAAGTGTAAGGCTTTTGAAGACTTGATAACTTATTGAGTGACAAATTTAAAGACCGAAGATTCCCGTCCCCAACTTCCCAAATCCAGTTTGGAATTTCACCGGTCAATTCGTTTACTGATAGATCTAGCATCATCAGTCTTGATTGATTCTTCAAATCAGGAAATTCTAGCATTTTGCATGAAGCTAAGTTCAGTGAGTTGAGCTTATAAAGCGACGAAAACGATGAACTGTTTGCATTTACAATGACCGTAAGATCATTGAAGGAAAGTTCAAAGGTGTATAGCTCCTTTGACGCGCCAAACATGTCCAAATCTACAATACCAGTGAATTTGTTCGCAGAGAGCTTGAGAGTCGAAAGAAGTGGAAATTTGAATATGAATTCAGGTATCGGACCATCAAACTTATTCCTACTAAGATCTATGGTTTGCAACTGACAACAAGAAACGTTTATAGACTCGCTAATATGACCAGAAAACGTGTTGTTAGAAAGGTGCAAAATTTGAAGCGAAGGCAACGTTAACACAGACTCAGGAAACCCCCACCCAAAGAATTGCTAGACAAATCAAGGTACTCGAGCTTATCAAGACCCTCCAAGTAAGAAGAAGGAACATTACCCGTTAGATTGTTTTGACAAAGATCTACACTTACAAGATTCTTAGCTGACTGAAACGAAGGAACTGAACCAATGAAAAGATTACCAGATAAATCCAGATACTCAAGACGATAAGGTTTTGCACCCAATCTGGAATTTCTCCACTGAGTCTGCAGCTTCTAAGTTCCATCCTGGACAACCACTTAAGGCCACCGATAGAATCAGGCAGTGTCCCACTTTTTATACTCTCGTAACTAAGATCAAGTCCTATAACATGAGCTCGCCTTTGAACGAAGAAGAATCATATATGAGCTCGCCTTTGAACGCTAACAGTAATGATTCTTGATCCTTGAGGCATTGTCCATATACATATTTATTACTAGTAGTATGCAGACCATAAACGATCGAGTAAATCGATATTATAAGTAGAAGCCGAGATGAAATTTGAGTACTCATTTGGCAATATGGTGAAAACTGCTAAGATATGTGATTTAAGGTTATACAACTTTATTTTCATATATATGTTGACAAGATGAAATTTTTGTTAATGTTTTAAAGATGTGAACAACGTTACAGTAGTTGAAATTGCCATAATGTTATATTATTGTTTAATTATATTTTTATATCGAGGGGCGGACCCTCCCGGGGTTATGTCAACCACATGGATTCTTGCTACGTAGTGTATTTTTGTTAAAAATCTCGATTTTTCTGAAATGAACGTAAGTGTAAAAATGATTTGTTACATGACATGTTAGTTAGCATATACTCCCTCCGTGTCCACGGTTATTTTTGGAATGCCCTAATTTAATTGTCAACGAATAAAAACTAGTAGATAGGAAATTTGATTAACTTTATACCATATTATATTATCTTTGGTTAAAATTTAAAGCTAATTACCAAAATGAACCCATACCCAACCCAATATACTAAAATGAACAAATTTTTATTAATTTATCAATATGAACTTTTTGACATGTATGCAACACATTAAAATCTTCTTTAATATTTCTCTTTTTTCTTTACGGTTTTTATCTTTCCCAAAAATAATTTTTATAAACCACTCACACCATCTTTCTTCTCTTCATCTTCGAAACTTGGTCTTACATCTTCATCTTCAAAAACAACCATGAAGTTTTGAATGTATACTATTCATGAACAAACATCAATGCGTATTTATAACTAGAAAACATGACTCAACCCTTCCCCCAACTCTTTACTCTCCCACGCCCACCATCTCGCTCACCACCTCGCCCACCACCACCACCTCGCCCAGCTATGCCCCAGCTCGCCCAAACCACGCCTCCAGCTCGCCCATCACTTTTAAACTAGCCCACGATCCCCTAGCACTCGCCCAAACTCATCACGTGTAGCATTTATACTTTTCAATCGCCTAGAATGTCGCCTAAAGAAATGATAGACACGTGTAGGGTTCAAAAATTGTCTTGAATTGAATATAACGGATCATATGCAAAAGTTCATTTTTGTAAAAACTATGGCCGAAGTTCATTTTCGTAAATGTGTACTTGTTATGGTTCATTTTAAAAAATTACTCTAAAATTTATGTTACTAACTATAAAAAAAAATAGTTAATTAGTTAAAAGTAAAATTATTTGCAAAAAATATATATATATATATATAAAAAAATTAAAAAAAAAAAAATAGGGAAAAATAATTATATTTTTTATAAATTGTGTGTTTGTTTTTTGTCAGGATCAATTATTTTAAAACACATAATATTTTGTGAACCTCATGAGTTATAGAAAATTGGTCCACCAATTGTTTAAAACACATAATATAATTTATATTATCTATTAAAGGCGTAATTAGGCGTGGACGGTAGTTGAATTAAAATATAATGATGCATGTGAACAAAATGTGACAATGCGTGTGATTATTGTCGTTACTTGCAAACTTTGTAATAAAATATGTTACATGTGTGGGATATTGAAATGAGAAAAGTTTTATACGGAACAAGTTTTATCTAAAGAACAAATAATTAGATCTCAGCCATCCATCCATTTGAATCCAACGGATTAGATTAATTTACATTTTAAACTAAAATTATACTTAAGGGGTCATTTTTGTAATTTTCACATTATCATTATACTGAAACTGAGATAAAAACACACACACTTCACTCACACTCACACGCTCTCAACTTTTCAGATCCCCAAAACCATCTTCAAACCCTAACCATCGCAAATCCACCAAATCCACCCCCAAACCACCCCCAAAACCACCGCGAAACCGTAATCATTCATTTAAAATGGATATTCGAGAAGTATTAGCCCTATCTAAAGGCGATTCAGTTGCAAAACCGGCTTCATCTAACGTTTCTGATAAAAGTAAGCTTCAAATCCATTTTTAATTATTTTTGATTAATTAACATCAGTAGCTTATTTTTTTATTGAAGTTTTGTGATTGAAGTTTGTGATGGATTAAAGTTTGTGTTATAGGAATCAGTAGCTAGGTTAATTTGCTTTTTCTTGTTGTTAGGACAGCCATAATAATCAGTTTTTAGCTTATATGCCCATTGGGATGTGATTAGATTGCTTCTTTTAGAGCTTAATTTGTCAGCTTATTTTAGAATTTATGATCAGATTGCTAAGAGAGGGGTGTTTTGTTCAGGTTAATTAGCACGAGCAATTAGCACGTCGTTGTAGCTTTTGAATTAATGTGCAAAGTGACGTAAAAGTAGCGTTAGAAAAAATTAGGTATAAAAACTTAGCAAATTCTAGCCGTTTGTTGCCAAATAAGCTGCAAAGTAGGTGGATAAGGCTGTTTGAGCTTTTTGCTATTAGGATCAAGTTTTAGCTTATTTACTTCTAGGCTTAGTTTAATTAGTTAAAAATAGTTGCGGTAGGTTAATTAAAGTTAGTTCAGTCCTATTTCAGCTTGTTGTAGCTTCTGGTACCAATAGCATAGCTTTTAGCTTATTTTCTCATGGGATTCTTAATGCTCAGTTATTGTATATCTAATGTTTTTTTTTAGGTGTTGTCATTGGTTCCCCACGGAAGAAGTGGGTTACAAAATATGAAAAAGAGAGGACATCGGCTGAAAAAGAGAAGGCATTAATTTGAAAAGGAAGGTGTCATCAGAAAAGAGAAGGTGCCGGCTGAAAAAGAGAAAGAGAAGGTGCCAGCTGAAAAAGAGAAGGTTCCGCCGAAAGGAGAAGGTGCCACTAAGAAGGTGTCGGAGAAGGCACTGTTGAAAGGAGAAGGTGCCACCAAAAGTGAAGGTGTCGGAAAAGAGAAAGTCTTAGGCTAAGAAGGTGTCGAAGAAGGCACGTGTTGAAAAGGAGAAGGTCTTGGATAAGGTGGTGTCGGAGAAGGAACTAGTTGAAAAGGAGAAGGTGCAAGAGGGTAGAAGGGTAAGAAGTTGTTGGTAAGGAGCGAGGGGTAAGAATGTAAAGGAACAGTGAAAGGTAATGAGAGAGATGTTAAGGAGGCGAGAGTAAGAAGGTTAAAGAGGCGGTGGGTAAGAAGCGAGAGAGAGAGAGGTTGAAGAGTCGGTGGTAAGAAAGTTAAGGCACATGCAAAGGAAAGGAGAGAGGTTAAGGAACCGGTTAGTAACAGAGTAAGGTTCAAAGCGTGCAATTATTGAGCCACGGGATACCACTAATGTTAAGTTGTCTAGTCTTGTCAAGCCAAAGGATAAGTCGGCTAAGGATAAGCCAGTTGAGGCTGAAGATAAACTGAAGGTCTATCGGAAAAAACTGCAAAAAGGTATATTTTTGATCTCATGGGATTTATTATAAATCCCATTGGATTTTGCATGCTCCTTTTTTAGTTGTTAAACACTTCTAAATCAGCTGATGAATCCCATGGGATTGTATCATGGTATTTTTTTGATCAATATATTTATATTATGTTTTTTTATGTAGATTCTGCTGTTAAGTTGGATAAACTGGAGTCTGTTGAACCAGTTCAGTCCAAAGATGAAGTGAAGCGTAAAAGGATTTTGTCTTTATCTAAATTAGAAGAGAGTAGAAAAAAAGTTAAGGTCAAGGAACAAAAAGGTATAGTTTTTAGAAATTTGTTTTTTCTGTGTTTTTGATCTCATGGGATTCATATTGACCTTATACGCTTTAGAGAAATTTTGACCTCTTTAATTCCTTGTTAATTACTGTTTTTGGTAGTGTAATCTTTTCAGTTATTAATAGTCTTGTAATCACAGTTTGTTCTTCAATGCAATTTTAAGTTTCGTTTTTCTATTAATCTTCAATTACTGTTTTCATTACATTGTCAAGTTGTTAAGTTCTGTTCAAATAAGCTCATTTTAGCTTATTTTAGCTCAAATTAGTTAATTCATGTTTTAATTCATCTTTGGTTCACTTTTTGCAAAAAGTCAAAATTGGTCAACAAAAGTCAAATTTGTTAGTCAACATTGTTTTTGGTAAATTGTTGGTTTTAATCTGTTTTAATGTTGAGATTTATGTTAAATATCGCTTTGAATCGCTTTAAGATGTAAGTTCTTCTAATTTTAGTAGTGAATCGCATTTTAGAAGTCATAAAGTAGTGTTTGGATTATGCTAGTTTTTGGAGTTTAAGTCTAATTTTCAAGTTGAATTTGATATAAGTAAGTTTAGAAACTGTTTTTAAAGTTAGTTCAGTTAAGGTTTCAAGCTTTCAAGTCCAGATTTGAGATTTCATTTGTTTGTTCATAATTTTCAAATAGTCCTAGATAGTAGTTTTACTTGGTTTTGATAAACAGTTTTAGTCTAATTCAGTTGTTACAAAAATTTTAAAAATCAAAAATAGTTTTTTCATTAGCTTGTTTCAGTAGTCCCAAAAGGAAAAAATAATAAAAATCATTTACTTATGTCATTTGTTGCTTGAAGTGACGGGTTTGGATGAGATATGCCCGCACCACAAGATGCTACCCGTTTCAAATTTGTTTTTCTGTTATATGTACTTGAGTTTATTGTTGCACATCTAGCATCCCTAAGTAGTTAGTAGTAGCAGGCTATAATTGTTAGGATCTGATCTCACCATAGGAGCTTGTAGTATTAGCTTTTTAGATCTGCAAGTACCCTTTTTCACCTTATCTGCTCTGCACATTAGTTCTCCATATGTCCAAATAGCTTCTAGTTTTGATTTTTAATTTCCTCATAGCATGTCCAAATTAGTTGAAATTCTGGAAATAAGCTATTTGGTTGGTTGTGGTTAGCAAGCCTATTTTAGTATAATTTTAGGAATTTTCTAAGCTGGCTTAATCAGGGCTTAAAGTAGGTAGTTGAGGGCTTAATCAGGGCTATTTGGTTGATTGTATGTAAATCCCATGGGATTCATTGTGAATCCCATGGGATTTCTAACTGAATCCCATGGGATTGTATGTGAATCCTATCGGATTTCTAACTGAATCCCATGGGATTGTATGTGAATCCCATGAGATTCATTGTGATCCATACAGGTTATGCATACAAGTTTTTGAAATAGAATATAAGTATGGGATTCATTGTGATCCATACATTATGCATACAAGTTTTGAAATAGAATATAAGTATGGGATTTTGTTGACCAACATATTTATAATGTCTTTTTTACGAGATTCCGATGACATTGAAGATACGAAAAGGATTTGAAGGAAAGGGTGTGGTTAAGAGAAAGAGGAGAATTCGATGACATTGATGATAAGAAGCGGTTGACGCTTGTAAAAAGGAAGAACTTGATGAAGAGGCAAAGTTGAAGAAGAAAGGTAAGAAGGAGTTGACGGCCGCAGAGGAAGAGCATGAAAAGTATGTTGCCATGTTTCTGATTCTTCATGCACGGACAACACCTACAGCTCTTTTTTCTGCCATCCGTGATTCTAAGGTTGATATGAGGAGTTTTTTGGCTGACATCGGTTTTAGTTCGTTACACAATGTTAACATAGATCACATTCCTTCAAGGTTGGGAAGGTATGTAGTTTCTAGATTTAATTCAGAAAGTTGTGAGTTGGTTTTGGAGAATGGCAACTCAATCAAGGTCACTACTTCAAAAATTCATGAGATATTAGGTGTTCCGTTTGATGGTCGATCTCTTTTTTCTTTAGATCCTAGATCAGAAGATGATGAGTTTGTGAGGCGTTGGATCGGTCAGTTTCATCCTAAAGCACTCAAGGATGTCCGTGTTAATGACATTGCTCATAAATTGATTGAGTCTCGGGAAGCTGACTTCCTTTTTAAAGTCAACTTCTGTACCCTTTTTGCAAACATGATGGGTATGGTTGATGTGTTAAAGGGGAAGATATGTTTGGATGTTGTGTTAAGATTGCGTGAACATATTAATGTTAAGGATATTGATTGGTGTGACTTTATATTTTCCTGCCTTAAACGCCATAAAGTCCCAACAACGATATCTAATCATTATACTGGTCCATATACCTTCCTCGTTGTATGTTTCTAAGTTTTGAACTCTATTTTTTTGATTATTAAACGTGTTTGTGTGATGATTTGTTATAACCTTCTTTACACTTTTTGTTTTTCGACTTTTGTATCCGGATTCCACAAAGCATGAAAAGATTCATGTTGTCCGACACGCCCCGCAATCAAAAGTTGGCCTTCATATTTAATGTCCCAACGATGGATCTAGAACTTAAAGAAGAATGTTTTGGTTTGCTACAACTTCAACCGAATGGACCGAATCCGAGGTTCAACAGTCAAGGGTTTATTTACGGTGTTTCGGAAGATTCTTTTTGAAAGATGTTCCTTTAAATTTTTTGTTATCTGTTTTTCATTTATTGTTATTAAATAATATCATTGTGAATCCCATGAGATTGTAAACATGATCCCATGGGATTCACAGAGAATCCCATGGGATTGGGATTCATTGCAATGTGCTTTATTATCATTTACAATGTTTTTTGTCAAAATCCTTCACATACAATCCCATGTGATTCAGTTAGAAATCCCATGGGATTCATTGCAATGTGCTTTTATTATGACTTACAATGTTTTTTTGTCAAAATCCCATGGGATTGTATGTGAATCCCATGGGATTCTCATACAATCCCATGGGATTCAGTTAGAGTTGATTTGTGATGAAAGAATTGTTGTAGAAGATTATTTCACAAAAGCAATGTCAGATTACCCTGGTGATGTAAAGTTGCTTGAGCTACATCAAAAGTATGCTCAAATTTTCAAGCAATTTTAGCCACTAAATGATGATGGTAATGGGGAGGATGTCGATGATGGGAAGGATGATGATGCTGATGGTAATGGGGAGGATGACAATGATGAGGAGGATGACGATGATGATGGTAATGGGAAGGATGATGATGGTGATGAGGAGGATGGTGATGGCGATGATAAGGATGGGAATAAGGTAAGTTTAGAAGATTTGACGATGAGGCCGAGAAACAAGATGATGATAACAACGTGGTTGATGAATGCGAAAAAAAGAGGATGATGCGGTTCACGAGAAGGAAGTTGATGCATCGATAAAGAAGAAATATGTGAAGAAGAGCACGAGATCACGTGCACACGAGGGTTAACGCAATGGTTGAAAATAATTTAGATACGGTTGATGAGATTATCAATTGTATAGCTGCCGAAATCGATATGTAATATTCTTGAATCTCTTTCTTTTTTACTAAAATTTTGTTTCTTTTTAATTAAATATTTTTATATTTTTCAGCAAGAATCGCTCAATGGAGGTCCGGATCCAATGACTCCTGAAAAAATGGCTACTCGTGCTGGAAAGCGTGTGGTGAAACCTTCTTCGTACCTTTTATCTCCCTATATGAATAAGAAGACAAAGGTTGTAGCCAAAATTACAAAGCTGGAGTTTATTCTCGGTAATAGTTTGTTTGCGATGCAAGGCGACAAGCTGTAAGTTTACATGTGTATTTTTAATATAGTTAATAAAAATTCACATCTAATCCCATGGGATTCAATGCAGAATCCCATGGGATTCACTAAATCTTATGGGATTCATTATGAATCCCATGAGATTTGAAGTGAATCCCATGGGATTCAGATTGAATCCCATTGATTCTCAGATTGAATCCCATGGGATTCATACAAACTCAATGTGATTACGAATGATTTTTTCTTTTCTTGTTTACTCATATAGTGAGATTTTTGAATCCCATTCTCGAGAGTTCACGGTGTTTTCCATTCGTTTGGCTAACGCTTCCATAGCCAAACCGGGGCTAACGCTTCCATAGCCAAACGAATGGAAAACACCGTGAACTCCCGAGATGGGATTCAAAATTCTCTCACTATATGAGTAAACAAGAAAAGAAAAAAGTCATTTCGTAATCACATTGAGTTTGTATGAATCCCATGGGATTCAATATATCCCATGAGATCAATACGAATCCCATGGATTCACTTAATCTCATGGGTTCATAATGAATCCCATAAGATTTGTAGTGAATCCCATGGGATCTATTGAATCCCATGGGATTAGATGTGAATTTTATTAACTATATTAAAATACACATGTAAACTTACGCCTTTGTCGCCTTGCATCGCAAACAAACTATTTCCAGAATAAACTCGACTTTGTAATTTTGGCTACAACCTTGTCTTCTAATTCATATAGGGAGATAATGTGTACGGAAGGGTTTCACCACACGCTTCAAAGACGAGTAGCCATTATTTCAGAGTCATTGATCCGCATCATGGATCCGGACTCCATTGAGCGATTCTTCCCGAAAAATAAAAGATTTAATTAAAAGAAACAAAATTTTAGTAAAAAGAAAGAGATTCAAGAATATTACATATGCGATTTCAAAGCCTATACAATTGATAATCTCATCAACCGTATCTAAATTATTTTCTAACCATTGCGTTAACTCCTCGTGTGTGCACGTGATCTCGTGCTTCTTCTTCACATATTTCTTCTTTATCAAATGCATCAACTTCCTTCTCGTGAACCGATCATCCTTTTTTTCTTCGTTCATCAACCACGTTGTTATCATCATCTTATTTCGCCTCATCGTCCAAATCTTCTAAACTTACCTTATTCCCATCCTTATCATCGCCATCATCATCCTCCTCATCACCATCGCATCCTTCCCATTACCATCATCATCGCCATCCTCCTCATCATTGTCATCCTCCCATTACCATCAAGATCATCATCCTTCCCATCATCGACATCCTCCCCATTACCATCATCATTTAGTGGCTTCGTTGCTTGAAAATTTGAGCATACTTTTTGTAACACCCCAACCCGAAAAGGGTAAAGATATCACAAATACAGTTTCATATCAGAACTTTAAGTACTACACAAAAGCGGAAGTCTTTACAAATTTTTCAAAAGAGAACATAAATAACTTAATAACCAAAATAATTCCAAAATCTCTATGGTCAAATCTTTGCTCTCAGCTCTACTCTCAAACCCATATTAGCTATCCCAAAAGCTCATCTTGAAATACCTAAAAACCTGCCGCAAGAAAAGAAAATGCGGCTGAGCTTACAAAACCCAGTGAACAGATATAACTAAACAAAACTAAACAAAACAAATATACAAATAACGAAATCACAACGGAATTGGAATCATGAATCATTGAAGATTTTGCGGAAACACACATACCCATAAATCTGGAAGAAACACACAACGATTAACAACAAACACATTACATCTTGAGGACACAGACGAGACACATCAAATAACCAAGCACATAATAAATCATCAAGTAGAGTGCATATAATCCAAACGAAAATCTAAAGACTAACGGAAACTATTTCGAAATAAACATGGCATTCATACAAATCAATTAATCTAAAATCAACACTCTTAATCAAATTTTACGGAATGGATATAATACCAAATCATGGCGTTACACATGCAAATAGAAAACATAGTAGACAAACTATAACCAAATAGACCAAACAAAACATAGCATAGCCATTCGCAATTATCGAATCGAATATCATAACTAAACCAGTTCTCGATAAAATCTTAACATCGCAGAGTTTTAACATAGCGTATCAAACATAAGCGAGATAAATACCCTAACGATAGACAAAGTTCACCGATTAATCGAACAATCATACTTACTAAACTTTCGTGATACTTAATTTCATACTAGCACATTTACCTCACGGATCAACGAATTTCACATACGATAAACTAACATAACATCGATGTCAACATACGAATCATATTCAAACACATTAACATTTCCTAACATAATAGACGGTAGTCACATAATCATACAAAAGCATAAACACATATAATAACATATAATAATCCTAGCACATAAGCATAAACACTTGAACATACCGAACAAAATCAGAATACTTAACATAAAAATAACAGATAAAGATTTAGTTAACATCCACGAGCCCAGAACATATCATATCGGAACATCATACTGATGAGTGTCTAAATACTCATCATTTTTGTACTATCTAGACTGCAAAAACATCTGAAAACACTTAGAAATGCATCAAAATGATGAAAATATCACAAACAAGTGTTTTATGTGTTTTAAATGCAAAACATCAAAATCGGATGAAAACGTATCAAGTTTGCATAATTGGCGCTTTAGTCCCCAAGTTACAAAAGTTGTCAAAACTAGTCCTCGTAATTCAAAAACTTGTAAAATGTCATTTAAGGTCCATGAGATTCAAAAGTTGTCAAAATAAACCCTTTAAAGTTTAAAATTTACAAAATGACAACTTTAGTCCCTAAAGTTTGAAAATTGTCAAATATGGTCCTTGGTTAATTTAAAAAAAGTGAAAATTTTCAAATTTTAACCTTGTACTATTTATAAATGACAAAATTGGTCCTTATGGTGAACTTTTGGAAAATTACAAGTTTGGTCCCTAGAGTTACAAAATTGGCAGTTTTAGTCCTTGGACTTATAAAAATGGAATTTTATGCAACATTTGTCCTTGTACTAACCAATAATTGCAGGTTTAGCCCTTGTGATAACTTTGGGAATGTTACATTTTCAGTCCTTTAATAAATAGAAAATTGCATATTTAGTCCTTGTGTACTAACTAAACCAAACGGATCCTTTGTTATTACTTAACCCAAATCCAAAACACAAACCCAATAACCCTTTTAACAAACCCAAGTCCAATAACCCGCCCAATGTTTTAAAATAAAACCCGTAGCCACTGCTCATCGCCTTCACTCCCTACACCGTGTCCACTCCTTCCACGCCACCGCTTCACTACCCACTTTCCACCTCTCCGCCTACCTTTCACCTCAACCTTTCCACCTTGCAAACCAACCCCCCCACCTCAATTAATGCTGCTACATGCTTCAAAGACTTTTCCCGCCAAAATGCCACGTGGGTGGTTCTGATGATTTCAAGAGTAGAAGCAAAGTGGGAATTGCTTAGAAGTCGACAAGGAACATTATGGAATCAATAAATACAAAGAAAAGGCAGTGTGAAAAGCAAGTAGTGTAATTTTAAATTTACTTGTCCCGTTTTAATTATTCTTAGTTTTCCAGTTTATGTTTAAACCTTCAAATGTTTTGTAATCATACTCCAGTGTAATAAAGACATATTTACAGTTTAAATTTCAGTTTTTAGATACAAATTCAATTTTTGGCGCCTCCATGTCCAAATTCCAAAATTATCAAATGTTGTTCTTAGTTGTTACTAAGACTTGAAAAGATCTCATAAGCTCTTATAAAGCTTTTCTAAGTCATTAGAACCTTTATAACTCGCTTTAGTTTCAAAAGAGAAATTTTCAAAATTACTAAAAAATTAATTGTAAAATCAAAATTCAGTAGAGAAGGTGTAAGAAAGCTGAAGCATGTTGAATATGGATTGCCTTTGGGTTTAGAAGCTTAGTGGTAAGCTATAGGTGTGATCTCAGTCCTTGGTTCTCTGTTTTACACTTGAATTCCAATTTGTAAGCAACTTCTCATAAATTGCATTTTATAGTATAAGTACTTAAAGTTTGTTAATTTTAGTTTAAATCTGTTTTAATATAGTTATCATAAGATAATCACTAGATTCCTTTCTTTAAAAACTTGTTTTAGCATTAAAAGCTTCATAAGCTTATATTAAGGGTTGTTTGGATCTGCCAAGTTAACTGTGATATAGCTTGTTTTTGTTGTTGTTTGTTCTTACTTCATGTTACATTAGGCCCTAATATCTCAGTCAAGTCATAAAAACCTAGTCCTAGTTTAGTTAAAAGTCAAAATAGCTTATAAGCTTAAATTGCTAGTTAACTGTTAAACCAATAGATTGCAAATCTTATCATATTAGCTCATAACTTGATAATATAACTTATAATCATCTTATTATAGCTTATCATAACATGTTCAGTTTATAAAATCAATGGGAAGTTCATATAAGTCAAAGTTTCATAACTGTTAAAAAGTCAAATTTTCCTTTGGTCAGTTTTTGAATAAACTTTAGAATTTCATTGTGTGTTTATTATTAGGACTTAACCATTCAGCTTTTGGGATAATAAAATTTAGTTGCTTAACTAAATTATAAAAATATTAGTTTAACACCACTTAGCTTATAAAGTCCTTATTCAGTAGCTTCTTTTTGACCCCTTCTCTGAAAACATGTTCTGTGCATCTGTGCACCACCACCACAGTGGCCTTCACCACCACTTTGGTGGGTCCCACAGGCCACACCAGTGGACCCCACTGGTGGTTCTTGGTTCCATATCACTCACCACCCAGCTGACTATCATTTGCAGCCAAGCTTTTGAGCTTAAGCTCTGTGGACCCCACCCTTAGTTCAGCCACAATATTGTCCCATTTTCTAAATAAAACTAGTTTTTGCTTTGCTTAATTTTTGGCTTAAACTGCTTTTCAGAAGTTTAGGATGGTTGGAATAGGTTAGTATTAAGTAAATATAGCATAATTTAGTTTCTGTGTTAATTTGGTGTCCAATTGTGGATTTTAGCTTATTTTGAATTGCTTATTTATAAGCAGTTGCTCTACAGTTTCATATTCTCACAAATAAGCATATGTTTTATATTTTTTATAAACTTAGAATAATATTTTAGCATTTTCCTGAATTTTTCAGATTTTTCCATCAACATTTAGTATTTTTCTTTATTTTAAATAGTTTTTAATCCTTTTAAATAGCTTTTAATACAAATAAATCGAAAAAGCTTTAAAAATATGTTTTCAATTTTCATAGATTAAGATAAATATAAAAGTCATAAAAAATATTTTTCCATAATTTTCTTGGTTTAAATAGTATTTTCTAGAATTTTAATTAGTTTTAAATAGAATTAAATTAATAATAAATACATAAAAGTCTAAAAATATATTTTCAGTTTTAAAATAAGTTTTATCATATTTTAGATTTTTCTAAGTTATAATTTCATTTTCTAGGTTAATTTTGTATTTTTTATATTTTAGTGCATTTTAAATACTTAATAAATAGTTTTTAATTAATAATAATTAAATAATTAGTTTTAAAAATAATTTTCTTTTCTAATAATTTTCTTTTAATATTAGGATTGTAAAATGTCATTTTCATATTTGTAGGCCTTTTATTTCTTAAAACTCACGTTTTATTACGTACGCTTACGTAACTTTATTTAAACGTCGTTTTAGGTTTTAAACGTTCATCATTTTAAAAATAGTGATAGCGTTTATTTAATATATTTTAACTTTTTAATTTCCTTTAATTTGCATTTAAGTCGCTGTAATTTATTAATCTTTTCTTTAGGTATAATTCTTCATCAAAATCCTTACTGATCACTATCCTTAGTGATTATTCGACATCTGTCTGTGTTTATACACCAATTCATCCTCCGTGGGACTTAACGACCCAGGAATCCACTATATTCCTCTGATCTAAATTGCATTTGTTTCTGAGCTGTTTTAAGTTCCTTACGGTCGGCCATTCACAAGTGGCCGGCTTGCGTGAGATAACTTGACGGTTCGGGACCAATCACATACTTATTCAGAATTAATCTCAGAAAATAATTTGGAGTAGCTAGCTCCCAGAGTTTTGTGAAGACGCGTATTGCACACGACATCATTCACCATACAAATCATATCGGATAACGGATCGATCTAGGATGCATCCATACGCCCAAATGCACGGATAGTGGCCATACTATCAATAAACTAATAACGGAAAGGGCGTGGCGTAACATCACTCTATCGCCCTAGAGTCATGTCGAGGTGCATCAACGACACGGACATGGAACCCCATGACTAGTGAAATATTGGCTCGGTGTCAAACTAACTTAGGTCAAACAGTTGTCATAAATGACACAGATCATAATCAAACATAGCAAGGTTCAACAATTGTGCATATCAAAGTCTTTCTAACATAACGTTCAAATCAAATATTGCATGATTCAATAAAACAGGTGTTTCAAACAAGCAACAAATCAAACAATCAGAAAGGGTTCATAGCAATGGCATAGGAAACCCTAATAATTGAAATAGGAAAGCTAACGAAAAGCGTCATAAGAAACCTTTCTTGAAAAGGTCGAATATCTCGTACCTTAAAAGCAAATGAGAGAAAAGCAAACGAACGAGTGAATCACGAAGATATAACGTCGCGTCTCCTTCAACGAATCTACACGGATTATGATTTATTTAATACTTATTAGCATCATTAAAGTTATAACGGATTCATCACATTAACATTCTTAGAGTTGTGAGTATATCCTTATTCTTAGTGACGGGCGGAAATTACGACATTTTTAGAGTATTAATTATTAATTAGCCAGACCTATGGGTTGCAAATGACAAACGGTAAACTTAAGGGTTTAATATGACAAATATCTTATTTGAGGACTTATATGATCGTCATTCAAAGTATAGGGTTTACAAATGTCAAGAGCAGTTTTAGGACTCTCTTTCAATTTAGTTTACACAAGCCTTTATGCTTTACATGATTAACCACGACTCACATGTAACATTTATTCGAACGCAACCTAAATGAGACCATGCATACAAGACTTTCAATTCATGACACTTAGTTCCTTACATAAAATCATAACTCACGCGATGTCTACATCACGCTTAGTACTAGCTCATTATACTCTTAATTATTAGTTATTAATGACTCAAGACTTACCATTCTCACATGAAATAACAATTTACACCCTAGCTTTTTAACCCTAACCGACTTCCTATTTATGTTTCTAGGGTTTTTCCCAAATCTTTTAAATACCACATTAATACGCATTGAATTGACATGTTACGATTTTAATGACTCATCACTTTGACCTAGAACTTGTGAAAATAAACGGAAGTTGAACAAAGCTCATGCATGCCTTTACACAATTAACTCACACATGTCGACCCTTTTACCCTCGTTAACAAGACCAAAATCCTTTTCTTCCTCCCTTGTTTCAACATATACGCCACTCATGCAAATCCCAACTTAATACACGTGTTTCCGACTCACCAAAAATCGACACCCACACACACACATATACGCTTAACCATTCTTAAGTCAACCCAAGCTCACATATATTTTCACAATGCATGCAAATCGACACAAACCTTCTTAACGCAAAATCAAAGTTTCATGATCGACATTTATTCCGTTTAACTTATAACCACACAACTTATGACCTAACCATGAGTCAACTCATACATGTATAATATATGTTTATGATTTCATGTGACCATACCCAAGTTACTTGCTAACCGATTTAAACACACATCGACACACACATATACATAATTTCGGAAAAAGACATGAACACCTAATATGTACACACGATAAGCTCACATGCTTCACAACTTACGCATGACTCACGGTTTATTATTCATAAGGTTCGGTTATCTCGTATTGCTCGACTCACGCTTTAAGGACTTTACGTTTGCATGTTTTACAAATAATTAACCGATTCAGATATATGCTTGTTCGATTCACGTGGCTCGGCATAGTTATGGTCCGATTCATACTTCACAACTTAAAGGTTTTACGTTTGCATGTAACATAAGTGAGACGAGGAAGAATGTGGTTATACCTTGGCAAGGTTTTCGATTCAAGCACACCGAACCCAAGAGTAGCAAGTGATCGGTAGAAAAGAAAAGGGAGAAAGATTGTGCCGTGACTTTGTGTAGACTAGGTTCCAATTCTATGTATTGTGTTTGTATTTATATTGTATATGTATACCGATCGGGTCTAGGGCTTGGGGTGGCTTGGTTCTCGCTCAAAGCCCAACCGCTCACAAACAAATCTCGCCCAACATGAGGGTTGGCTACGATCGGATCACAAACAAAAGAAAACGAGGCCCAAACTTATGTTGCGTGACTTATATTCTTTTGTCGTACTAATGTCGTTAATATATATACATGTTAGGTTTTTCAAATAAAATATAAGTTAGGTTTTTAGTTTCGTTAAATGAATTTTATTATATTTTACGTGTTTTAAAATTTTGATCTCAAGGGTAAAATAGTCTTATTATGCGTTTATATTTTTAGGGTTTTACACTTTTGATGTAGCTCAAGCAACTTTACATCACCAGGGTAATCTGACATTGCTTTCGTGAAATAATCTTCTACAACAATTCTTTCATCACAAATCAACTCTAACTTTTTTTCAAGTTTATTAAACAAATCCTGCAATAAGAAACATTGTAATAGTCATAATAAAGCTCATTGCAATGAATCCTATTGGATTTCAAACTGAATCCCATGGGATTGTATGAGAATCCCATGGGATTCACATACAATCCCATGGGATTTTGACAAAAAACATTGTAAGTCATAATAAAAGCACATTGCAATGAATCCCATGGGATTTCTAACTGAATCACATGGGATTGTATGTGAAGGATTTTGACAAAAAACATTGTAAGTGATAATAAAGACATTGCAATGAATCCCATAGGATTCTCCTGAATCCCATGGGATCATGTTTACAATCTCATGGGATTCACAATGATATTATTTAATAACAATAAATGAAAACAGATAACAAAATTTAAAGGAACCTCTTTCAAAAAGAATCTTCCAAACACCGTAAATAAACCCTTGACTGTTGAACGTCGGATTCACCCATTACGGTTGAAGTTGTAGCAAACCAAAACATTCTTTTTAAGTTCTAGATCCCGTCGTTGGGACATTAAATATGAAGGCCAACTTTTGATTGCGGGGCGTGTCCGAACAACATGAATCTTTTCATGCTTTGTGGAATCCAGATACAAAAGCTGAAAAACAAAAAAGTGTAAAGAAGGTTATAAAAAATCTTTCACACAAACACGTTTAATAATAAAAAAATAGAGTTCAAAACTTAGAAACTTACAACGAGGAAGGTATATGGACCAGTATAATGATTAGATATCGTTGTTGGGACTTTATGGCGTTTAAGGCAGGAAAAAATAAAGTCACACCAATCAATATCCTTAACATTAATATGTTCACGCAATCTTAACACAACATCCAAACATATCTTCCCCTTTAACCCATCAACCATACCCATCATGTTTGCAAAAAGGGTACAAAAGTTGACTTTAAAAAGGAAGTCAGCTTCCCGAGATTCAATCAATTTATGAGCAATGTCATTAACACGGACATCCTTGAGTGCTTTAGGATGAAACTGACCGATCCAACGCCTCACAAACTCATCATCTTCTGATCTAGGATCTAAAGAAAAAAGAGATCGACCATCAAACGGAACACCTAATATCTCATGAATTTTTGAAGTAGTGACCTTGATTGAGTTGCCATTCTCCAAAACCAACTCACAACTTTCTGAATTAAATCTAGAAACTACATACCTTCCCAACCTTGAAGGAATGTGATCTATGTTAACATTGTGTAACGAACTAAAACCGATGTCAGCCAAAAAACTCCTCATATCAACCTTAGAATCACGGATGGCAGAAAAAAGAGCTGTAGGTGTTGTCCGTGCATGAAGAATCGGAAACATGGCAACATACTTTTCATGCTCTTCCTCTGCGGCCGTCAACTCCTTCTTACCTTTCTTCTTCAACTTTGCCTCTTCATCAAGTTCTTCCTTTTTTACAAGCGTCAACTGCTTCTTATCATCAATGTCATCAGAATTCTCCCTCTTTCTCTTAACCACACCCTTTCCCTTCAAATCCTTTTTCGTATCTTCAATGTCATCAGAATCTACGTAAAAAAAAGACATTATAAATATGTTGGTCAACAAAATCCCATACTTATATTCTATTTCAAAAACTTGTATGCATAATCTGTATGGATCACAATGAATCCCATACTTATATTCTATTTCAAAACTTGTATGCATAACTCAGATGGATCACAATGAATCTCATGGGATTCACATACAATCCCATGGGATTCGCTAGAAACCGATAGGATTCACATACAATCCCATGGGATTGGTTAGAAATCCCATGGGATTCACAATGAATCCATGGGATTTACATACAATCAACCAAATAGCCCCGATTAAGCCCTCAACTACCTACTTTAAGCCCCGATTAAGCCGACAGAAAATTCCTAAAATTATACTAAAATAGGCTTCTAACCACAACCAACCAAATAGCTTATTTCCGAATTTCAACTAATTTGGACATGCTGAGGAAATTAAAATCAAAACTAGAAGCTATTTGGACATATGGAGAACTAATGTGCGGAGCGAGATAAGGTGAAAAAGTGTACTTGCAGATCTAAAAAGCTAATACTACAAGCTCCTATGGTGAGATCAGATCCTAACAATTATAGCCTGCTACTACTAACTACTTAGGGATGCTAGATGTGCAACAATAAACTCAAGTACATATAACAGAAAAACAAATTTGAAACAGGTAGCATACTGTGGTGCAGGGCATATCTCATCCAAACCCGTCACTTCAAGCAACAAATGACATAAGTAAATGATTTTTATTATTTTTTTCCTTTTGGGACTACTGAAACAAGCTAATGAAAAAACTATTTTTGATTTTTAAAAAATTTTGTAACAACTGAATTAGACTAAAACTGTTTATCAAAACCAAGTAAAACTACTATCTAGGACTATTTGAAAATTATGAACAAACAAATGAAATCTCAAATCTGGACTTGAAAGCTTGAAACCTTAACTGAACTAACTTTAAAAACAGTTTCTAAACTTACTTATATCAAATTCAACTTGAAAATTAGACTTCAACTCCAAAAACTAGCATAATCCAAACACTACTTTATGACTTCTAAAATGCAATTCACTACTAAAATTAGAAGAACTTATGTCTTAAACTGATTCAAAACTGATAATTAACATAAATCTCAATATTAAAACAGATTAAAACCGATAATTTACCAAAACAATGTTGACTAACAAATTTGACTTTTGTTGACCAATTTGACTTTTGCAAAACCGAACTAAAGATGAATTAAAACATGAATTAACTAATTTGAGCTAAAATAAGCTAAAATGAGCTTATTTAAACAGAACTTAACAACTTAACAATGTAATGAAAACAGTAATTGAAGATTAATATAAAAACGAAACTTAAAATTGCATTGAAGAACAAACTGTGATTACAAGACTATTAATAACTGAAAAGATTACACTACGAAAAACAGTAATTAACAAGGAATTAAAGAGGTCAAAATTTCTCTAAAGCGTATAAGGTCAATATGAATCCCATGAGATCAAAAACACAGAAAAAACAAATTTCTAAAAACTATACCTTTTTGTTCCTTGACCTTAACTTTTTTTCTACTCTCTTCTAATTTAGATAAAGACAAAATCCTTTTACGCTTCACTTCATCTTTGGACTAAACTGGTTCAACAGACTCCAGTTTATCCAACTTAACAGCAGAACCTACATAAAAAAAAACATAATATAAATATATTGATCAAAAAAATACCATGATACAATCCCATGGGATTGTATGGAATCCCATGGGATTCATCAGCTGATTTAGAAGTGTTTAACAACTAAAAAAGGAGCATGCAAAATCCAATGGGATTCATAATAAATCCTATGAGATCAAAAATATACCTTTTTGCAGTTTTTTCTGATAGACCTTTAATTTATCTTCAGCTTCAACTGGCTTATCCTTTGGCTTATCCTTAGCCGACTTATCCGACTTATCAACCTTAGCCGACTTATCCTTTGGCTTCTTGACAAGACTAGACAACTTAACATTAGTGGTATCCTGTGGCTCAATAATCGCACGCGCCTGAACCTTACTCTCGTTACCAACCGGTTCCTTAACCTCTCTCTCTTTCCCTTTGCATGTGCCTTAACTTTCTTACCACCGACTCTTCAACCTCTCTCCTCTCGCTCCTTACCCACCGCCTCTTTAACCTTCTTACTCTCCGCCTCCTTAACATCATCTCATTACCTTCCTTTGTTCCTTTACATTCTTACCCCTCGCTCCTTACCAACAACATTCTTACCCTTCTACCCTCTTGCATTCTCCTTTTCAATGGTGCCTTCTCCGACACCACCTTATCCGGCACCTTCTCCTTTTCAACACGTGCCTTCTCAGACACCTTCTTAGCCAAGACTTTCTCTTTTCACCAAGCACCTTCACTTTTCAAATGCGCCTTCTCCTTTTCAATGGTGCCTTCTCGACACCTTCTTAGCCGGCACCTTGTCCTTTTCAAGAACCTTCTATTTTCAATTTAGCGCCTTCTCTTTCTCTTTCTGTTAGGCACCTTCCCTTTTTCAGCCAATGCCTTCTCTTTTTCAGCCGATGTCCTCTCTTTTTCAGATTTTGTAACCCACTTCTTCCGTGGGGAACCAATGACAACACCTAAAAAAAAAATAGATATACAATAACTGAGCATTAAGAATCCCATGAGAAAATAAGCTAAAAGCTATGCTATTGGTACCAGAAGCTACAACAAGCTGAAATAGGACTGAACTAACTTTAATTAACCTACTGCAACTATTTTTAACTAATTAAACTAAGCCTAGAAGTAAATAAGCTAAAACTTGATCCTAATAGCAAAAAGCTCAAACAGCCTTATCCACCTACTTTGCAGCTTATTTGGCAACAAACGGCTAGAATTTGCTAAGTTTTTATATCTAATTTTTTCTAACGCTACTTTTACGTCACTTTGCACATTAATTCAAAAGCTACAACGACGTGCTAATTGATGGTGCTAATTAACCTGATCAAAACACCCCTCTCTTAGCAATCTGATCATAAACTCTAAAATAAGTTGACAAATTAAGCTCTAAAATAAGCAATCTAATCACATCCCAATGGGCATATAAGGCCGGTTATTATGGTGTCCTAACAACAAGAAAAGCAAGTTAACCTAGCTATCGATTCCTATAACACAAACTTTAATCCATCACAAACTTCAATCACAAAACTTAAATAAAAAAATAAGCTACTGATGTTAATTAATCAAAAAATAATTAAAAAAATGGATTTCGAAGCTTACTTTTATCAGAAACGTTAGATGAAGCCGGTTTTGCCACTGAATCACCTTTAGATAGGGCTAATTCTTCTCGAATATCCATTTTAAATGAATGATTACGGTTTCGCGGTGGTTTTGGGGGTGGTTTGGGGGTGGATTTGCGATGGTTAGGGTTTGAAGATGGTTTTGGGGATCTGAAAAGTTGAGAGCGTGTGAGTGTGAGTGAAGTGTGTGTGTTTTCACCGTTATCTCAGTTTCAGTATAATGATAATGTGAAAATTACAAAAGTGACCCCCTAAGTATAATTTTAGTTTAAAATGTAAATTAATCTAATCCGTTGGATTCAAATGGATGGATGGTTGAGATCTAATTATTTGTTTTTTAGATAAAACTTGTTCCGTATGGAACTTTTCTCTTTGACCAATTGATATTTGTTTTGTCATGTGGTTTCACGACAAATGAAAATGATGTTTACCAATGATTTGAAAATTGGGTTTTTAATCGATTCGATCGATGATCATCGGGTTACTCCAATCTAAAGAAGACTTAAGAATTCCCTCTAGCATACTAACTAGAGACAGACATATGTTATTATCTCTAAAGGGTCATTCAATGGTAGGTGTACTTTCTCGGGTTACTGGTCAACCGTCGGGTCAATCCGGTTTTCTATCTAAAAAAATAGTTTTTTTTCAGCCGATCCGACCACCGGATCAACCCAATTTTTTATTTAAAAAAAATGTTTGAAAAAAACGGGTTTCGAAAACAGGGTTGACCCGGATCACTTAAAACCCGACAGATCTAACCGGTTAACCCCGTTTTTTTCACCCGTTTTTTTTACCAAAACCGGTTTAACTGCTTAACCCGGCCAGGTCGACCTAGTTTTCAAAACATTGTTCTACTTTGAATCCTTTTTAAATACAAATAAAAGTGTCTATAAATCATAAAATATACTTTTCTAAAGACAAAAAAATTAATTAAATGGAAAAACAAAGTTTATTAAAATATCAACAATTATTATTCGTAAGATAATTTTTAATCATCTATCTTTACCCTTATGTAAAAAGTGTCTTAAAATTTATTAGTATCACCATATAATACAAAGTTACAAACACATCTTCATTTTTCACTGGTATACAATCAAACAAAGACATCATTACAATATTTATGTTAAAAAACTTGTTAATGCATATTATAATGTGGGTTATGTTATTTTTTTAATGCATATTATAATGTGGTTAATGGCTGAGCTCTGTCCGAAAACCGGATCAGACCAAAAATGGATTTGGCACGAAACACGGACTGAAATGTTCAGTCCAGGTCGGTCCGGTCCAGTCCAGTCCAGTCCAATTTGTCGGTTCAGTCTGGTCCAACAAAACGTAATGGCCGGTTTTGTGTAAAACTGAACCAGACCGGACCGGGTATGAGGAAAATGGTAGACTGAAGACCGGACTTAAATACGTTCAGTCCAGTTTCTCGATTCAGTCTGATTCGCGGTCTATTATGCTCTGCCAACAACTACCACTACCGACAACATTTTATCATATAGGGCGATTCGTATCTCTCCTCCTTTAATGGAAATTTCGTATATACCCAAACATACATTAAAAACATTGTGCATTACGTATTCAATCTTGCGACTTTGGGTATATAAAATTAATCGTAGTGAGTGATATATGAAATTAAGTGTGGCGTTCAATCTGGCCATTTTTTGTACAAAACCTACAGAACCAGCCTTTTTACTCTTAATAATGCATGATGTACATTATATTTATGCATAATGACATCTTTGTAAATAATTAGATTTATATAATAATTAAAAATAATCAGGAAGGGCAATTGAGTAATTTGAATTATTCCCTAAAAAATTTCTTAAAAACCATATATGTGATACCCAATACCAATCGTGTGTGTTTCGGGAGCCTTCTTCCGATCTGAAAAAGATATATGTGATACCCAATACCAATCGCCAATCAAGCGTTCAACCATAAACTTACACGATCTTTTTTTACTGATCTGAAATTCGAGTTCTTTATAGGTAATGATAAAATTGTCACTTAATTAATGAATTCGTTTTTTTATTTGTTGGATCCGGTAACAGGGGTTTCTATGACTTGATTAATGAATTCGTTGTTGTTTTTTTTTTTATTTTTTTATTTGTTAGTTTGGGTTTATTTTTTCATCTTTAGTATTATTTTAGTTAATGAGCAATTTACTTGTGTATTCGGGTTTATCCAAGAATGGAGATTCAAGTTTATGCATAGCTGAACCACTTATTTTGATTGTTTAAAATACTAATTAAACAATATGTTTGACATTTAGAAATTAATGTGATGACTTTTTTACCTAGTAGAAGTTTGGGCCGGGTGTCTTTCTCGAGTTTTAATATAATATTCCAAATGTTAGAAACAAATTTCATAAATTTTAAATCTTTCGGATCTTCAGTGGTGATCCATGGTGTTGGATTTTGTTTTCTTTTTTTTTAATTGTTTATTTGTTGTTTGGAACATATTATTTACTAGTTTGTGAATTACCATTTTTTATGGCTGCTGCATTTTTGCATGCGTGAAGGACCAAAAAGAGATCGATCCATGGTGAATATGCACTTTAAGCTGTATCCAATTTCTTTTAAGATGCCGAATCCAAATAAGTGTGTAATTAAGTTGTGTCCGGTTTCTTTTAAGATGTCGAATCTGGAGGTGTATACATATATATTTTTAATTGTGCATAGGTGTATTCATATATATTTTTAATTGTGCATATGTGTTTAGATTGTGCATATATGTTTGTTAGTTGTTTATGGTACAATTAACCACTGGATATCACCAACTCGTGGACTAATCATGAACTTTGTTCTTTTGCTGCTACATGATAATTATTTATTATGATTATTGTTTAATTTAATTATTAAATGGAACAACGATACTTGCTACCCATTGCACCGATGGTCGTGATGTTTTATGTTGGTTCGAGTGTCTTTTTAATTTTTGTTTAACGATAGTTGACCAAATATTTAATTTTTAGTTTTTGTTTCGAAACAGGTATTGTGTTTTTGATGCTCTAGAAATACACCTTTGATTGAAGCTTATGTGGCCATCGGAAATATATATGTTTTTGAGGTGCACCTATATTTTAATGAATTTGATGAAAGCGCGGTCTTAGCGTATATTCTTGGAATGCGTGCACGTATGTTCAAAAAATTGTATGAGAAAGTGAAGAGTCTTGCGCGTGTTTTTAAACATGCGCACATTTATATTTAACAAAATACTTGTACATGAATTGTATTTTATTTAATATTAACTTTTTTGTATAACATATGTGTTCTTGGTTTGTTATAAATTGTTAGAGGTTACATGTGTATTTTTATGTTTTTGATCGATAATCAAATAATGTACACTTAAAACATATATGCAATTACCATTTTAATCAAATAAATTTGACGACTAAATGCAAAACACACTAGTGAATTTACTATATTTAAAAAAAAAACACCTATGCACTTAATTTTTCAAAAAAACATATATGCACTTGAGATTTTTTGAAAACATGCATGTTGTGAAAATCAAAAGTTAAAAAAAAAAAAAAAAAAATTCTGAAAACTAAGGATAGAAAAACAATTTTAATCAAAAAAATTCAAAAGAAAATAAATATAAGGTTTTACTATTATACCCTTTTCATTTAAATAAAATATTTAATAATCTAATTTCTTATTAGTGCAAAGTGGTTCAGTAAAGTTCATGACAAAATAATGGTTCTGCGTTGAGCGTGGCCGTGAAATTAATCCTATCATATATTATAAGTTATAACCAACCACTATCAAATTCTCATGCATTATGTCATTTGCGTTCAAGGCGAAAACACGGTAGTAAAGACATAATGGCATAGTCAGAAATGAGTATGTAGTGTTTATTTGGGTCAAATGGAGCAGTGTGGCCTGAATGGGGATGAGGGTCATGAGGCCCAACTGATTTTGGGTTAAATTTATAGTCACAGTAACCTTTTAAGAAGTTTGGAATGTTGTACTTGCTATATGATGTAAAACATAAAGTTGTTATACTTATTGTCAAATGGGTTAACCATAAGTACCCAATCGGCCTGTTGTGTGAGCGCGTCGCTATAAACTTACCCAACTACAGTTGGGCACTAAATAGTCGTGTTCAAAACTCGAACGTAACAAAAATGACAATAATACCCCCTAGATGAAAACATTGACACATTTCCGAAGCATATTCATATTGCTTCTCTGTTCATGAGATCTAGATTAACCAAAGACGCGGCCTTATTTACTTGCAGTCTAATAATGATGGCACAGTCTAATAATGACCACAAGCATGTGTACAGTTTACATACATAGTTGTAACGACTTAATGATGGTTTACACTGCAACATCTGCATAGGATGGTAATACCTTTTCTACATGCACAGCATCTCCAACGCTAATAACTTTATTCGAACCATTATCGGTATTCTCCCATACCAGATACGCGGGTAAACCTACAAAGTTCATTCAACAAATAAACAATTAGTCATGGGTTAGCTTCATGTCGAACCCATTGATCCCACATCAAGAAAATGCAAGTCATGCAAATGTATGCGTGTTTACAGTATGTTCTTAAGCTAAGATGATAACATTTCAATTTTGGGCACTCACCCGTCCCTTAAATTGCGTAGTTGAGGTGTTCACTTCTAAGCTTTGGTGATCGGAACTTCATCATGGTTTCGTTGGTTCACTTCCTTGTGTCGCATCCTCTTGATTGTTGTGGGTACCGAGAAATGAAGGATTACGAATGTGATTATACGTAAGTTTAAGTTTTCAAATCAATAGTTAAGAACAAAATGTCATCATGCGGTAAGTAGATGTAACAAAATGGGTCAAAATGGGTAGTATTTTTTAGTCGATTCGGATTGGGTTTGACCCAAAACACTTTTGTCCACTTTTATAAACATGTAGTGTGTCAAATATGATAAAGAGCTATATTTTCAAGAATGGTCTAACATTCCTAAAACAAATAATGCAGCGGTATTATGTATTAACAACACTTTGAGCACTTGTATACTTTTACGACTATTTTTCTTGTCTCTTTAACTTTGCTCAGAGAGTTAATCGACTCATCGAAAAATACAAGAGTAAGTATGAGCACAATACCTACAACGGGGCATAGCATAACGCCTGAAAATTCATCTCATTAATTTTTATCTGCTTTCCAAAGGTCTTGACAAATGGTTCACAACCATCAACAAAGATCTTGCATAAGTTCAAAAGTTCCATGGTAAGAAACTTGTTAATGTAAAAGCTAAAGTATTGATAAAAGATCGTTATATTGAAAGACATACTTGGGTCTAAACCGGTTTATGCTAACTGGTTCCTTTAGTTGTTCATTCACCGCATCCAAAGAAGCTGCAAACACTCGAGGGGTTCATTTTTCAAACAGTTTACTCAAAGAATGATAAGCGACTAATAGTAACGAAAATTTTATAATAAAACTAACACGGGAGATTAAAAGGCTGGAAAGCATCTGTAAATTTCACATTATATCCGGTAGCATCGAGGGTCAACGGTCGAGTCTCCGACTCTATATACAGAATTAGAACAAAGTAATCTTCACTTACTGTATGCTTATATGCTAAAGTCGTATATAAATAAACTACTAGGCTACTAGCATACTGTAGAAATGAGTTTGACTAATGTACCTTCATTGAAGCGCACCAATCGGCTAGGTTTACCCAGAAATTCGGTGAACCATTTTGCAGCTTCGTCTCCCTCATCCAACGCCGAGCCTGACCATTCCCAGAGCGATACCCCATCAGACGATAATGACGGTTTGGTCATTGAGACCTTAAGCTCCGCCATCCCAGGAGCACGTACCACTGTCAGAACACAATCAAGTGGGCTCAACAACAATATTTCCGCTTAGAGGCTCATATGGAAGCAGACTCATAGAGTTAACTAACGGGTCACAAATTGTTACTGATCAAGTCCAGCTTGGCTTGACTTACCAATACCTTTTTGTCAATTTTTTCAATAAATTACAGAACTTTCACGGTTAAAAGGTTAAAACAATACTTAATCTTTTAATAGATTTAACGACCAATTCACTTTTGACAACTTTGTACCAGTTTAACAAAGTTCGACCCAACTATTTGACCTTTTACTTCATAATAAAAACAGATCCATTACTTACCCATGTGAGAAGACTTTGTGGGCACCCAACCAAGAGAAAAAGCCTCGGTGGGCAGCTCGACTTGAATGAGGGCAAGCTTTGGTTCAACTCGTTGAGTGCATCCTCTGCCTTTGGAATTCACAACCACCCAATGACGATCCCACACAAATCCTAAACAAAACAATAATACTACTAGTGACGTTGAATGTTCATTTTGAAGCATATTTATTTAGTGACATAGTACAAGTAGCTAATCAGATCAGCTGCAGGAAACAGTGTCTAGCCATTGGTTATACATTAGTTGAGTATTGGCAAATGGCAAGCAGGACGGACCTAGGATTTTTCTTCGGGTGTTGCACAACTTCTTTTGGGAGGGTGTTGCATATAATCTTCTTTATCATAAACAACAAAATTTGCACCATATATAATTTTTAGCCTAAACTGAAGTAACACAAAAATATTTTTGGGTGTTGCACCAACTAAAAAAGTAACAATTCTCGAACAAAAAATTACACTTCGTAGCCCAAAATCGAGTTTGGCCTGTGCTACACCCGGCTCCCATGTGGGTCCGTCCCTGAATTGGCAAGTAAAAACTAGCAAAAGGAAATGGTTTGAATTTGCCTGTTTGGACCAGAGTCCATTTAGACCCCAAGCCGTTTGGACCCGTTACCCAAACTCGCCCATTTTGCCACCTCTAGTTTTAATGGATAATCAGTTGAGTTAGCTTGTGTGAAACTATTGAAAACCTGAATATAACTGATTACTAATGTTATGAAGATATCCATAACATATAACAATTTCCTAGTACAAGTTATTTAATTGACTGAACTTGGGATATTCACTTAAAATCAAAAATTTGCATGTAATAATTGCAGTAACAAACAAAGTAGTAGAGAATTAATAAATTACCAGTAGGAGATAGGGCTGCTTGAGAAACAGAAATCCCTTTGCATGATTTAATTGGATAAATGAATATTGATTTCACCTCAGCCATCTCTGTCTGTCTGTGTTTCAGTTTCTCTGTGTGTGTTTTTCTTTTATAAAAGTGATTTGTTTAGGTACCAAACTAATTCTAATTCTATTCTATCATGACAACAACATGACAAGAACAAGACAAAATCACTTAAAAGTACTTTTAACCTCAAAACTGGAAAGACATGTGCAACAGCATCATCTTATTGTTTGCTTGTGTTTTTATGGTGACATAAATATCTTCAACCCACCTTCTCTTTTATTTCTTACACATATTTTTACTGTCCATTTTCACCAAACTGATGTTTTGGCCGATTTGACTCAACTTGCTTCGGTCATTAACCTTGTAACGAGTAATACTCGGCCTCACCAAACTGATGCTTTAGCTGATTTGACTCAACTTTCTGCGGTCATTAACCTTGTAGCGAGTAATACTCGGCCTTGTAATACGAGTTCTACAACATTGAAATAAAGAATCAAATAAATGAGAAACATAATTTTGTGTATATCAGACCTCCTTGATGTTTAATAAAGACAAACTAAAACTTAACATACTAATATTTATTTGTAATACAAATAAAAATGGTACATAAGCGTTCCGATATAGAATTCAAAGTCAGGAAAACATGACACTTGTCTCGGAATTAAATCTTTCTAGATTGTTAACTGAGATTTGTTCTAGCATAAAAATAAGGCAAACAACAAGCATTCACTCTGCATTTTGTGTCCTTCGATAGGAACATGACAAGCCACAATCATTTTCTACTTGTTCTTTTTAGAAGCACGTTTTCCATGACCCTTCTTTGGAGGTCCCTTGCCACGACGCTTCAACATCTCCAGTTTTGACAGACGTCTGCAATATTACAATACAACACAGCTCAGCAAGGTCTGATATAGAGAAAGTTATTGGGAGATAACAATCACACACGATTTTCAGTTATATACTCTGACAAAACGTGCAACTCATACTGTGATAACCACTCGAATTACTGACCATATCCACTTTCAACCAATATTAAGTATATGAATGGTGCATAAGTCCTTAGTAATGAATGGTCAATTAAATGATTTGCAGAGTACGTTGACATCTTAAACCATTACTAAGGACTTATGCACCATAGTTTTTGTCAACTGTTTGAAAAACTAAATGGGATAAGTAAGTATGCAGAGTATGATTTAATTGATTTGGGTAACACAGCTAACAAGATGAGGTTATACAAAGTCTACATTCAATACTGAAGTTATAACTACTAAACACCAGAGTATAGTTTCCTAAACTTGCATGCTCATGTATCTCCTATTGGACTGGCTTCAGAGTTCAGACCATGAAAATTGCAGCTTATGAGTTATGACATAGCTTGGTAAGAATCTTTTTACTACAAAGTAAAAAACTAAAATACATATTGACGACGTAACATAGCGTTGTGAATCAAGATCAACAGACTCAGTAACTTGTAATGAGTGAAAAGGTAACCTAGGTTCAAATTTTACGAATATGCAGAGAATGTTGACATCTCAAACCATTACCAAGGATTTATGCAATCTAGTTTATATTAACCGTGTACAAATTAAATGAGATTAGCATGATTCAGGACGTATGTGTAAGTAATTAACAATTTTAGAGTCCATAATACCTCAACTAAAGCAAACCTGAGTCAAATAATAATGATTTGTTCTAGTCATAACCGGAAAAAATGTGAAAATACAGTTACACTTCTCTCTCATATAGCCATTCCCTTTACCCTCAGGTAGGAGTGTAACCGTCTACATCCTACCTCCCCCATAGCCTGCTTCGGCGGGATCGGGTATTGTTGTTGGTGCTGTTGATCTCTCTCATATAGGGGGTGTTTGTTAAGCTAATATTTGATCTTATCAGCTTATGTGATCTCGGCTTATGTTTCAAAAGCTCAAATTTTCCGGCTTATTTTGAGAGTTATGGTCTTATATAAACTTAGTATGATACAGTAAACTCATATAAGTGCATATGTCTCAAAATAAGACCAAGAATATGAGCTTTCTAACATAAGCTCATAAGCCCAAAATAAGCTTAAACAAACAACCCTATAGTCATATGAAGTAAGTTTGTGTGCCAGAAACAAACTCTCATTCGACTGAGTTGTGAAACTAACAAGATGAGGTTATAAAAAATTTACACTCGTGAGCATAAATAACTAAATATAGCTTCTAAACACTAGAGTAGGCAACATAATAAGTATGCAGCTAAGAACCAATTCCGACACAGCAACTAGGGAAATTAATAGATCGTATGATATGCACAGTAAAAGACATGAAAAACATATGCTCTAAGATGCGGGAAAGAAGATTACTCTTTTTCTTCACGTGCCACGATCGTGGGGTCTTCCTTCCGAATGTCAGGCGGATACCATTCTACAACTTTCTGACCGATGAAAGGCTGGCGCAAGATCTTGTGGCCTGTTTTTTGACCCGTTGGGTTAAGCACATGACCAAAGATCTTTGCTCTTGCTTGCACCACTCCTCTAACAGCTGCTTCAGCCACCATACTTCTTAACGCCATCTCTAAAACAACATAAAAAACCGCAATTTTAGCTTCTTATAACTAGATTATCAACCTCCAAAATCATATCAGACTAATTTAACACCAACTAACTTAAGTTTGAATCAAAGCATTTACGTAACAGTATCACACTTTAAGATTGAAAGATCAAAGTGTTAACTCGCACATTTTTCTCATAATCCATCTTGACTTGATGCGACATATTAAAAGCATCGTTGTAAAACGAGGATTACAAGGCTGAGTAATTGCCGATTACTCACTACAAGGTCAAAATTCAATCAAACTCAGGCCAAAACTCGGTTTGAAGTATTTGAACAATTGTGTTAATGTTTCTAAATATTCCTATCAACATGACATACACATATATGTTCGAATTTATATATAAAAAATTCGAATCCGGTTACTCAGCTAAAAGTTAGTCAACCGCCCGACTAACGCCTAGTGTCTTTTACAACCATGATTAAAACATCAAAAATGGAATTTCCTAAAGCTTAGGGGGTATTTGTTTAAGCTTATTTATTGGCTTATGAGCTTATCTGCCTTCGGATTATGTTTCATAAGATCATTTTTTTCAGCTTATTCCGGGATTTATGGGCTTTTATATAAGCCCACAAGTTTCAAAATAAGGTGAAAAAATGAGCTTATGAAATCTTAGCCGAAAAGAGATAAGCTCGTAAGCCCATAAATAGGCTTAAACAAACACTCCGTTACTAAGCTAAAAGTTAAATAGGATTAAAACATCAAAAATGGAATTTCCTAAAGCTTAGGGGGTATTTTTTTAAGCTTATTTATGGGCTTATGAGCTTATCGTTTTTCGGATTATGATTCATAAGCTCATTTTTTTCAGCTTATTCCCGTATTTAGGGGCTTTTATATAAGCCCACAAGTTTCAAAATAAGCTGAACAAAATGAGCTTATGAAATATAAACGAAAGAGATAAGCTGTAAATAATATAAATAAACTTAAACAAACACCCGGTTACTAAAAAGTCAAGTCAACCGCCCGACTAACGCCTAGTGTCTCTTACAACCATGATTAAAACATCAAAAATGGAATTTCCTAAAGCTTAGGGAGGGTATTTGTTTAAGCTTATTTATGGGCTTATGTGCTCAATTTTTTCAGCTTATTCCGAGATTTAGGGGCTTTTATATAAGCCCACAAGTTTCAAAATAAGGTGAAAAAATGAGCTTATGAAATATAAGCCGAAAAGAGATAAGCTCGTAAGCCCATAAATAGGCTTAAACAAACACCCAGTTACTAAGCTAAAAGTTAGTCAACCACCCGACTAACGCCTAAAACATGAAAAATGGAATTTCCTAAAGCTTAGGGGGTATTTGTTTAGGCTTACTTATGGGCTTATGAGCTCATTTTTTTCAGCTTATTCCAGGATTTAGGGGCTTTTATATAAGCCCACAAGTTTCAAAATGAGCTTACGAAATATAAGCCGAAAACAGATAAGCTCTCATAAGCCCATAGATAAATAAACAAAAAACGAACACCCCCATAAACATTATCCGCCTAGGCCGACTACTAGCTACAGGTAGTCAACCGCGCGACTAAAAGATTAAAAAGGGGGTTATCTAAAGCTTAATCAACATATAATATCCTAAATTTTTATACCAGAATAACATTTAGGTCCATTTCTAAGGAAACATATCCTAAGCATATGTAACACTAAACTCCCAATATTGACAAATAATCAAACAGTTGGTGTGTATAACAATATTCCTGAAATAACATAATAAAAACCAACAAATAATAACACAGATCAAAAGACTAACAAATACCAAGGTAGGCACCTGAGAGTTGAGCAAAACACAGAAGGAAATGGGGAATTAGTCTCCGGAGTATGTATTGGGCTCTTTTATATTACAGGCCCATTTTCTAACTTTTTGTTTTTAACTTACAAAGCCCACCCTTGTTGATACATAGTTTTTATGAAACTTACAAAAATCGAAACAGAACTGAATCGAAAAAAGCCGAACTAAATTTAACCGAACCGAATTAATATTCAGTTTTTGGTTCGGTTATTAAAACTTTTTCATGGTATAAAATAACATTTTTAAGTTTGAAATTATTATTTACTTTGCAAAAATATGCTTATATAATTAAATAAATAAATATTTAAAATTATGTAACTCGGGTTATTCGGTTCGGTTAAATCAAATTTAAATTTGATTTGGTTTGGTTTTTTATTTTACTCAGAGAAAAATTTTAACCGAACTAATAAAATCAAATAAACCGAACAACTCGATAACCGAACCAATGAACACCCTTATGACTAATTTAAATGTGATTTTTTTTTTTTTTTTTTTTTTTTTTTTAATGATAGTAAAATTTGTCAACTTTTTAGACATAAAATTAGTCATGTCAATCACTACTGGTGTACTAACCGAATGTGTATACTGAATCAACGTTTAAAAGGCTCGCATGGCCTCCATGGCGTGAGGCTTGTACTATGCCGCCACGCCATGCCGTTATGCCGCCTTATGCCACATGTTGCTATAAACTCGATATATATGAATTATGATATGAATATATATATCTTTTCATACTTTGTGCCGTCTTATATTACGCCTCATAAACGCAAAAGCTTCGCCTTGGCCGCAAAGGCGTAAGGCTTGATCATGCCGCCATGCCACGCCTCACGCTATTTATAACCTTGATACGAATAGAATGATAGCATGTAATAAATATCAAAATTGTAGCCATGTGCAACAATGGGTCGATAACTGGGTATAAACGAGGATTTTCTTACTCGCACACCACTGCGAGGGCGAAGTCAAAGATTATTTCTGGAAGGGGTAGGTAACTATATGGCTATTTATGTAATGTTTCGTTACACAAATAGTCTTTAAAAGTGAGCTTATGAAACATAAGGCCAAAACCAAATAAGTCATAAGCCGGGTATATGGTTGAGCAAATCCACCCAGAAACCAGCCCAAACCTACAAACCGGACCGAACCGAAACGAACCTACCTTATTCAGTTCGGTTTCACGTAGGAGAGGCGTCGGATGGCTACGCGGGGGTTCATGGTGGTTTTGGATTTGGAGTTAGGAATGAGGAAGGTCGGTCGATTCTTGAGTTTGCTCTGGCCCACGACTTGGTAGTTGTGAATTCTTTCTTTAAGAAGAGATGAGCACTTGATCACCTTCAGTGGGGTCACAACACATAGATTGACTATCGATGGTGCGAGAGGCGACCTTAGGCGTCACGAGGACCTGCGAGGTTTTCCGGCGAGGCATGCTCATCCCAACACGATTGTTAGTTTTGGATTCTCTTTCATGAGGCAACAACCTGGGAGAGCGACTACTAGGTTGGAGAGGATCCTTTGGAAGAATTTGAGCAGGGACGGCAGAGTCTTTTAGGACGAAATTCTTCGAGGGACTCTCTTCACGGTCGGAGGACTTGACTGCTAGAGATGCGGACCAGGTGTGGACAATTCTTGCCGACATCATTAAGGAAGCGGCAAAAGAGTGCCTCGGCGTTGCTAGAGGGTCAGCTAAGAACCAACCACCAAACAGGGAATCTTGGTGGTTTAGTGAGGAAGTGCAAACCAAAGTTTCCGTGAAACAATCAAGGTTCGAGCTTCTTACACGTGAGAAGGTCACCAAGCGGACTTTACTTGCAGCCGGAGGAGAGGTATAAAGTAGCAAAGAGAAGCGAAGAAGCGTGAGCTCAGCGAAGGAAAAGGCGTCGAAGACTTGTACAAGAAATTGGACTCAAAGAGGGGCAAACGATATATTCAGATTGCTAAAGCCGAGAGAAGGAGGAGGATTTAGGAAGCGTCAAATATATCAAAGAAGTAGGCGGCGGACAATTGTGCCGAAGAAGATATTAGGAAAAGATGGGAGAATATTTCTCATCCCTTTCAGCGGAGGAAGCAGTGTAGGAAGCGGGGTAGAGGTTATATACCCTCACGCCTGAATGCTACTATTCGAGGATTAGTCAACAAGAAGTGAAGGTTGCACTACGAAGATGGGAAGTAACAAGCGGCAGGGCGGATCAAATCCCATAGAAGCTTGGAGTGCACAGGGAAGGAAGGAGTAGAATGGTGACTTGCATCTTCAACAAGATCTTTTAGGTGCTAAGATGGGAAGATTGGAGACTCAATAAGTCATCCCCATCTACAAGAACAAGGGGATGTGCAGTGTGTAGCAACTATAGGGCATCAAGCTCCTTAGCCACACCATGAAGTCGTGGGAGAGTTATTGAGAGGAGGCTAAGAAGGAGGCGAGTGTGTCGAGAATCAATTTGGCTTTATGCCGAAGGTATTCGATTGAGGCCATCCACCTTCTCAGAAGCCTCATGGAGAAGCACAAAGAGAGACAAAAGGATCTGCATATGGCGTTCCTGGACCTTGAAAAGGCGTATGATAGTGTTCCACGAGAGCTGATTTGGAGTACTCTTATTGGCAAGGGAACACCAAGGAGATATGTGAGAGTCATTAAGGATATGTACGAGAGGGCTAAGACTCGTGTACGGTCTACCGTGGGGATCTCAGAGTGTTTTCCTGTGAAAGTTGGGCTACACGAGGGATCTGCTTTAAGCCCATACACATTGCGCCTTGATTCTAGACTACGTATCTCGTGGGATACAAGAGGCCATCCGTGGAGCATGATATTCTTGACGACATAGTGTTGGTGGCGTAATCGGTGAAGGGTTAAACATCAGTTGGAGCTATGGAGGAGGCACTTGAACATAACGGACTTGGTGAGAGAGAAGGCAGAATACCCGATGTGATTTTGGTAGGGCGGCGGAGGCATCACGAGGATGTTTGTATCGGGGACGGATCCGCCACCCAAAGAGTCTTTTAGATATCGGGATCGATGATTCATAATCGGGGAGGATGAGCGAGGCGTAACCCACCGGATCGAACGGTTGGGCGAAATGGAGGCGGCATCGGGAGTGCTCGTGACAGAACGTCCCTTTAGCTAAAGGGAAATTCTATAGGGTGGCGATTAGACCGGCTATCTTGTCGGGTCCGAGTGTTGGCCCATCTCAAGGCCCGTGCCAGCGTGGTAGAAGTGGCGAACGAGGATGCTTAGATGGACTTGTGGAAAATCTTTGCTTGACATGATCCCGACGGAGTTTTCGAGATCAAAACTTGAAGTCGGAAATATTATTTCAAAGATGAGAGAGGTAGGTTGAGGTGGTTCGGTCATGTCAAAAGGAGGCCGCAATCGTGGGGTTAGAAGGGTAGAGCGCTAGTAGTAGATGGCGTGAGAAGGGAAGACCCAAGCTCGGTGGGAGGAGAGACTTAAGCATGACATGTCGGAGCTTCACTTGTCGAGGACATGACCTCGGATAGGAAAGGGTGGAGAGATAGGATTAGATTTGCGGCTAGTTTCTTGTTTGGCTTGGGGCTTTGTGGGTTTGGGTAGTGTGGGCGGGTTAGCTTCAGGCGCCTCGTGTTTTGCCTTGACCGGTGTTTAGGGTTTAGTTGCCCCGTTTGATTTTCCGTAGTTAGGCCCGTCGTTGCCTTGCTTTGCTTGTCTTGTTTAGGTTTTCCGTTTTCTTGCCACCGCTTGCTTTTGGTGCTTTGTTTTGCCTGCCTTTGCTTTAGGCCCGCGTTTGTTTTTTTTTTTTTTTTTTTTTTTTTTTTTTATGTTTTGCTCTTTCTTGCCCCTTAGGTGCCTTGCTATTCTATGCGCTTTTCTTTGTTGCCCCCTTGTGTGCTGCTTTCGTTATTGCATGTGCTTGTTGTTTACTTGCTACGCTCTCTTTCTTCTCTCTCTCTCACTCGCACACCGCACTCTGGGAGGTCTCGTTGAGGCGTCTCCTTCTCCGGGTTTTTCCACAGGAAGGGTGGATCTGCTCTATTTTACCTCCCATACCTCGCCCAGGCGGGATTGGGTATGTTGTTGTTGTTGTTGTTGTTGTGTGTCAGTTTCGATTCAATTTGGTTTCTGTCGGTTTTTTCGGTTTGAAATAGCTAAACCCACTCGAACCAAACCAAACCAAGTTCGGTTTTCATATTTCTCAGTTCGACTTTTTTCCTTTGTCTGTTTTCAGGTCGTGTCGGTTTGGGTCGGTTTTGGCCCGCTGCTCACCCCTAGCCAGGTATATAAACAAACAAAGTTTCTCCCATACCCACCTTTTGAGTCTCTCACATAAAAACTAGCTAGGGTTTAGGGTTTCATCATTTTTTTTTTATCGACAAACTTTTTTATTCCATATTTTATAACGGATTACAATAAGATGGCAGGTAAACGGGCAACAAGTTGTCATGAACCCCTTTGAATGGCAAAACCAATTCTACTAAAATGAAATTTTGTAACTTATGGGTGTAAAATTACTTTGCACAACCGTTGAACCCTAGTCAAAAACCCACATTCTTGAGCTAGGAAACCAAATGTATCAAAAGCAAAGGGGTAAATACGTGTTGATTCTCTAAACAACTTACAAATTTAAGTTGACAAGGTATATGTCTTATTTGATGCATAGATAAATCAATTGGTCTCAAAATAGTAAAGGGTAGATAAATCAATTGGTCTCAAAATAGTAAAGGGTAGACCATGAAATGCTAGAGGAGATGAATGATGAACATTTGATGAAAAGCTAAAGAATTGGGTTATCACTCCTATTTATAGAAAAAATATATCGATATATAAATCCTAACCCTCCTTGATAAATTTTTTGTAATCTCAAATCTATATTTGTAAATATAGAATAGGAGATAGAGATAGAGATAGAGGGGACTTATACAACCTCGGTCTCGATCTCAATCTCCGCATGTTTGCTTGTTCTTTGTTCTGATCTTCCTTAGCGGGAAGACACTAACGAGAACAAGCAAACACTTTATTTCATCCCGTTTGTAGCGATTGTATGTAAATAAGAAGACTCGTACATGGCTAATCCATTATTGACATCTCTTTTATCATTAGGCTTGTCAGTTGTTTTTATTTTAGCTATTGTTGCTTTTGTCGCGAAGGATGGAAGTTTGGATGATATTCATTTTATGAACACCAAGGCACTTAAAACCATGTGCAAACCAACCGAGTATAAAGATGCGTGTTATGAGGCATTAGCCGATGTGTCCAAGGACACCTCGTCGACCAAAAGGACTACATATTCGCGAGCTTTAATAGTACCATTGTTGAACTCCAAAAGGCGATTTTAAATTGTTCTAGTAATAGAAAGGGGTTGCATGGTCGAACAGATAGTTATGCAACACACGCTCGTGCAGACCTTCTAAATTGCGAGAAATTGTTGAGTCATGCCGTATGCGACCTTCAACATGTTGTCAAGGTTGCAACTAACACAAAAACTAAAAAGTTGATCAAGCAAGTTGACCCCATCCTTGTGTGGCTCACCGCTGCTCGTGCATACCAAACAACGTGTGTTGACGAGATCACAGATGAGAAACTAAAAAGGACATCAAAAGACATTAGATGCCATGAACAAACATACATTTAACTCTGAAAAGATCATCTACAATGTGCCTAAAATCCTCAAGGACTTTGGGTTGGATTTGAGTGACTATAAACTCCCACCGATTGGACACCGTAGGCTCCTAGACGAGGGCGAGGAGCTTGACCAACAAGGTTACCCTTCGTGGGTCGCAGCTAGTGACCGCAGGATTCTTGGTGGTGATTCCAAAGACGAAGATGATGATGATGATGATGACAAAAAGTCCAGAAAGGATGATCATGTACCCAAAGCTAAAGATTTCTTTAAATCCCCTGAACCCGAACCTCTCAAAAAGGACGTGAAGCCTGACGCGGTTGTGGCTCAAGACGGAAGTGGTCAATTCAAGACCATTAGAGAAGCACTCGATAATTATCCTCGTAACCTCAAAGGACGATACATCATCTATATTAAATGTGGTGAATATGATGAGCAAATAATTGTCAACCGAAAGCAACACAACGTTTATATGTACGGAGATGGTCAAGACAAAACAATCATAAGTGGCAATGCAAACCATGGGGTCGCGGAAATCACAATTTCCAACACGGCCACATTTGTCGCTGAAGGTGAACGGTTCATGGCAAAAGGTATAGGCTTCAAAAACACAATCGGGCCACGAGGGGGTGAAGCAGTAGCCTTCCGATCTCAATCACCACATACTGTTATGGTTGATTGCAGCTTCGAGGGGTACCAAAACACATTATACTACCACACACATTACCAATTCTATAAAAACTGCGAAATATCAGGGACAGTAGACATCATCTTCGGAAGCGGACGGGCTTTCTTCCAAGACACAAAAATTTATATTAGAAAACCGCAAACAGGACAAACCAACACAATAACAGCCGATGGAAGAATGAAAACTGAAGAAATGGGAGGTGTTGTGTTACAGAACTGCAAAATTATGGCTGCTTCAGAATTGAAGTCAGCTAAGGGACAATTTAAAACATACCTCGGGCGCCCTTGGAAGCAAGAGGCAAAAGCAGTTGTGATGAAATCAGAACTTGGGGACGTAATCCAAGCCGGAGGATGGACAGCGTGGGAGACTCCAGACGAGAAGGACTATCATGAGACGTGTATGTTTAGGGAGTATGGCAACAAAGGACCAGGGTCGAATACTGATGGTCGTGTTACATGGTCAGGTTATCAGGTTATTGAAGATGAGGATGAGGCTGAAAACTTTAGTTCTGAGAAGTTTATAGATGCTAAATCTTGGGTGCCTCTAACTGGTGTTCCTATCAATCTCAAGCTTTAAATTATGATTAGTTCATTACTATTAAATTGTTAATGTTGATTGATTGATATCATTATTTATATGGTCCATTATTCATGTAAATTGTCTAACAATCTTTGTTGTAATGTAAATGAAAATGAAAATCAAAATGAAGCTCATGTACGTACGACGAGCCAACATCGATCACACGTTGTAGCTGAGCTAATGAAGACCTTGTGCATAACCTTAATTGATAACTAAACAACAACAATAATAACGATAACGATACCCAATCCCGCGTGAGCAGGGTATGAGGGAGGTAGAATATAGACAAATTATACCCCTGCCCTTGGGTAAACCCGAGAGTAAGGAGACTGCTTCTAGATTAACCTCCGACAACGTGTATGTACGAGTGTGATAGTGCTAAAAAAATATATGAACGCATGATTATGCAAGGTTACATGGCAGAGGAAGATATGAAAGCATATGACACATGGCAAGAGAAGCTATGTAAGCATAAAAAGAGTTGGAAACAAAAAGGGACATATAAGCATACACGCATGGCAGCATATGAAACAAAAATGCATAAGATCGACCAAGAGCTCGTGGAAACCCACAGAAATATCAAAGATAAAGCTAGAAACATATATGAAAAAGGCATACATAAGCATGAGAGGTAAGCATGGAGAACATACGAGGATAAGCACAAGCAAAGTAACCGGGAGAAAATAAAAAAATTGATCTTCAGGTGCAACTAAGTTCGAAAATGCATAAAGCTATGAGGCTCTCTACCTAAAGCGAAGGCAAAGGCAAATATGTATACGAATGGCTACCTACTACAACGTGCTCAAAAACCAAAGAAGGAACTAGCTATACATCTCTATACCTACCATCTAACCTCCTAATCTAATTCTAGCCCTTACACTTGTTCCTATCAGAGGTCATGTCGTCGGACGAAAGAAACTCTCTTCAGTTTGCCCTCCCACCTAAGTTATGCAATTAAAGATATATAATTACCAACTTTCTACTAGAAAAAAACATAGTAATCTAACTATCCAGCTTCAGTCATAACAAATATTTAGAAAATAATGTCATTGCTGGAAGTGAATTTTGAGCCCATAAACCTATTAGTGGATACATTTTTAAGCGGTTTTCACACTTTGAGGCCTTATGTGATTGCACATTCCGCACACCCTTGTATATGGCTATGTCAATCAAAACGGACAGTTAAAAATATACAAATTAACCATGAATAACATTATAGCATCTCAAGTCTTACCATAACATCAATAATATTTGATATCCTAGACCACAAAACAGATAAGTTGGCAAAATAATTGCACCAATATGAACTGAAATAAAGCAACAATAAGTAAGGATATGAATACACATGTCTGAATGGCTGATTATATATTAATCAACATACTTAACCAATGTTGAATCTATATATTTTAGTCATGGAACTACCATTGTTATCTCAAAGCTCAATGATTGGTTGACACGCGTGCTTCAAAAGAAAAATAAAACAATCACCACTAGCTAAAAAAGATATACATATTATAGTTGATTTATGGTCTTTCTATTTATTTTTAAAATTTTTGATATAAGAAATGCTTCTTATACATCTATTTGCTGATATGAGAAATGGATCGCCTTACTTGCTACAAGATCGTTATCAGTGATATATATGTACCGGCCTACATAATACCCGCAGTCTGATTTAGTGAGTAAATTTGTTATTAGAACGGTTCACGCATCAGTTAAGCAAAAGTTAGCTTCTTTAGGTGTGCGCAGCCTTGATGGGACATGAAGCTTATTCAGCTGTTGTCTATATAAGTACAATAATGTTCACTTTTACAGTAATAACTTTGCACATTAATCAAACCTTAAGTATGATCATTTACCATTGTAACTAATGCAGTTTCTAATTAGTAGCATACCTAACTACCTATTTTTTTGTAATTTTGAAATGAGTTCCTACTACCACTTCCACTAGCACACCTCTCCTACCACCATATGGATTTTCTTGTATATAAAGAGATTGGGAATATCTCACAAATAGTTAAGCCTTTAGGATTATATTCTTGCTAATCCACTCAATGGCTTACAACTTTTCTATGTCAATACAAATTTTGGCATCTTGTTTGTGCCTTTATATTTGTTACACCCAAGCAAGACACCATCATCATCATGATCATGAACATAAACACAAGCATCATTCACCTCCACCCGTGCCTTCGCCTTCACCTTCACCTTCGTCGCCTTCGCCTTTGCCTTCATGTTCACCTTCACCTTCTCCTTTTCCATCGCGTTCACCTTTGCCTTCACCATCACCATCACCTTCACCTACGAATGTCCCCTATGATATATGTGATGGTGATGGTATATTTGATGTTAGAGATTTTGGAGCTATAGGAGATGGTGTAGCCGATGAGACTAATGCCTTCAAGGAAACATGGGACTCGGCATGTCAATGTCAATCCAATTCACCTGTTTTTTTGGTTCCTCATGGCTATTCTTTCGTCTTACAATCCACCATTTTCACTGGTCCTTGCCAATCTCCATTAATATTTCAGGTATATGTCGTACCAACATCTTTATGTTACCTATGACGTATACATGCATGTTCATATATGTACATGTCATACTGGTATTATACAGCATATTGTTTTTCATATGACTATATGAGAGGAAATATGTTATGACCAACTTAGTGGCAAATGTATATTACATATTAGACATGTATATAAGTTGAAACTTTTTCACTAACATTCTATATATGATTGTTCAAAAAAAGGTTGATGGGACAATGATGCCTCCAGATGGACCCGAGTCATGGACAAAGTATAACAGTAGACGTCAATGGTTGGTGTTTTATAGAATCGACCAGATGACGCTTCAAGGGTCTGGTCTCATCGATGGTCGGGGACAACAATGGTGGAATCTTCCATGCAAGCCTCACAAGGTACCTTTTATGATAATCATTTGTATATACATATATATAGTATTTGTTCTAATTAGAATTTTATTCACATTTTTATTGCCACTTTCGAATTACTAATGTACATGTAATTACCACGATACAGGGTCCAAACGGATCGACTTTACCAGGACCATGTGATAGCCCAACTGTGAGTGTTAATCATATTCATACGAATGAGTTCAATCTTTCATATATACTATATACAATGATCTATTTCTTGTTATCTTCGTGACATGAGCATATTTTTTATTGTAACTAATGTTAGGCCATACGGTTCTTTATGAGCACAAATTTGACGTTACAAGGACTTAGGATCAAGGATAGCCCAATGTTCAACGTGAAGTTCGATGGCTGCAGTAATGTTCTTATTGAATCCATTTCCATAACAGCGCCAGAACTCAGTCCCAACACAGACGGAATCCATATTTCAAACACCAACAATGTTCAAATCTACAACTCAATAATCTCCAATGGTACATATATCGTCACCTTTTCACTCAATTAGTCCAATATATTGTCACGACTCAATTTACATTGTAACTTTGATCATATTATAGGCGACGACTGTGTGTCAATTGGATCGGGTTCTTGTGATGTTGACATAAAGAACATCACTTGTGGACAAGGTCATGGAATCAGGTATATATCTATACTACTATATAAAACATTTAAGTTGTGGGTTACACAAGAAATTAAGATAAGGAGCTTAAATCATTGAGTGACATGTATCACTTCTCTAACTAAAAAATAACTAAAAGGGAGGATCTCTAACAAACTAAAATAAGGAGCTCCAATAATAGGGTGACACATGTCATTTCTTAACTAATTAATCACCTTTATTTTTAAATTTAAATATCTTTTAATTCGTTTAATTTTTTTATGATCTAATTTCACCATATTTTTTAAATTTTGTGCTTTTTAATTCAACATCTATTTTGATATATTTTTATGAGTTTTTAGTTTTTACATTTTTAGTAGGTTTATTTTATTTTGATTCAAATTTTTATAATTTTAACCTTTACTTCAATCAATACAAACTTTATTTATCAAAATCATTTACTTTTGGGAAAGTGTTTGACGGGTAAGAGATTGTGAAGGTCTTTTTATATGCGGAAATATGATGTCACGGGAAAGATACGGAAAACCCAAACAGACACATACAACTAACACATATACATTTGTAGTGTTGTGAAATGAATTCACTAAGCAGGTAGGGAATTGTTAGGAGAGTTGGGTTAGCAATTCATTTACTATATTTATATATAACTATATTTATCATGCCATTGCATGTATATCAACTAGTATATACATATACAAGTATATTTGTGACAAACATTATATTGATAAATTTGTATGTCTTATACAATATTTGTAGCTTTCTATATAGTACTTTGTTAATACACTTATTTGTGATTCAGCATAGGGAGTTTAGGCAACCACGATTCACGGGCATGGGTTTCAAACATCACAGTAAGGGACTCAACAATAAAGCAATCTAAAAATGGACTTAGGATCAAGACATGGCAAGGTGGCTACGGCGCCGTAAATGGAGTGAGATATGAAAACATACGGATGGAAAACGTAAGGAATCCAATCATAATCGACCAATTCTATTGCCTAACCAGAAAATGCTTGAACCAAACATCAGCGGTAGTGGTTTCAGACATCGAGTACAAAGACATAAAAGGTACATACGACGTGAGAAGCCCGCCAATGAATTTTGCTTGTAGTGACTCGGTTCCATGTAGAAACATAACATTATCGGAAGTAGAGTTGCTCCCGGTTGAAGGAGAGATGATGCTAGATGCATTTTGTTGGAATGTATACGGGGAGATGGAGACGATGACCATCCCACCGGTATCGTGCCTGTTAGACGGCACTCCGTGATCGGAAAATTATAGAGATTATTAAGCTTCCGATTCATATAGATGTACACCCGGTCACCTAATGTCATGTGGTCACTAACTTAAATCTACTATTATTTTATCTTCCATATATCTGAAATAACATGATTAACTGGTAAATGATTAATCTTGTTATTCTTTTATCTTCCATATATCTGAAAAATAGTCGGAAGTCCTCTAGAAACATCCTCTTTACCTTCGAATAGGGGCAAGTTAGGCTGTCTACATCTCATCTCCTCCATACCTTGTGAAAGACGGGATTGGGTTAACGTTGATAACGTTGAATTGGTAAATGATTAATGAATGATGTTTAGTACGATAGTTAGCTACCGCATTAGCATTAGGAAGCTGCCACTAGATATCCATTTTAAGTGTTTAGTGCGTTTTATTAGGTGTTACTCGACTTTGGAAGTTGGAAGCTAGTATTTTAATTTACATGTTATTAGTTTAATGAAAATGTGATGTTGTGCTATATAAAATTAGTACATGAGAAGAAAGTTGGCCGGTGGAATGTTGCGGCAACTAAAAAGTACAAGGAACATAGCAAATCCACTATGCATGTCTTTTCGCCGTTTAATTATAGTTTGGTAGATATAATATTAGAATAAGTATTTGTGTAATATTTCAAATGATTAACTGTTTTTTGCATTTGAAAGTATAAATATGTAGCTTTCTAATCATAGATCACATATAATTTTTGAACTTCCAAATCAATACAGAGTTTATTCATATAAGTTGAAGAAAATATATGATATTTTTTAACTCGTTTGATATATCACATGTAATATAACACTATTTGTAGATTCGAAAACTAAACATGATATCATAAAATAAACATAAGTATTATTTTTGGTGCAAAAAGGGTAAATCTATTGGAGTTGTGTACAAATAGTTATGCCATTTATGACAATATGTTTAGTGTTCGAATTACTGATTATTGTTATATCATATGTGATATATCAAGTTTGATTATCAATTTTTTTTTTCTATTTTCCCAACTTCTATTAATAAACCATATTAATTTGCAGCTTCTAACGCAAAGATGGTGAAACTTTTAAAGTTCTGTACAAATATTTATGCTCATTTTACGATAATATATTAAGTGTTTGAACATACATATTAGTGTTATATTACATGTGATACATCAAACGAATTAGATTATAAAATGAAAATCTTCTATTTTTTCCAACTTCTATGATAAATTTTATTGATTTGGAGGTTTAAAAAGGAGAACTTCTCAAACCGAGTGAATTTATGATTTTTTTTCTTCAAGATCTAGATGAATAAAGGATGACGCTATTGTTGCAGGGTGAGCAACTTAATAAATATTATTATTAAAAGGTTATTTTTTATTTATTTTTTTTTATTTATTTTTTTTTAAACTTGTGCCCTAGGGCCACAAGTTAAGTATATCAAAAATACTATGGGACTCATGAAATATCAAAAATACTATGGGACTCATGAAAAAGGACTTAGAAATCTACACAAAAGTACATTTTTTTTTAATAATTTTGTGTAGGTCTTTGAATAATTTCTGTACTTTTTAATGTGCTTAACTTATACCTTAAGGCACACGTTAAAAAAATCCTTATTAAAATTATGGTTGGCCGTCAATTATTTGCTTTCTTTTTTTGTATATGCATCATTAATTTAAATAAATAAATAAAAATCACAGCTCCCAAGGTAGTTTTTTTTTTTAGTTTACTACTGATATTAGGGTTGAACATCGCAAACCCAAAAACTGACCAGGCCAAGAAAACTGACGAGCCGATCGAAATCCGACCGAACCGAAGAACCAACGGTCCGGTCTCGGTCCCAACTTTTTTCTTATTTCGGTCTCGGTCCGGTATGGTCCGGTCCGATCTTACGTACGAATCGACCAATAATGCTTTCTTGGACTGGACCGACCGAAGAATCGGACCGGACCAACCCGGAACGGACCAAACACATTCGGTCCGGTCCCCGTCTGTGGTTTTGGTCTAATTTGATCTCGGCCCGGTCTGATTTTTGCCTGTCCGGTCCGGTCTTAGACCGATGCTCAGCCCTAACGGTATGTTGCATTTTGTTTTAACAAATTAAGTTAATTTGAATAACAATATAAATAATTCATAAAATTTAACTTATTTTGGTTTGTTTAGAATGCATATCAATCTTGTGTCTCGTACAAAAAAACTAAAAATAATAAATATTATAAATGCTTCTAACTTTAAAAGTTTGAAAAGTTAACGGATTGACCTAACCCAAACTGTTTGACCCGCGACCCATTTGACCCATATATGACCCATTTGAACGATGACCTAATCCGACCCAATCTCTAGTACAATTCTAATACCAACCAAATGGGTTATGGGTCAAACGGGTCATATATTAAAAATGGGTCAAATGGGTTGCAATTTTAATATATGACCCATTTGACGCATAACCCATTCAATGTTCACGCTTGGAAAGTAAGATTGGATTGTCTACCTACTAGGCTTAATATCTCTCGAAGAGGGATGGATATTGAATCCATCCTTTGTCCAAATTATGGTAAGGCGGTGGAATCTACTGGACTACTGGTCATATTTTCTTTGGTTGTCTCATAGCGGGAGAGGTTTATCATAAGATCACTGTTTGGTGGGATTGCAATTTTGTGGATGTTTCTTCGTATGAGGAGTGGTTGGTTTGGATTTCGAATCTTCGAATTCATTCTAAGCTTAAACAGGTACTGGAAGGTGTTTGCTACATCATGTAGTGGCTTGTTTGGAGTTTTCGTAAAAAAGTTCTTCTTGGTTCGGGTATTCCTTTCAAAACGGCTTTATTCGATGATATAGTGGCTCATTCATGTTTTTGTGTGTATATATATATATATATATATATATATATATATATATATATATATATATATATATATAGATGGGATCATTTAAAACTTGATCTCAATAGAAAAGTGGGAAGTGATCTCAACCGTTGGATCATCCCCTTCCCTCATTTTTTTTTCACCAAACTACAGGGGCCTAAATGTAACATTCTATTTTTCTGAGGTCATTTTTATAAATACACTCCCCTTACTTCCTTATCATATATAATGTCTATTTTTTTCTCAGCTCTTTCTTCTTTCTCTCGTTTTTCAGTTCCTGACCTTTTACATCCATTGAATTTCACAACTATTCCCCGTCTCTCACCACCATTCACCGTATCTCACCACCATTCCCCACCGCTCACCATCGTTTACCATCATTCCCCACCATTCACCATCGTTTCCCACCATTTTGTACCCAAAATGTAATCAGATTCATCATGTAAGTTTGAAAGTAAGGTTTTTTTTTTTTTATTGTTACCGTCGATTAATATGATGATATTAATCTTCGTTTGCATAGATCTGAACTTTATTGATCGTGATTTGAATAATTAATTCGTATTTTTTTTGTTATTGTTTGTCTAAATATACTATATATTGGAGTTTACTTCTGAATGTGAAAAAGGTTGAAGAAAAGTAATACAAATCATGTTTAGGAAGGCGACACAATGTGTTTGATAAAATGTCTCAACAAAATTTATAAGCGTGATGCACTAAATTTACATTGTGATGCATTAGTCGTTTATTTTGATATCTAGTTTTGGTCATAGTTTATAAAATATCCGACTTATTGTCACAAATAATTACAAGGATCTAGTTTCAATACATGGTTTCGAGGAGTAGTTTTGGTGTTGAAATAACATTTTAAATGTTAGGTTTCGGTTAGGATTAGGATGGTGAAATGGTATCGAAAGTCGTTGCCACATTGGAGGTAATACACTGTTATGGTTTTGTAGAGATTTATTTAGACGCCACACATCTATTTACATCTAAAGTTGATTGGAACATATTTATATTATAATGGCCTCAATAGCTTATGTTATTTACATTACGTTTGAAAATCACTTTGGCATTAGTATTTCTTTTCCTCATCATAAATGGAACAAGTTGGCTTTTCCATGGCACTTGGAGCATTTTTATCGTTCTACTACTTGCAAAACGAATTCTTATTACAAGTTGAATTAGATATGGTCCATATTGCTGCCTTTTGTTAGGTCTCTTCTTTATGACGGTATGCCTTATTAACTAGGTTTTCTTAAGCTAGCTTCTTGAAATTTAGCAACTAGAAGAAAATTGACCATCAAATACCAAAATCAAAGCCCTTTACTATGACTTTGGGCAATCTATGAGGACACCGATTATTTTTCAGGTTGGAATGTCAATCGACCCAAAACTTCTTGGTTCAAACTTTCCTGTTATTATGGGCTCATTAGGACTTCTGATTGTTGGGAAGACCATACTTTTTTCTGGAGTTGGTAGGCTTTTTGTTGTATCATTGATATCTGCAATCAAAGTTGTGAATCAAAGTCACTATATTTGTAACTTTGAATTTTTATTCTTTTTCAGGGAATAACGAGTTTCCAGTTGTCTTCTTTTGTTGTTTCTAGTATTGGTCATATTAATAGCCATCACACCATGGTTAGTTGTTGGAGGCCAGTTAATAGCATATCGTTTTGAGCAAGAATAAATTCGTAGTTTATTATGTATAGAGTGAGGTAATATAGCACTTATCTCGTTTAGATTTATTTATTTTGTTTCCAAATGAGGTCTTACTTTTCGCATTTGTAGATTAATCATTAATGCTCTTGTGATGTGATCTTGACACCTATATGGATCAAGTCATTTTCACATGGCTTATAGATTGTACTTTCTTGTGCCTCTTTTCAAAAATATGATTTGTAGGATCATATCATTATATATTAGCATGTGTTGATAGTGCCCTTCTCCAAGTTAGATAATTATGTGATGCCCTAATTGTTAACTAAATGATGCCCATAGATAACTATGTGATGCACTAATTGTTAACTAACTGATGCCATGAATTAAATAGTGCGATGCCTTATTTTATACAATGTAGATAACAATGTGGTGCACTAATTGTTAACTAAGCGATGCCACGAATTAAATAGTGTGATGCTTTAATTTATACAATGTGATGCACTTATATTAACCCTTTGTGATGCACATAGTGCTATTATCTATTTTGTTTGCTAAGCGTATCTTTTGATGTAATTATGATGTGTCCAAGATGATTCATTGCCAAAAGACATGGTACATGGAGATGACAGTGATCAAGATAAACCAAGAGTCGAAGCGTCTACATCTAATATGGCTAATGATAAATATGAACCATTTAGTTTTTGGCTTGATTAAAAGAGTACATCGTTATCACGGCCCACTCGGATACTGCAACGCATACCAAGAAACCCAAAAAACGAGGACAAAAACTGACTCCTAAATGCAGGACATAGAAAGTATAGGCGATGGTTTCATCAATTATTACAGATGATGAGACTTTTTCTTAGTTTGGTTACTGATTTTGAATTCTTAACCATATTTCTTGTTTTGAAGATTTGAAATTTGGAGACATGTGTACAACTGAAATTTTACTGGTACTTGTGCTTAACACATTGGAAAACGGATGTATAATGTAGTGTACAACTAGGTTAATATTATGAAAAATAGTATTTTTTCAAAGAGCATAGAAGCTTTATGTCACGTTATGTACATCTAGATTATATTATGTTTATACTGCAAACAAATTTTGTGATTAATTAAAAGATATGCATCAAGTTCAGAAGTTAAACAAAAATTAAAAACTGAGGTAACTGTAGGAAAAAACATTTTATGTTTTTTAAGTAGGTCACTATTCGTTAATCAATGTTAACTTGTTGTTTACATTTTCTCAATACACAAATGGCCAAAAAATAAAGAAGAAAAGAAAAAACCAAACACACACTAATATTTCGCAACACTAATGCACCTTTATTATTCACACTGATGCACCTTTATTATACATTTTTTTCTGTTTAGTACGGATGCGAATATATCATTCCAATCATCATTAAATAATCATTCAATCACTTTTATTCCAACAATAACATAACATTTATATAAATCATCGAGCATTTCATTTACATGTGTAAAACGTAATATATAGTTCTAGTATGGATCTCAACATTTTATTTACTAAATTGTAGCTTGATAAAACCAAAGATAAGTATTTCTACTATTAAAAGTACTTAAAACATGAACGAATACCACATAACTATGTCTACTACCATTTGGCATGTACTCGTAAACCGAGTCTATGGTCTTCATCCGTAGTAACCGATCAAAGTGGTAAGGTTTGAATGGCAAATAAGACTCAACATAAGAAACTCGACAATGAATTCTTGGTTCCTATGTAATTCCAAGATCACTCTTACCAGCCCAGAATCCAAGTGTCGTCCTGCATTGCAACTATAAGTTAGTTCTAAAAAGCATAACATGTACCAAAATGTTAGCTCAAACTTCTCTGCATCACTTTCAACATGCTAGTCAATTCTTATATGAGCAAATACATTAATCATTTTATCGAGGATGCAAAACAGACATGTCATGTTATTGGGTTACGAATCAAAACAAGTACTTCCAGGTCAAACTGCTTTATGTCCATTACCTAAACATAAACACATGTGTAATTATATTATTATTAAAAAGTTACAAAAACTACATGTTTTCCAAGATCAGTAGCACATGTGTACCCACGTCCATAAAGTGGTTCAACTGAACATGTGTTTAAAGTGGTTCATTTGGTTCCTAAATTTGACTTTGACGGTATCCTGTAGGGACATTTAAGGCTCGACAATCTACTTTACGTCCATTACCTGACCATAAACGCAAAAACAAGGTCCATTTTCTTAATTTGCTTCTGAGATCAAATCGCTGGAGTCTGATGGAAGGTGTTGGCAGCTTGTGAAAAAAGTAGTCCAATACATTATTACTATTGAGATGCAACAAACATCTCCTCATTTTAATCGTCTTAAATTGTCATTTGGAGTGTAAAATTTATGCACACAATCACTTAAATTGTTTTATTAAGTAAAATAAATTGTTGTGCAACAATATAGCTTCTATAGCCATACTTGGATGCCCTACTATGATACAAGAGGATGCACTAAAGTAATGATGCCCAAATATGTTAATAGATGCACTAAATAAACTCATAGATGCCCTAAAACTCCCTAACATACCTCTCAATCGCCTTGAAATGCTTACCCGTCGGTGTTCGGATGTCATATAATCCGGCGAACCGCCCACAAAGCCACCGTGCATATTGGACCCCATGAACTTGGGAAGTAGCACATGTCGTGAACAAGTAATTAGCCATGATATCGACAATCGGTTACTATTTGAGTGATATTATATACTTAAAGAATAAGAATAAACTATAAATTTGTTAACCAATAAAAAATATTATAAGACAAAGTCAACCTACCAATGTTGAAATGCTTAACTGATGCCAATGTCAAGTTGCATGGCTTCTGACTTATTTGGTTTTCGACTTATTTGCCATAAACTCGCTTTTGTGGATTATTTTAAACTTTTCACCTTATAAGCTTATTATGACATGATAAGTTTATATAACCCTATAGGTAAACACTACCCTTCGATGCACTAATATCTTCCTTTTCGATGCACTAATCATACTCATAGATGCCCTAATATCTACCTTTCGATGCACCAATTTACGAGGAAGGCGTCTAGAAGATGCAATGTATAATACTTGTTGCTTGTTATTTTCAAATTCATTTTTTCTAGAGGTGGCAACTTCGACTCATTTATCGATGAATGAGTCTATTTGAACATTAGGATTGCTTATCGAAACTATATAAAAAGCGAAGCATTTGCCATACTGACTTATAAATTTTAGTTAATAAGAAATGTACATTCACCGCCATCCGAAGCATTCCACAATCAAGCACAAAGCGATACATGTGCTCATGATAATAAGCCTAAAAACTAAATGTCAAATGTAACAAAGGATGATAACTAACTAGTTCCATAAAGGGAAACCTTGGACAAATATAGTAGCTGCTGGTGACCGTTATGAGAATTTACAGGTTGTGCAATACTAATAGCATCCCAACCCATGCCCAAAAGACACACAATTGGAAACATGTGGTGATCCTAAATGAGAAGTTGATTGTGGAAGTAGAATTAATTGCAATGACTTACATTGGAAAGGCTGAAGATTCTTAAACTTTTACATGCTTGATTTGTGGATATATTGAAGCAAGAGCATCAAATCTACTTGCACCTTCCTAGAGAACGGACACCGGATGCATAAAACATATGACCGTGTATGTATTCATCGATAGGAGCTCAAAAACCTGTCAAGAGACTCCCCGTCCATCTGCAGCAGGAAAATAATAAAAATAATTCACATTACGTACTTAAAACAACTAATACACACATTTACCCTGTGGAAGATGGATTACTTGACACAGTTTCACTTAAAAGAAGATTCTATACTTTCACTTAAAGAACTCAGTGATCATAGCGTCATACAAATGGATGCCCTACTATGACTAGTGATGCACTAAACACACAAACGAATACCCTAAACATACAAATTGATGCCTTACTATGACCAATGATGCACTAAACATACAAATTGATGCCCTAATATGACTAGTGATGCACTAAACATAAAAATGGATACACTAAACATACAAATGGATGCCCTACTATGACCTACGATGCACTAAACATACAAATGAATACCATACTATAACCAATGATGCACTAAAGATACACACTGAGGCCTTAATATGTCTGATGATGCATTACACTAATTATACTCATTGAAGCCCTAATGTGTTCATTGATGCATTAAACATACAAACAGATGTCCAAGTAGTTTCACTAAACATACACACTGATGCTCTATTATGTTCAAGGATGCACTAAATAGTATTATCCGGTATAACATGCCTCATGTCTTAAAGGTTAAATTTCCACATTAGTTCAAGAATCAAACTAGTTCATACTTTCACAAATTCTAGTTTCTAGTTTGGATTATGATGTATAACATAATCACAAACGGATGCAATTAAAGAGGTACGAGAACCCCGTCCTATTATAAGTCAAATGGTCAAACATTACAATGTGACATAAGTATTGCAAACCTATGTGAACACAAAAAAAAAACTACGGCTCTTGAGTTTGGTTTCGATTTTTTTTTATTAAAAAATAGTTTTAAGCACAAATGATACAAAAAATTGGGATAATTGATAAGAAAACAAGGATACCACCCAAATGTTCAACTTTTTCATTAGGGCGACCCAACAATTGAAAATCCTTTACAGGCCACCAAAATATGTATACGTTTTGCTTATACGCAATCCGACAAAAAAGAGGCTAAATGACAAAAATAACCTTATTGTTTTGTTTTTAAAAACAAAAATACCCTTTAGTTACTTTTTGTCTTTTAGCTTCTTTTTATACCAGATCGGGATTAAGTAGTTAGATGGCCTTGATGTAAAAACTATTGAATAGTTGGGTGACCTCGTTATACATTAATCAGCTTTTCACTCAAACATACATCATAAAGCGCTAGTGTCTCCAAATTACAAGAAAAGGTTTTGTTTTACACTATTCTACTTTCATGGCCACTTATCCGCAATATGTGTTACTATCAAATATTACAAGAGACTAACTTCAAATCACTAAACAAAACTAAGCTGGAGGTTAAAAAAGATATTGGGATATGATATAGTTACCTCCAAATAAAGTACTTGCATCATCGGGCATAACATATCCATACCAATGTCCCGCTCGGCTTCCCATGATTATCCGATCTAGATATGATAACGCTTCTCGATACTTGTGACCTACAATGTGTGAACAAAGTAACAAACACTATATTCTGATGACCACATAATTCTATCTCATCTTTGAATCTAGAAACGAGTGTAGGCCCACAAACGCCACATCTTTTGTCCCTTACGCCATGAGCACATACAAATATGTATGATCCTTTTCGTGGTTCGGGACTTCCAGGCAGTCATTCACCATCTTCACCAGAACTTCTTCCATAAACGTGTCAACATCAAAATGTGTCAATCTCCAAATAATGTCAAATCTATCATAGATAATGCATTCGCCAAAATAGTAACAAATTTATATACAATATGAGTATATGAAGATTATCATATAAAATTAACAATTAAACAAATCATTAGTAAGCAATAATTTAACATACAAATGTGTTCATCGATGCACTAAACATACAAACCGATCCACAAGTATGTCCAACAATGAACTAAACATACAAATGGATGCCTTACTATGACCAATGATGCACTAAACATTCAAACGGATACACTAAACGTAACATACATGATGATGCTCTAATGTGTTCATCGATGCACTGAAAATACATATTGATGCTCTAATATGTTCAACAATGCACTAAACATACAAACATTCAGCCTGATGCAACAACTACAATCATATAACAACCACAACCATAGATGCAGTAATAAAATCTGGTGCCCTAACATGGAATCTGGTGCTTCAAACATACACACAGATACCTCAAGATATCATATCATTGAATATTGAAACACGTATGCTGCAAATTAGTGCATCCCTGTTATAAAATCTTATTAAGACATTTTATCAAACACCTTGTCAGAAATTTTAATAAACACATTTTATCTAAACAATTGCCCTAATCTTACACGTATTCACAAATATATTAATTACTATATGATATAATTTACCCAATGATGTACAAAATAACATAAATATTGAACAATTAATAATTATAGATGAATTAATAATTAACAATTTATAATTTAACAATAAATAATTTACCTAATGATGCACAAAATAACATAAAAAGATGACGAATATACAAAATTAGGTCAGCTGTGATTGATTCACATAATCATTGGATTTAGATAGGAATTTCGGGTTTTACCGTAGTTTTAGTGGTGGTTCGGGCTTTTTTTGATATGAAATTGACCCGTATGATTGATACCCCGTTGACCTGAGTATGTGTTTTTGGCGGTGGTGGTGTGGACGGTGATGGCGGCGGCATGACGACGGTGGGGTGTGACAATGAGACGGTGCGGTGGCGATGAGTGTGTGTGCGTGTTTGTATCAAACTACATGTATTAAAAAGACCGCTCCATCTTTATTTTGGATTTTTCTTTCTTTACCCCGAACTTTCAAGTGTTGTCATAATCTACCTCAGAACTTTTTTTTCTCACTTTTCTCTCTAATTACATTTTCTCTAGAACCGACTATATATATATATATATATATATATATATATATATATATATATATATATATATATATATATATATATATATATATATATATATATATATATATATATATATATATGCAACGCCTTTAGTTTGGTAGATTGGCTTTGTTAGTGCAAACGTTACGACATTTAATCTATACAACGCCTTTGTATTTTAATGATGACAAACATGTAACTTATAATACATAACGTAAAGTCTGAATCAACATCTCATGACGGCTCAAGTCTGAATCACTTATGGTATGGACAAACACTACTTCAAACTTGTTAAGTGATCAAAGAAGTTATTTTGTCCCTAAAACTTACATTTTCATAAATGTGACAAAAGTTTTTACAAATAACTTTTACAAATTATTTTTGTAATTTAAAGAAATGTTTTATTCATAAGAAAATATTTGAATTTGAATTTTCCCGCCCAAACCAGATAAATTTTCACTAGATAAACATTTCCCCACTAAAGGACAAAAGAGGAGCGTACTCTATAGGACGGTCTCATATAGGTCGATGGTCCTTTAATTTTAAGGGACCGTCCAACAAATAAAGGACCGTCCTCCTCCTTGCGCTTATAACATCGCACTATTTCTTTTCTTAAAACTCGATCCTCTTTATCACAAAACTTTCTGTTCTTTCCCAATCTCTCCTTTCACCTCCTTTGATTACATTAACTTGTTTGAATCTTGTTTAAGTATGATTCTTTCTTCCTCCTCTCAAGTGTAAATAGAATAGCTTCATTATCATCTAGATACGAAGTTATGTAATCGAGTTAGTCCATGTGTAACATTGGTTACATATAGATCGAGTTTATATTCTTCAATCATGTGTAATTAGGTAGATCCGACTTGTGTGTAAGTTCAGAATTGTGTAGCGTATAGATCCAGAGAATGTGTAAGTTCGTGTAGTGTTGTATGAAGATCGGGTAGATCGTGTAGATTAGGTAGATCGGGTTGATGGTGTTGATCATGTAAATCAGGTAGATCGGTTGATCGTGTAGATCGTGTAGATTAGGTAAATCATATAGATCGGGTAGATCGTGTCGGTCATGTGGATTGTGTAGATCGAGTAGATCGTGGGTGGATTGGTTCCAGCCAAGATTAGAACTCGACATTCCGCTTAGTGTCATAAATTGGTGTAAGCGTTGTTGTGTGGTTTTCTATGCCTAAAGAGAGCTTGTTGATTAGTGAAGTAACTCTCGAGTTGGTTACTCGGGGAGTGGAGTATGGCGAAGAGATGCTTCGTGACCGAACCACTATAATTCATCGTGTCTGGTTTGCGTTTTCTTTACTTATCTCTTTACGTTTTATTCTTGCACTTATCGTTCCATATTCATACTTGCTTTGAGATTGTGTTTGTGTGGCTTGTTGCTTATAGTGTGATTATGCAGACACATAATTCATAACCTGTCTAAAATTCGCCAACGCCAAATAGCCCTTAAATGCACTACGGTCCTAAACATATATGGGACCACAAGACATATATGGGATCGTCCCAGAACCTAATAAATTAGCTCTAATTACTCTTGCTTGTTTTGGGTATCGTTGTCTTCGTTGGATATATATATATATATATATATATATATATATATATATATATATATATATATATATATATATATATATATATATATATATATATATATATATATATATATATATATATATATATATATATATATATATATATATATATATAGCTTGGATCATTTAAAAGTTGATCTCAAAAGAAAAGTGAGAAAAGTAATCTCAACCATTGGATCACCCCTCTTCCCTCCTTTTTTCACACCAAACCACAGGACCTAATTGTATTTTCCTTCATTCTTTAAGGAATTTTGTATATTCAGACCCACCCCGAAAACAAATTTCCACAAAATTTATTTTTTCGGGGCCAAAATATTTTTTTTTTGGGCCAAAAATTTCCAGCCAAATTTTTATAACTATGACGCACCTTTTTATTTTGGTGCATCTCAGTTATAAGAATTAGTTATAACTATGATGCACCAAATTTTATAATCGAGATGTACCTAACGATTGTTACCTAATATGCTTCAACAACATTGCAATAACTTAGTATACTATGCTCTTTAAGGGGCATTAGTTGTACAACCAGAGACGGAGCTATGGTAGCCATGGTAGCCTCGCATGCTTTGTCATTGGGATAACGCTAGTGCATATATTAACAATCGTGAATTGATGATAAGTAAGTTAACCATATGATTAATAAAATGACTCTGAAACATTGTTAGGATAATTGATTTCATTGTATATTTAACCATGTGATTAATAAAATAAGAGTGTTGAATCGGTTGAAAATCTCTTTATACACAAAGGTTGATTGCTCGATTCAAAACTTTTTCGAATAAGTTAATAACATATGCGATCCGATGCACCTTTTATTTTGGTGAATCACGCTTAAAAAAGTAGTTATAACTATGATGCACCAATTTTATAACTAAGATGCACAAAAAAAGGTGCATCACGCTTATAAATATTTTGGAGGAAAACAATATTTTGCCCAAAAAATTTTTTTATGGATTTTTTTTGGGGGCGGGTGGGGGGGTGGGGTGGTTTTAAACTTACCCCTGAAGTTTGAGATGTTTCAAATTAGACCCTATAACTTTTTTCTCACTTTTATCTTTAATTACACTTTTCTCTAGAACCGCACTCTCTATATATAATTGTTAAAAGTGTCGTAACCACTATTCATATCTAGCCACGCTTGTTTGGATATTTGATACGAAAGATTTTTAAATCTTAAATGTGACAATTCGTATTTTCAGGTCATTCTCAAAACATTATTCATGCTTCATTATTTATCATTTATCGTGAACTAGGTTTACGAGCATCAAATTCACGTAACCGTAATGGTTTAGCTGTGAATTCATGATCATATCATCGAGGTCATTTCATATAGACTAAGTTTAGTCTACATTTCATTAACATTATTATCATCATATTAGTTCATGCATGGTTTCAAGATATTACATTAAACGCTTAATTTTATATTAAATAAACGTTATCGCGTAAGTAATTATTTTGAACAATTGATCCGTTACTTCCAAAAGTATCCCGATATATTTTATATTCATATTAAGTTTATAAAATAATATTATGAGTTTACCCAGTGTTTTAAATTTATTTTGTATATAAATTGTTAAATTTATATAATTGCGACGGTTTTCTTAAATATTACACGATAATTATTATTTCACTCAATTTTGCAAGAAATGTATTTTATAATTTTATGACCTCAATATATTTTATTTTGACCCGTTAAAATTTATCTTTAGCTAACGCTACCTTAAATGCTTAAATAAATACACAAGTTATTCATTATTCTTAATTAACTACACATTTATCCTACATTAATATACTTAAATACTACTAAATGCATCTAGTCCTAATTTTTTTACATATGTCGACACCCATGTGTGAGTCATTTGGGTGAGTCATTTAAACTTGATAAATATCTCCTACTAAGTATAATGTATTATACTAATTTGCAAACACATTCACTTCACTTATTGCAAAGTAAAAAGATCAAAACTATCTTACTCTTTCTCTCTCAAAACCGGCCAAGCCAAGACCAAGGGAGGATCATCATAAAATTTTTCAAGACAAGGTTATTTAACAATCTAGTATCACTTGTTGTATAGGTTTTGCAATGAAAACCTCAAGTGATTAGGAAAACCCTTTGTCCTTAAACCTCACCATATTTCTTGTAAGCATTCATATTCATATTTTTATTTCATATTCATTATTATGATCATATCATTTTATTTGAGAAACATGCAAGTTATGTGATGTTTATACCACTTTTTAATGTTTTTAAGTGTTAAATATATATAATCCATCCTATAAATTACTCCTTGTTATATATTAGTTTTGGTGATGTCTAGAAACCATAACACCCTAAGAAGGTGTATGGTAGGATTAGAATAACCGGAGTTGTTTTGAATGGGTTAGAATAGGTTTGGCGAGAAAACTCATTTCGACAAGTTTGCAAAAGTGTCTGTCCTTATTTTCAAAATCTGGAATATCCGACAAGAGGTAAAAATTTTTGGCCTAGACATTTAGAAAATATACTTTAAAACGAAACCGTGGCGCTGAACGGATTAAAACGGAGCTATAACGAAGAAGTTATGAATTTTTCAAGTTGACGACGAAAAATATAATTTTCTGAATTTCAAGAAACATTGTTTATTTTGTACGAGTCAAAATGAAGCTTAGACGTTATAAAAGTGACGACTTATCGAAAATATATATGTTATTTTGATACACAAAGTTTGGAGAACAACCCATTGGGGAACTAAATTTGGAGAACAAAAGAATTGGAGAACTCTATTTTGGAGAACTAAATTTGGAGAACAAAAGAATTGGAGAACTCTATTTTGGAGAATTAAAAGTTTGGAGAACAAATATTTGGAGAACAAAAAGTTTGGAGAACTAAAAATGGAGAACAAAATTTGGAGAACAAAAATGGAGTACAATTTCTTATAAAAGTGATGTCTTCTAGTAAAAGTGAGATCGCCAAGTATATTTTCTAGAATATCCAACCGTTTATCGAGCGGAGTTGTAACGAATGAAATATAGTCCCTTAAACTTTGCCGAAAACCACTCTTAAACTATATTATGGACACAAGTACCATACTTAACCTCTATTTTTCTTTATGTTCGAGACCTTTAGGATAGAAACTCATGTACTAAAACTTTGAGATTATGATACGAGCTTCCCAAACCGTTGAGTTTGTTTCCTAACGCCGACGTGCACCATTTTACGACTAGCTTTTCGAGGCCGTTTAGTCACTTTCATGGAAATTTCAACGACATTATTTTACGACGAAAAGTTATAATTTCACAATAAATCACTAAACGACGTAGGAGGTTGTTTCAACGTAAATACTTGTAAAGTATTTTATAAAATGACGATATGTTGTAAACATATATTTCGACGATAAACATTATCTTCAAAAATTTACAAGTGGTATAAATATCATCCAAATTGCATGCATAACATTACATCATGACTTATTACATATCATATCATTCATAATAGGTCAGTTTCGAGATTCACGCTACATTTCGGTGTATTCACTTTTGTCATCGCATCATTGTATCAAGTGAGTTCATAGCCCCACTTTCTATTACTTAATTGTTTTACAAACTCTTGGGGGAGATACATGCTCAACTATTTTTAATCGAACACAAATGCTTTGAACTGTATGCTATATCCGAATGTTTTATTGTCACTAAGTAATCAATTGCCATGTTTGAAGTCCCTACATCATGCACCATTAGTCACTTGCGGTGTGAGCTGAATATTGTGAATAGGCCTATTGGAATTAACACTCCCGTTCTTATTGACCCGCTTAGGGAAATCGAACGCACTATATTTGAATCATTAAGGTAAATTGGCAAGTTTACCTATTAGGGGCTGCGATGAAACGATTTTTACCAATTTCTATTGGTACGAGGTTTACGCTTTGGTTGTCATGAACTTAGTGAAATAAATCTTTGTTTTGTTTTCAACGATGAGTGTGAAACAACGAACTCACACTATGAATATTGTGTTCAAACGAATTAATTAAACCTATGGATTTCACTCAACCTTTGTGTTGATTGTTTTAAACATGTTTTATCTCGGTATCTAAGGCATTCACTTCATGGCATGCATGTGGACTTATCATAGAGTCGTGGTGACGACGCGCTTCACTGGGTTTCATATACTTTAAAACATCGTTTGAATTGTAACAAATTTATTACCGCAAGTTTATTTTCATTTGGGACCTATACTTTGTAAACTCGATTATTTTATTAAATCAAACGATATATTTTCCAAACGACACTTTAGGTCGTTCAATATAACTGTGGATGTGATGCTATGACAACAATCCCGTGAATTCCATTCAACGCAAAATGTAATTTGGGGTGTGACATTAAATAAAAACGTTTTCCCCTCCCCACGTTTCTACAATTGGTATCAGAGCCAGGCCGCTCTAGTTTTCAAAACAATTGGTTTTTTAAATAAAGTACGATCCTTGTATCAAATTTAATATGAAGGGTGATTAAACATGAAAAGTGTTTTGTTGCTTAATTTGTGCTAGAATATTTTGTTAATTTATTCGTAATAGTTTTGTTGGTTAAATGCACTTCGTATACTTGCTTGACGGTAAATCTTCTCAAAAGATTTTTAAAGTGTTGATATTTGCTTGTCTTAGTCTTAAGAGTAGTAATGACGTCCAAAACAAGTGTTTTATGTACGACAACAAGTTCCTTAAGTCCAATAAGTTATCAAATGAATTTATACAAAAAAATGTTTTTTTTCCGTACTGGTGGCGGTCTCAAATATCTGGACGGTCCCGTAAATATTTATGGGACCGTCGGTATTTAAGGGACCTCCACCAGAATAAGGTAAATTTCGAAAAGTCATATAAAATCAACCGTAGGTCCGTAGGAGTTGCGCCACCCATCATTTTAAAGGTAATTGAGTCTACTTTCATTTATAAATACTTTCAAGTCATTATTCCAAACTTAATTCAAAAAATAGAAATTGCTACATAGCTGTCAAAAGCTTGTGTTACGTAAACTTGCATTTTACTCTTTCTTTCGAGTCCCACTCCTAGTCGACGAATCTTTGAGAAATGGTGTCTTTATCTTTTCAAATATTGATATTAAATAATTTTTTGAAATGGGGAAGAAACTAATTTAATTTAAAATAAAATCGAGCTAAGTAAACATTGTTGTATCTAATACACAAAACGATGACGAATATTTTTGTATGTGTTATGCTAACTGATTATGCTTGTTTCCTAGTATTTTAATTAAGTAATAATTGCTACTTGTAATTGAGCTGCTTATATAACTTAACACACGTGTCATGTACATTATTTGTCTGCCACTAGTTTTTCGGATTATGTCTAAATAGAACCTATGCTACATTTCTTGAGATTGCGTAATTGTTCTCGCATTAGGCATAGATCACTCGTCTTGCATATGTGTTTTCAACATGTCTTAGTAACCTTCTTAGGAATGAAAACTAAGTTGATTAATCATGTTTGTCAAAAGACATTGTCTTACACAATTATCTTTTGAAAGGTTCAAGTGTTAAAATATGTCACCTCAAAAACATTTAACACTTCATCAAAATTTAAACATAATTTCTAAATCATTACATTCTCTTATCTTGATCGACCATGGGTTTTCTAAACAAGATAAATGTTTATAATAATACATTAATATTTAAATAAAAGAAAATATATTTTTAAACCTTGCATGTATTTGGACATACATAAATTGTTTCAAACATATAGTATTTTTCAAAAGTTGTGCGTTGTATAAAAATGGTTAAAATAATTATTTTTATACTTATGAAATGACAAAAATTATGCATATTATACATAATGATAAATAGCTTTTCGTACAAAAAAAAAAAAATGACAATCTTGAAGTACTAAGTTAACATGTCATTAACCTTACACACACACCTAGTATCAAAATTAATGGAGCACATTCCATAAATCTTTATTTATTTTATTTATTAAAAAGAGTGGTCCTGAGGGTCAAGAAAGATTTTGAATGTGTATCGATTCATTCTTCAAATTATGATTGATATCATTGTGAAATCTAATTGACAAGTTTTCGAGTATGGACATGAAATTGGAGTCACCATTTGTTTAGCTTCAAGATTAAATCAAAATATAACAAAATGTATTATCTTGAACCTACATATTCAATCACACTCGATTGTTATGAAAATAATGGCGTCCTTCTCAAAGACGAAAAGAATATGCATTGGATCATAATTCACATTTGTGTTGATGATGTCATATTGAGTCTTCTTGTCCAATGGTTGTGTTCCAAACATCAAACTAATATGTTTAAAAAAATGAATAAAATATACAACGAAGTAAGATTGACAACTTGGATGTTTCATCCGAAATATTCAAGTAATTTACTTTGCAATGCAATTTGTAAATGTGTCATTTCTGAAAAAACCAAATATGAGCAAACAAACAACATATGTAGACTTTGCTCATGAATGACTCAACACTCAAAATCACATGTGTTCTTCGTATCAAAATATTGACAAAGGATAATTTATATCCCATGAGTTTCATTCTCTTTGTAACATGAATGGTTATGTTACAAGAAAATACATTATATCTTGTTTGAAAAATATAGGATACTAGATTTTGAAAGTATCCTAATACAACGTGTATCATTGCATAAAAAAGTAAAAATTCGTTCATCACATTATAACTAAAATACTTGTTTTAATTAGCAATTCATAAGAATGAAAAGTTTATCCTCTTAAATAAGCATATTTATTAAAAGGTACAATATGTTTTCTCTCAATTACACATCGTAAAACATTACAATATCTATTAAGGTAAGTAACCTTAATTAGACTCTTTCTCTCAAGATATACTAAAGAGTATTCTTAAAACATTTTCTATAGATCTATTAAGGTAAGTAACCTTAATTAGAGTCTTCCTCTCAAGATATACTAATGAGTATTCTTGAAACACTTCCTATAGAACATATTCTTCTTCTTTTCACATGAGTACATTTTTTTTGAAAACCAAATCGTGATAAAATAAACCTCTAATAATATCTAAACAAAGATGTCATCCATGAGATCATGTAATGCACCAACTAAACCAAATAACCTCCAAATCTCAAACACATGATTGAAATACCGTGCTTGCTTTGTTAGGATTTTGTGTGAGACATGTCATCTTCATTAAACGGCTTTTAAATATGATTAGTTGAGTCATATTAGGACATACACAAGCGGTATTTTCTAAAATCATCTTTGGTACAATTCGATAGGAAAATGTAGAAATTCAACTTTTTCTAACATTAGAATGACTACTGAAGAACTTATCGTACTACAAATCCAATTTGACCTAACGGTTGAATTGCTTCCATAGGTGAATTTGGGTTTGTGATAAACCCGTAAAAATGGTCGTGTTTAGCCTTAATTGAGCACCACTAGTGATAGTCTCATATTCACTCTCTAACTTGAAAAATTTCCATTCCTACATTTGACTAAAGATAGTCTACATCGGTGAACCTTATCTCTCATTAGGATTGCACATTGAACAAGTAGTAATTAGAATTCCTCCTAGCGAACCTAGATTACTTGCATCTCATATATGTGTTTTTGATGTTTTAAAATGACTATTTATTTTTGTGACATATGATTAAATGTCTTCATGCTTTCTTGAATGCTCTATGATTATTTGCTTAATTATTAAATTCATGTTTATTAGAAAGGTCTTGTTTAGCTATCCTAATATAATATATATCCATGATACATGCTCTTTTGTGCTAAATGTTTATATGTTTTGCTTAATATTTTCATTCAAATTAATTATGCTTCGTATGCATCCCTTTACATGACTTACGTGTTATTTGTGGTCCCACACTATGTCACTTCGTTATATAATGGACTAGGTATGCCTATCCTGATAATCTCTTAGAAGTCATATAGTCTTGCACGTTAATATCTTTGATTACTACGTGATGCATGCTTAAATGCGCCTACATGCTTAAATCCTTGAGTAATATGCACCTAGGAAATACCTCCTTTTACTAGAACATCGCACCTAGGGTCTCTAGTGCTACAAAAGGTCATACTAGTCAACAAATGATCTTAAATAATCCACTCTTCCTTAGGATCTCCCAAAGTCCTCATGCATATATTTCCTTAATCATCTCACTCTCCTTCAAACATCCCATTCCTCTGTCTAGGAAAGGTTGGATACAAATCTAATACTCCTCCAAGTAGGTTTGACAACTTAAATATTCCATCCGGAATATTCAAGTAATTTACCTTGCGATCGCAAACGTTAAAGGTCATATCCAAAGTTCATATTCAAGTTTTTAACTACATAAGTGATCCATGAAACAGTCAAGCTAAATTACTCAAGCACGCCACTTGTGAATGGCGGACCGTGTCGACTTAAAACCGCTCAAACACGAATGCAATGAAGATCGGAGAGTATAGTGTTTCCCGGTCGTTATGTCCCAACGAAATGTCGAGAATAGTCGACGATATAGTGATCGGGAGATTTGAGCGGAAAAGGGATTGTGATATGATTATAACTAAGGAAAAGCCCATAAACTACAGGGGCTTAAATGCAAATTAAAGAAAGTTAAAAAGATAAAATCTATTAAATAAACGCTATCACTATATTTAAAATGATGAACGTTTAAAACCTAAAACTTACGTTTTAAAACAAAATTACGTAAATGTACAAATAAAAACGTGAAACTTATACAATATAAATCCTAAAAATATGAAAAATACATTTTTACAATCCTAATGATATAAGAAAATTTATAGAAAAGGAAAATTATTTTATAACTAATTATCTAATTATTATTAATTAAAACTATTTTAACTATTTAATAATTACCTAAAATGCAAGAAATTAGGAAATAAAGCTAGAAAAATAAAATTAACACTTAGAAAAGTCTAAAATATCAAACTAGAATTTTCAAAACTATTTTTGTATTTTATGATTATTTTCTATTTTCTATGAATTTTAAACTATTAAAAACTACTTAAATTATTTAAAATACAAATTTAACTAAGAAAAATATGGAAAAATACTTTTTCTCTTTTTATATTTATCTTAACTTAATAAAATTGAAAAATTATTTTTTTGAACCTTTTTCTAATTTTTTGTATTAAATGCTATTTAAAAATACTTAAAAACTAATTAAAATTAAGAAAAATACCAAACAAGCTAGGAAAAATTTGAAAAATTCAGGAAATGCTTAAAATAATATTAGGAAGCTAGGAAAATTAGAAAAACAGGTGCTTATGTGTAGAAAAACAGAACTGATGACCAAGTGCTTATTGAAATAAGCACTTTGTTAAGCAAATGAAGAAAACAAGCTACCAACTGTTGACAGAGGCTTAGATATGCTAAAGGAACTCAAAAGCAACAAGAATAAACTATCCTAATCCTCTAAATCACAAGTTGCTAAGATTTGAGACTTGAGATTATAAGCACAAAACAGTGACAGGGGCCAACTTTAAGCTTATTGCACAAGCTTAAAAATAAGCTCAAACTTAAAACTACCAATTGGAACCTCACAGAGACATGGGTGAGATCGGTTGTACCAAAATCGTGCCAAGTGGAGCTATGATGCAACCTGTGCAGGCCATACAAAACTGGCTCAACCCCTGTGCAGGTTTGATGCCCTGCAGAGGGCATTTAAGAGCTTATTGAGAAGCATTTTTGATGGTTATAAATAAATCACAAAAATATGTAAAAATGACCATGAGAAATTAGACCAGGTGAAGTTTCTGAAACCACCATTTTCATTGAAATTGACCCAGAGATGATCCCATGAAAAATCCTCCCATGTTGGCCAAAACTTACTTTTATGCAATTTTGACTTTCTAGAAAAAATTAAGGTTTGGACTTTTATGAACTTTGCTTGCTGATTTAAGGACTTATATTAATGTAATAAGGTGTAATAAGACTATTGCAAGATGTAATTATGAAATGTGAACACAAAATAAGTTTTGATTATGCAAAAGTCCAACAATAACTCATTAAATTGGTTTAAAGAAAATTTTGACTTTTAGGTGTTGCGAGACCCAAACTAGGACAGATATGATCATGAAATGGCTAAGCAAGCATGAACCAATATAAACCTATCCTTGCATGACCCTCAACACAAGATAAATCTCCAATCCAAACACCCTTTTAAAACTTGTTATACAACAAAATGATCAAAACAACGATCCAACTGGTATCAATGATCAAACCAAGTCCAACTGACCTAAGTAAAACTATTTAAGCAGATATTAACAGTTTGTGACCACAGATACTAGTACAAGCAAAACTGCAAATAAACTTGAAAATTAAAAGTGAGACATATACTCACATGTGTCCAACTGGTGAGGCAGGCTAAAACCAGACCAATACTACTCTATGCTAGTCTATTCCAACTCCAAAGTACCACAAAGATCACCCCAAATCACCACCATTCCCATTCTTGGTATCACAGTTGACTTATGTTGACTTTTGTTGACTTTGAGCCAATTTTGCTTAAAATTGTAATGTAAGCTTATCACAAGCTATATAAAGCTTATTTAAGCTTATTGGAATTTAGAAAGAAGCTTTTTAAAGCTTAAATGTCTGAGGTTGAGACTGCAACATTCAATCAGTAAACATAGAACATGGACTTTTACCAAACCTTGAAATTGATTATCCAAACAGATTACAAAGATAACTAACTTGAGTTTGAATCATTAAAACTAAAGATTACATAATTTAAACTACCCTAAGACATTGATTAAAAAAAAAAACGACATAAAGAAATTTTTATAAAACTAACTACTACTGCTTCCTCTTTCTTCTTCCTCTTTATACCTCAAAAATCATCCACGTGTCCTCTGAGTGTTTCCACCTCTCGAAATTAGCCAATGGGTGAGTGTGGAGTATTTTGACCATTTTATGGTTTTGGCGGAAGTGGCACCATTTGACTTCGTGGCTTTTTGACTTTACTGACTAGGGGGTGGGTTTGTAATGATGAGGTGAGTGATTTTGAGAAGATAAGGTGTTGGAAACTGGAGTTGGAGAGGTGGAATTGCAGGCATAGGTGGAAGAAGGAGAAGAAAGCAGTTAGGAGGGAATACTGTTGGGTTGACTTCTTGTTTGACTTGGGGTTCAAAAAAGGTTTGTGACAGGGGGGTCACAAGGGTGAAATGGCAGGGGTCATATGTATTTTGGCAAGGCTTGTAAGGTTTAATATGACAAGGACCAAGTTGTAATTATGCCAAACTATAGGGCCATTCTGTAATTTTCCAAACTTGATACAAGGACTAAAGCCGACAAACTTCAATAGTACAAGGACCGGTTTGACAATTTCAAATTTTCCAGGACCAAACTTGACAATTTTGAAAGTTCGGGGACCTTTCTCGCCATTTACAAAAGATTTATTCAAGGACCATTTTGACAAATTAGAATATTTCAGGGACCTTGAATAACATTTCTCTTTATTTAGATTTACCAGGACTGTTTTTGACAACTTTTGAAACTTGGGGACTAAAGCGCCAATTATGCAAATTTGATACGTTTTCACCGATTTTGATATTTTGCATTTAAAACACATAAAACACTTATTTGTGATATTTTTACCATTTTGATGCATTTCGAGTGTTTTCGGATGTTTTGCGGTTTAATTGATACAAAATGATGAGTATTTGACACTCATCAATCCCCCACATGAGATATTGCTAGTCCCTAGCAATGATTTGAGAAAACATAATGGATTTTAATCTCTTTACCAAAAGCCATTACTTCGGAGTAGCTAAATGTTTTAGTTCAAGTAAGAACCATGGTACATCGATAACCATGTGATTTTGAGCAAACCACCGACTTTCAACGGATTTGATTTGTCTTTACCGAAGCCGTCCCCTTCTTCGGACTAGCCAACTCTTAGATAAATTATCAATATTATCTTTGGTGAGTGATTACCAATTATGGTTTTTCCACCGCCTTTACCACAAGCCATAAACTTGCGGGCTAGCCAACTCTTCACTTTTAAGGATATGGTGAGTGAATACCATACAATTTTGGGCAAATTGCAAGCCGTCAACGGATTTGAGATATCTTTACCAAGAGCCGTTTGCTCTGGATTAGCCAATCCTTATGTGGGTTAGACATGGTGGATGATTACCATTTGTTGTGTTTAGTACATAGTACTTCCACTAAAAAAAAAAATTTTAATTTGGCCATTTTGGGGAAAAAGGGACTAAAGGGTACATTTATGATCAAAATTAGCGAATTTCCCCCACACTTAGAAATGAATATTGTCCTCAATATTCAAAGTCCATTGTAATGCGAAACTTAGAACGTAAAAGATAATAAACCTAGCTAAGTGTGGAAACACAACAATTATTCTCTTTTTAATATTTACAATTTTCATTCATTTTTAGATCTATATACAACATGTGGGCATCTCCCCACACTAGGGTGGTACACGGGTGAAAACCCATGTTAAGCTCTTTTTTTGATTACCGAGTCGCTAGCTTGACTCGACCCCAATTAATTGGTTCATGGGGAAGTAAGTGGAAGAGATAATCTCCATCGGACTTTCATTCAAGATGTTTGGATAAACATTTGTAGTACGTGAAAGTTCCACACCGATGAGATACTGACAGATGCACCCGGCTCACAAATGGTACATGGAAATGCAGGTCAAAGATAATGTCTTCATTCCGAAGGAGTGAAGAACAGGAGAAGCCACGGATATATGAAGAAAGAAAGAAAATCATGATACAAATCATGACTAACTCATCATCTTCATCCATAGGGGATCCATAATTTCGTGATTATGAATCTCATCATTTAAGCTTATGTGATCAAGACAAATCTCGGTGTGTCATGATCAAATTGGGAGTTATCATACTCCGCGGAGATATGATATGAGTGAGTTCACCGCGAACTCCTCGTGAAGAGAATCAATCACAAGATGTAAATCGTGAATTCTTGTTCCCAGAGACTCATCACTATCCTCAATCGAGTATCAAAGAGTGGATTCTCGAGAATTAAAGTGAATTCAGTCGAATTCAAATAGAGGATTAGTGAAAGTAGCTTTGAATGTTTCGGGAACAAAGTGATCAACATTCTCATTTGGATTGTTGGGATAAGAAGTGAGTGATCGATCATTATCAATGAGACTTTCGGTCTCCCGGATCGACTTCAAATCAAAGAGTGGATTGATGTGAGTGAGTTCATCGGTGAACTCCTCAAGATGATGATCGACATCGACGTGGGAGTGATGCCTCAACATACTCGATGTTTCCATGAGAAGTACAATCTTCGCTAACATCGGAGAAAGTTTCAAAATGATCCTTTGAACACTCAATAGGGAGATAGAATCACACATGATCGAAGTTCCTGTGACTCTCTCGGGATTGGGACAAGGTTCTCAACACTAGACTTTATGAATTCGTCCGATTCCTTTTCGTGAACAAAGTGTCAAGATGCTCGTCTCCCATAGTCGAGAGTGAGTGGGAGCTTGGTGTGATAGCGCTTGTTTGAGATGGAATCTCAACTGGCGATATATCATCGATGAACTTGATGAATCAAGTGTATCATCATCATCACCGTCATCGTGAATAAAACGAAATTGAGAGCTAGATCCGTCGCTTTTGCAATTGATTCCCAATGATTTTTCAAAGGCAATTTGGGATTTTATTTTAGCGACTGCTCTTGACTAGCAATTCTTCCATGGATTTCTCATGTGAATTTTGAATGACGGACATTGTGGGAGTGGAGATTTGTCAAACCGGAAGGTTGACATTGATAATCATCATGAGGACCCCACAATATACACAAGAAATCTGGGAACATTATGAAGTGCGGTTTTATTGAACTCCTCACTCTTTTCACTAACTCTAGAAGCTCTAGATAAGTGTCTTGTTGGGTTTGTTGAGGAGTTTGAGTTATTTGGCCTTTGTGGAGGTTGGTCGTGATATGCATAGTCGTAATTGTTACAAGGAAATGGATTCCTGTTTGACAATCGAGTGAGATGGAACCTCCACGTTCTCACAACAAAATGATTGTTGTGGTCGTCGTGTGAATAATATGGAATTTGGTTATTTCCAAAGTCCCGAGTGTTACCGTAAAATTGTTCGTGAGACAAACGTGTTTCCGGATTGACACTCAAATCCTTGGTGAGGACCTCCACAATACTCACAAAGATAATGTTGGTTATATGAAGATGAGTCGGGTTGTGGTGGGTAATTGGAAAAGTTTGAGGGTCGTTAAGCGAGTTCGATTAGGATCATAATCAAATGAATTCCTCGAACCACAAAACAAACAACTCCCATTACGGATATCATTACCACATTGTACACACGTACACCAACGATGTGGTGAACCATAAAGAGGCTCACCACAACCGACACAAGGAATAAACGATTCTATTTGAGAATTATAAGAAGGAATCTGCTTATTCAAAGAAACGACAAAACCAACATGGTGATCGAATGACTATCAAGTCTCGAAGAACATTTTGAAAAATCCGGAGGTGGGACAAGTGGTGTGCTCGAGAGCTAGCAATTTCCACCACTTCCGTTATGGTCTCCGGTTACGGTTCTTGAGAAGCGTGAAGATTAGCCAAGTCATTCTTGCGAGTCACCGTCTGAATTACGCATGTTTGCTTTTAACCGTAACTGTGAAAGTTTAGAATCAATTCTAGACGGCTTAGGAGCAATTGAGGGATTAGATCTTTGGATAATCGTAGGTTGGACGTATTTAGCACTTCCTTTATTAGAGGGAAGTACCTGGTCCTTTGTCACCTCGGTATCTCTTTTCATTTCCCTACGCAGAATGAAAGGATCTTCACGAATAACGCGAATTCTAGACATTTGTGATAAAGTCCAAGCTTTCCGACTTCGTCCCGAGTCGTCTTCGAGATTCCATGAGAAGAAGAATCAAATGGATAGAGGGTAAAGGAATGAAGAATTAAAGAGGGTAGGAGGTTAAGATGAATATTTTTGGTATTTTGGAAAACATTTTGAAAAACAAAGACGAAAATCTTTTTGGGTTTATGATTTTTAAAAGATGGTATGAACAAGGAGTGATGTCAAATCACTAATCGCTAAACGTAAGACTATTAGCATCGCTCCCCGTGGCGCTAAAATTTGATCCATGTAAGAAATGCCAAGCTAAATTACTCAAGCCTCGCCACTTGTGAATGGCGCATCGTAATCGACTTAAAACCGCTCAAACACGAATGCAATGAAGATCGGGAGAGTATAGTGTTTCCCGGTCGTTATGTCCCAACGAATGTGCGAGAATAGTCGACGATATAGTGATCGGGAGATTTGAGCGGGAAAAGGGATTGTGATATGATTATAACTAAGGAAAAGCCCATAAACTACGGGGCTTAAATGCAAATTAAAGAAAGTTAAAAGATAAAATCTATTAAATAAACGCTATCACTATATTTAAAATGATGAACGTTTAAAACCTAAAACTTACGTTTTAAAACAAAATTACGTAAATGTACAAATAAAACGTGAAACTTATACAATATAAATCCTAAAAATATGAAAAATACATTTTACAATCCTAATGATATAAGAAAATTTATAGAAAAGGAAAATTATTTTTATAACTAATTATCTAATTATTATTAATTAAAAACTATTTTTAACTATTTAATAATTACCTAAAATGCAAGAAATTAGGAAATAAAGCTAGAAAATAAAATTAACACTTAGAAAAGTCTAAAATATCAAACTAGAATTTTCAAAACTATTTTTGTATTTTTATGATTATTTTTCTATTTTCTATGAATTTTAAACTATTAAAACTACTTAAATTATTTAAAAATACAAATTTAACTAAGAAAATATGGAAAAATACTTTTTCTCTTTTATATTTATCTTAACTTAATAAAATTGAAAAATTATTTTTTGAACCTTTTCTAATTTTTGTATTAAATGCTATTTAAAAATACTTAAAACTAATTAAAATTAAGAAAAATACCAAACAAGCTAGGAAAAATTTGAAAAATTCAGGAAATGCTTAAAATAATATTAGGAAGCTAGGAAAATTAGAAAAACAGGTGCTTATGTGTAGAAAAACAGAACTGATGACCAAGTGCTTATTGAAATAAGCACTTTGTTAAGCAAATGAAGAAAACAAGCTACCAACTGTGAGAGGCTTAGATATGCTAAAGGAACTCAAAAGCAACAAGAATAAACTATCCTAATCCTCTAAATCACAAGTTGCTAAGATTTGAGACTTGAGATTATAAGCACAAAACAGTGACAGGGGCCAACTTTAAGCTTATTGCACAAGCTTAAAAATAAGCTCAAACTTAAAACTACCAATTGGAACCTACAGCAGACATGGGTGAGATCAGTTGTACCAAAAATCAGGCCAAGTGGAGCTATGATGCAACCTGTGCAGGCCATACAAAACTGGCTCAACCCCTGTGCAGGTTTGATGCCCTGCACAGGGCATTTAAGAGCTTATTGAGAAGCATTTTTGATGGTTATAAATAAATCACAAAAATATGTAAAAATGACCATGAGAAATTAGACCAGGTGAAGTTTCTGAAACCACCATTTTCATTGAAATTGACCCAGAGATGATCCCATGAAAATCCTCCCATGTTGGCCAAACTTACTTTTATGCAATTTTGACTTTCTAGAAAAAATTAAGGTTTGGACTTTTATGAACTTTGCTTGCTGATTTAAGGACTTATATTAATGTAATAAGGTGTAATAAGACTATTGCAAGATGTAATTATGAAATGTGAACACAAAATAAGTTTTTGATTATGCAAAAGTCCAACAGTAACCTGTTAAATTGGTTTAAAGAAAATTTTGACTTTTTAGGTGTTGCAGACCCAAACTAGGACAGATATGATCATGAAATGGCTAAGCAAGCATGAACCAATATAAACCTATCCTTGCATGACCCTCTAACACAGTATAAATCTCCAATCCAAACACCCTTTTAAAACTTGTTATACAACAAAAAATGATCAAAACACTGATCCAACTGGTATCAATGATCAAACCAAGTCCAACTGACCTAAGTAAAACTATTTAAGCAGATATTAACAGTTTGTGACCACAGATACTAGTACAAGCAAAACTGCAAATAAACTTGAAAATTAAAAGTGAGACATATACTCACATGTGTCCAATGGTGAGGCAAAGCTAAAACCGCACCAATACTACTCTATGCTAGTCTATTCCAACTCCAAAGTACCACAAGATCACCCCAAATCACCACCATTCCCATTCTTGGTATCACAGGTTGACTTATGTTGACTTTTGTTGACTTTGAGCCAATTTTGCTTAAAATTGTAATGTAAGCTTATCACAAGCTATATAAAGCTTATTTAAGCTTATTGGAATTTAGAAAGAAGCTTTTTAAAGCTTAAATGTCTGAGGTTGAGACTGCAACATTCAATCAGTAAACATAGAACATGGACTTTTACCAAACCTTGAAATTGATTATCCAAACAGATTACAAAGATAACTAACTTGAGTTTGAATCATTAAAACTAAAGATTACATAATTTAAACTACCCTAAGACATTGATTAAAAAAAAAACGACATAAAGAAATTTTTATAAAACTAACTACTATCGCTTCCTCTTTCTTCTTCCTCTTTTATACCTCAAAATCATCCACGTGTCCTCTAGAGTGTTTCCCACCTCGAAATTAGCCAATGGGTGAGTGTGGAGTATTTTGACCATTTTATGGTTTTGGCGGAAGTGGCACCATTTGACTTCGTGGCTTTTTGACTTTACACTAGGGGGTGGGTTTGTAATGATGAGGTGAGTGATTTTGAGAAGATAAGGTGTTGGAAACTGGAGTTGGAGAGGTGGAATTGCAGGCATAGGTGGAAGAAGGAGAAGAAAGCAGTTAGGAGGGAATACTGTTGGGTTGACTTCTTGTTTGACTTGGGGTTCAAAAAAGGTTTGTGACAGGGGGGTCACAAGGGTGAAATGGCAGGGGTCATATGTATTTTGGCAAGGCTTGTAAGGTTTAATATGACAAGGACCAAGTTGTAATTATGCCAAACTATAGGGGCCATTCCTGTAATTTTCCAAACTTGATACAAGGACTAAAACTGACAAACTTCAATAGTACAAGGACCAGTTTTGACAATTTCAAATTTTCCAGGGACCAAACTTGACAATTTTGAAAGTTCAGGGACCTTTTCTGCCATTTTACAAAAGATTTATTCAAGGACCATTTTGACAAATTAGAATATTTCGGGGACCTTGAATAACATTTCTCTTTATTTAGATTTACCAGGACTGTTTTGACAACTTTTGAAACTTGGGGACTAAAGCGCCAATTATGCAAATTTGATCGTTTTCACCGATTTTGATATTTTGCATTTAAAACACATAAAACACTTATTTGTGATATTTTTACCATTTTGATGCATTTCTGAGTGTTTTCAGATGTTTTTGCAGTTTAATTGATACAAAAATGATGAGTATTTAGACACTCATCAATAAGTTAAAACGCTTATCCATAAGCTAAAGGCTAACATCAACCTTCGGGTGATAAAGGACTTACGAATTCCTACATAAGTGATTCGTAGTTCCTTTCATTAATCCGCTACCCAATCTAGATCACCAACCAATAAGACATCACCCTCTCACTCTACTATGAGTCTCTTGAACTTTGTTCTTCATATTCCATCACCAACATAGGCTATCCCATTCATCTAAAACTATCTTAGCTTTCATTATCTATGATTCACCTATCACTTACACATTTTCTCCTTCCAAACATTCTCTAATCATTTGTAAATTCTCTTCTTACCCAACAAATGATTGTTCATACCTTTCCACAGAATTCCAACATTCCTATAAACATTCTCCACCAAATCCTTAAATCATTATTGCCTAATTCTCTTCTTTCTTAATGGCAATATGATTCTCACATAATCAATCCTTTGATTATTTATATCCTTTCATTAAATCTGGGAAAACAGAGAAAACTGAAGAGACTCTGCACCCCACCGGAGGCGGTCCATAAACATATGGGCGGTCCTTTATCTTTGAGACCGTCCCCAGTAAAGGTGTCACGAACTGGTTTAATGTTTTACCTTTTTTGTGTCTTTAAACCACCACTCTCTAGACCAGTTTCTTTAGAAAAACAACATTTTAAACTTTCTTATACATTGCTTTGTCCAAAATTACAACCATTTTGATTATCTAATCACCTCCTTCCTCACCACTTTTCTTGTCTCACTATGAATGAACTATTACCTCTTCTCCTTTCTTAGTCCACTTCTTCTTGATCACACACCCAACAAAACTAGGATCACATACAACTTCTTTGAACATGTTATTGTGAGTGAAAACGATCTTTTCTTGATTTTCTCACACATATGCTCATATACATTTCCTATTATCCTCTACAACACATGCCTAAGACTTTTAAGTCTCACATCTTCTTCATTTCTTCTCATTGTCATCCTTGCCAATCTTGGCTCAACACCTTATATCTTCATCCATCCATACTTTTCATATGCTATCGAGTCATTTCATCTTCATTCTCATGTCTCGATATTAGACATTTCTCACTTTCTTGGAAGGAGTTAGATAATGACGCGTCAATAAATAAACGAATTACTAAAACTGGTATAATTAGCTTAACAATTATAACAAAGGATGTCGATTGAGTCATAGTCCTTAAGCATGCGTCTTAATTTTAGGTTGTCATTATAGAATCAATATGTCTAGTTTCAATTCTTCTGTGTCATATAGTACTCATATCTATGTCATGCATATCTTGTTCACCGATATTGTTTTGGTATATATATCTATCATCATTATATGTGTGCACTTGTCTACTAACTCTATTTTGCAGAAATTGTCTGCTAACTCTGTTTTGTAGCATTCCTTCACCGCTCAATTCTTTGGTAGCTCAAACAAGGTGGAGCATACACCAAGGGGGAGCATTTGAAAATTTCTAACTCGTTTGCAAAACGTTGACACATCTACACATTTCTTGCTATGTGTATTCCTACTCGTCAATACGAATGGATCTTGGGAATACAATGAGCTAGGGGGAGCTCGGAGGTGTTTAGATAGGATCAAGGATTCACTAGGATGATACAAGCTCACATATTTTAATGATGGGATTTAGGATCGTCAAATACACTTGAGGATCATCCACAATCAACTAGGGATTTTCTAACATAATCATCTTCAGCTTATATGCTCAAGTCTTCTTCTCAAGTTGGAATCAAGTTTTCCTCTCAAGTATTCTTCTCAAGTTTTCCTCACAAGTCTTTGTCCATAAGTTCAAGTCTTCTTTTCAAGTTTTCCTCTCAAGTCTTCTTCTAATGTAAGCAAAGATATCTCTCCTATATGCTCAAGTCTACTTCTCAAGTCTCTTATATTTTCGCCAATCTTCTTTCTATCTCTACATTGGCGATACCTTTTTGCTTTGACAAAAAGGGGAGAAGTAGTGTAAGCAAGTAACTTCTACACTTTACTGTGAGTTACGGTTTACATATTTTGTCATCATAAAAAAGGGGGAAATTGTTAGTGCAAACGTTACGACGTTTAATTTATACAATGTCTTTGTATTTTAATGATGACAAACATGTAACTTATAATACATAATGTAAAGTGCACAAGTTACCCGTTCACACAAATCATCATTGCATGCGCGCATCAACATCTCTCGACGGCTCAAGTCTGAATCACTTAAGGTATGTACAAACACTACTTCAAACTTGTTAAGTGATCAAAGAAGTTATTTTGTCCATAAAATTTACATTTTCATAAATGTGACAAAAGTTTTTAAAAATAACTTTTATAAATTATTATTGTAATTTAAAGAAATGTTGTATTCATAAGAAAATATTTGAATTTGAATTTTCCCGCCCAAATCAGATAAACTTTTACCAGATAAACATTTCCTCACTAAAGGACAAAAAGAGGAGTGTACTCTATAGGACGGTCCCCTATAGGTCGATGGTCCTTTAATTTTAAGGGATCGTCCAACAAATAAAGGACCGTCTCAACTCCTCCTTGTGCATATAAATACTGCACTATTCCTTTCATAAAAACTGATCCTCTTTATCACAAAACTTTTTGTTCTTTCCCAATCTCTCCTTTCACCTCCTTTGATTACATGAACTTGTTTAAATCTTGTTTAAATGTGATTCTTTCTTCCTCCTCACAAGTGTAAAGAGAATAACTTTTTTATCATCTAGATACGAAGTTATGCAGTTGAGTTAGTCAACGTGTAACATTGGTTACATATAGATCGAGTCTATATTCTTCAATCATGTGTAATTGGGTAGATCCGACTTGCGTGTAAGTTTGGAATTGTGTAGCGTGTAGATCCAGACAATGTGTAAGTCCGTGTGGTGTTGTATGAATATCGGGTAGATCGTGTAGATTGGGTAGATCATGTTGATCGTGTTAATCATGTAGATAGGGTAGATCGTGTAGATCGGATAGATCATGTGGATCGAGTAGATTGTGGGTGGATTGGTTCTAGCCAAGATTAGAATGCGGCATTCCGCTTAGTGTCGTAAATTGGTGTAAGCGTTGTTGTGTGGTTTATCCGGCTAAACAGAGCTTGTTGACTAGTGAAGTAACTCTCGAGTTGGGTACTCGGGGAGTGGAGTAGGGCGAAGAGGTGCTTCGTGACCGAACCACTATAAATCATCGTGTCTGATTTGCATTTTCTTTACTTATCTCTTTACGTTTTATTCTTGCACTTATCGTTCCATATTCATACTTGCTTTGAGATTGTGTTTGTGTGGCTTGTTGCTTATAGTGTGATTATGCAAATACATAATTCATAACCTGTCTAAAATTCACCACTGCCGGCGGTCCCAAACATATATGGGCCCGTCCCTAAAATCTAACTAAACTAGCTCTAATTACTCTTGCTTGTTTTGTGTGACCGTTGTCTTAAGTTGGATATAAATATATATAACTAAAATCGCCGTCAAAAAAGAAAAACCAAATGGAAATAATGGTGTGCAGACCTGACCACCATGAAGAGTACTAGTACTACTACTACTACTACTTAGATTTGTTGTTATAAGCAAGAATAGGCTTATTAGTATCATGATAAAACTTTTTTCCTCTTATATAGTTGCCACAATATCATTTAGATCCATCTCTTGATTCATCCATCTTGACACTGGTGTTGATGTCCTCGTCTCATCAATTTTCTTGACTACATTCCTCAAATCAAAATCACCATTTGCAATGTATAGTGCTGGTTTCCCTAATCAAGCAACCACATCATATCTATTCGAGTATAAAATTATTGCTATTATCGATCGGATCTAGAATATTCACACCATTGCGCTTAATACCCCCTTCTTTGTACTTCAAAGGAGCCGTAAAGGAGCATTTATCCACAGTTTTCTTTACCAAATTTTCATCTAAAAACACCTCACCATGGTTTTTGTTTACGAAAACATGTGGACATCTCTTATTGTAATACGATTTTTTTCAAAGTCAAATTATTTAAAATAATCTATAAACTTCAATAACACCTAAAAAATGAGAAAAAATAATAATTATAAATGTTGTTAAACAAGTCAAAATATTCTAAGAAAAATGATACTATCATCCCTTCCCCTGTTTTCTTATTCAATCACCCCATTTATCAACCAAAAACCGAACTAATTTCATCCCGAACCAACACAAATCCTACTTAGTTATATTATGTCTCATCCTCTTACTTTAATAATGCTAATTTGTATGTCAAGAAGTCATGTGCTTAGATTTAAAATATTTTTCTCGTAAAGTATAATTGATTTCTTTAATGTGACTTTTAGCATGTGTTGTATCACTATCACCTAAATTTAGGTACATAAAATGTGTTTATGGACTTTTTATGTAAGTTGATTTTTTGTATAATCTAATGGCCGAAAGTTTACAAAACTTTACAAATGATCGATTAACCGAATGTATAAGTAGGTTGACATGTTTAGATGAGTTGTTTGAATACGTGTTCATATTTGTATTCATGATTTTCTTTTTTATTTTGGAATAAAAATATTTTATTATTTATTCATTTTGATTGAGAAAATGTTACAAGGAAGAATACAAGTGTCTAAAAAGGAATCCCTATGTGTGAAATGAGTAAATATGGTGAAGCTTAAAGGAAGGAATCTATGGGATACTCTAACAAATAACTCATATAGCTGGACGTGGAGATCCTTAATGAGTTTGAGAGAGAAATTCAGGAATCATATGTGTAAAATGATTGTCAATGGAGAAAGTACATCCATGTGGTATGATAGTTGGTGTGAAATTGGGCCTTTGTGCAGAATTGTGAGCAAAAGAAGTATGTATAAGGCTACGCTTCAAGATAGTGTGAAGGTGTCTGAGATGATTGTGAATAATAAATGGATCTGGCAGAGGGATGTGAAGTGTTATTGCTAGTTTTATGGATATAATTAGTAGTCGTGAGTTAGGATCGAACTCGAGACCTATGGGATTGCACGCATTGCGTATGAGATTTAATTATATTAAGGCATGAAATATTTATATGGTCGAACTAAGAAAAAGGAGGGGGTTGAGTGTCGAGTTTTGAAACTTAAGGAGGTGCTTGCAATGACTTGTTGGACAAGGTTTAATGCTATATAAACACACCCTTTGGTCTCATTCGGATGATAATAAAAAAAAAGACGATCGACGCTAAACCTTTCTCTACATATTTTATGTATTGAATCATGATTGAGATATGTTAGAATAAGTGAATATGATATACATGTCATGCATGCATTATTCATGCGCATGTCTTTTGCATGATTTTCATTCTTTTCTTTACCATTGCAATAATGGATCAACAGTAGCAAAATTAAAAAGGGTTCGACCTATTTTGTTTTATATAAAGCCAAACTTGTTTGTTGTGTGCTTTATTCGTGACTTGGACTAGCATTCTAATTAAATCGCTAACAATACGCGCGTACATGATCGTAGAGAAATCCTACTTTGGATTTTGGTGATGTACACTATTCGACTTTATTAAGTCGACTAACACTCAAACCCTAATTAGGGTTCATCTCAATTGCTAGTTTTGTGGAATTAATTCTTGTTTGGCTAGAATAAAAAAGGTACGCATACTTTATGTTTATGTTAGTTAATTATTCATTATACGTTCCTATACGCTTCCGCATGTTTCTTTGATGTTTTATGTGTTTTATATATGATAGTCATGTTATATAATTCCAACAGTTATATCATGTTCTGAATACATTACATATTCCAAAAATTGATCAAAGGAAGAATGATGTGATAAAATGGAAGACTAGAGAAGGGAAATTTGTTGACTTTCTGCCAAAAATGCATGGAAAGTGGTAAGGGAAGAATGGCCAAAGGTACCATGGTGTAAAGTTGGTTGGTTCTCTCAATGTTACCCTATATATGCATTTGTCCTATGGATGGCTATTAGAGGAAGACTTCAAACTCAGGACAAGATTGCTAGATGGAATCTGAAAGCTAATATGATGCGTCCTTTGTGCAGTAAAGTAAGTGATTCTCATGATCACTTATGCTTTGAATGTGATTTCTCAACAAAGATATAGGAGTAGTTGATGGATAAAATGCATATAAAGGACTTGAGTGATAAATGGGCAGATGTTATTGATAACTAGCAAGCAAGCCTTGTACTAATTCAATATGGAGTGTGTTGAGAAGACTAGTTCTTGCCACTGCAGTCTATCATATTTGGAAAGAAAGGAATTCTAGATTGTTTGTAGGGGAGGAAAAAGTTATAATGTGGTGCTCAAGATGATTATGGAAAGTATACAGTCCCAAATGATGTGCTTGAAAGTAAAGAGAACTAATAAGGTGAAGAAAGTTGCTGATATATGGGTTGTTGAATTGAGGTATGCAGAATAAGACTGTTAGTGTTACATTAAAGAGTGTTTGGTGTAACAGTGGTGATGAATGATGATGGTATTCAGAGGGCCTTGTATCTTGGCATTGGGAACCTTTCTATATAAGTGCAACTCTGAATTGTAGTGGATGTTGGATAAGTCACTATGATGAAGAATGATTACTATATAGTTAAAGGCACACCCATGTCATAAAGTAGGTTTCCTAATGGGTTTTTTGGTGGAATGCCATCCTGATGAAGCCTGAGTGTAGTATGTTCTAATGCCAATTGTGAGGATGATGCTGCAATGGTACTGGATTGGGCTATATATATATCAGGAAATGTAGTCAAGGTGGGATGACTCCTTGGGCAAACTTTGTACATATATGTGATGCCAGTTATCTGAAAATGTAGCTTTATGTATGTAAGCCTCAGTGGATGAGAAGTTTTGATCTATGTTTGATGATGCCTCTTACAAGAGCCTCTATTGCATTAGGTATAGGCTTATCATGCTACAGGTAGGGTGTTTGTAAGAGGAAATGTAGTCAAGCAGCTGAGATTTCTTCATGGTTTCCTAGGTGTAGCATCTCTCCTACATGATGCTTCCTAGAAGAATGGTGAATAACATAGCATTTCTGTATGATGGTGTTTGTATTATGATGTTCTGTTTAGGAATTCTAGTTGTAAGCTTGATGGCCATGTCCATTAATGCTTTTGAATTGTAAGCTATATTCACCATTTCAAAAAAAAGGAAGAATACAAGTGATTGAAGGTGTGTTGTATCAAATGAGGGCACACCTATTTATACTAATCTACTATGTACATAAAATGTTATACACTATTTTTGAAAGGATCATTCTATGAACTTTCTATAATACTTCTACAAGCTAGGTTTTAAATAAGGAGTTAACACTCTTCTTAAATAGCTCATCGTTCCTAATTTATTAATTTAAAGTGTACTTATAATTAAAGAAAAAACATATTACACATTACTACGTAAGTTACAAATGGGATTATTACATCACTTACCAGAGGGAACATGACCATCACAATCCACCACCAACGAGCCAATTCATTCTTCTTCAAACAGAGAGCCATCATCATGATGCAAAGAATTGGGACATCAGGCTCGAAGCATTGAACCTCTCTTCAAATATCATGACTGGAAAGGTTATTTCCATTCAGGGTTATATTGACTAACCTCTACTATGTTAGATGTTAGTACTAGATATTTGATACAAGGACTTTGGGTGCTAGCTCTGTCAGAATTAAAAGCAAGAAGAAGAGAAGTATTTGACTCAGAAAATCTGTATGATTTCATTAATGGTGTTGCTTAAATAGCATATACACGACTCAAAGGCTAATCTAACACAAACATAAAGACGTTTCCTAGACAAACAATGACTCTCAATGACTCTTTTCCTAACATGACTGACATATCCTAATAAAACATAAAGATAAAGATAGTTAATCCTAGTGTAACACAAAGTCCTTGTGTCACACTGGTTTCTTCGACACCCTTGCAGTTCTCCTTGGTCCATTAGCAGCCCTTGGCGTATCATTCCCACTTTCTTCAAAAATGACCTTGTCCCCAAGGTCATAAGCCAGGTAAGCACTCTGAAACTCGGTTACCCATTCCCACGTTGCTTCCTCAGGCGAACGACCTGCCCATTGTACCAAAACTTGTTGCATCGGTTGTCCATGTTGCAATATAAACCGCGACCCACAAACAGCCACAGGTTGCTCTGTTAGGTTCCCATATTAGTAACACAAGCATCAATATAAGAAATAGAGAAGAAACAATAACACACACACACGATATGTTAATAAGCAAGAGTTATGCGTAAATGTAAATGTGAATTGAACAACCAACCCTCAAGTGAGGGTTATATAAGAGTATTTATAGGAGAGAACTAGGGCAACACTCCAAGTTCCCATCCTTTTACTTATTGGGCTTGGCCTAGGCTTATGGGCTTTCTACATAAGCCTAGCCTTGATTACTAACTTAAAAGCCATATTAAGCTAACTATTACATATGAATCACTAACACTTGAAATATAGTTTAGGAGTGATTCCAACAATCTCCCTAAGTGTTATTGATGAATGATAGAGTGATAAACGATGTAGGTGCTGATGTAATAGTAGCTTTGACGTCTTCGACATTCTTCTTTCTTGTGAGAAGAAGTGTCTTGATTCGAACAATCTCCCAAAGTAGAGAAATTGTTTCCTTTGAAGAGTTACGCTTTGACGTCATCTTTTCTTTGTTCATTAGTTCTTTGTTCTTTGTGGTGAAAGTGATAGTATGTTGTTGTTGTCGCATCAGTCCGCTTGCGTTGCTCCGGTGTCTCACGTCTTTCTCCAACATGCTCACACGCCTTTAACATTGGATTACTGATCTTGTTGAAGTTCTCTTAGTCTTTAAACTTTGTAGATTCTTTGACTTGACGAAGAATTATTCTGACTTTTGTGTTGCCTTTTGAGATTACTTGCATTATTGATGATGTTGGTATTGAGCATGTGAAGAATCTGCACGATCAGTCCGCTCTAGAGCTTCCATAAGAAGAAAACATACACACGGTTAGTAATAAGCGGATTCCGGCACTTATAAGTTTGAATTTCGAGGGTGTTAACAACATAGTGTGAAAACACATCTCTAATTCTCACAAAGGCCATTCCTGAACTGGAGTCCCACAAGTGAGATAACACGATATACCAAGTACACCTACAGCTTCGGATGAGTCACTTAGGTACACCAACCATCACCTCACGATCAGAGACCGTTTGAGACACACTAAGCGTAATCCACGGGAGTTACCGGTGATCTCTATCGTGGCTGTTTGATGTAGACCGGCAGGAGTTTCCATTCAATCACCGAGGATCACATATGTGAACCTCTCATAAATGTTCTCGATGATTGCTAAGATCTATGAAGGACACGATAATATATCACTTGCGTTCTTTTGTTGAACGACAAGCGATTAGTTGTCAAGTGTACCTAAGATATCTTTGATGAATCTCGTGGCTCTAGACTCAATAGTGAACTTTGGTTTTCCGAAGGAGACTAGGAGAGGGTCTCCTTCTTCAATACCAACAATCTCTAAGAGAAAGCCGATAGTTTACGTAGGGTTCCCTGTGAGAATGAAACAAGCTTCATTGGGAGAAACTTGAGTGGCTAAGAAGGTTTAGTGCATGCGCCATTGGGTCCATGACGACTTTTAATCTTCAATACCGGTGTCACTAAGTGACAACCAAGAGTATATGAATTGAACCTGTGTCCGCCCTAAGTTGAATAATCTGGAGGGCTATTTCTTTTCACCCTTTTCTTTGCTTTTCTTTTTAATTCTTCAACTCCTTCTTTCTCCGATTCTCATTTTCCCTTTTATAATCATACCTAAGGACTTCTAAGTACTAGCTATTTGTGATGTCCATGGGTAGATCCCTCCGACTCTGGCGGATCATAGACGTTATTCCTAACCTTAGTCACCTTATAACTCCATGACTAACCTATGATGCCATAAAACCATTTTCTTGAAAATCTCTCAAAGTGGTTATGATTGAAAACATTTTGTACCACCGTAAGAGTTTGATCATTTGCATAAATACTCTCCTCACACGTGCTTAAGTGTTTAGACAAAATCGCACGGTGAGAGAAGAGCGCACTTTTGAATTGATCGACTCAAGATAGACAATTCCCGAGGGACACGGTTACGTTGCATAGTTAAAGAGTTACATTGTCGACTTTTAGGTGACAACTAGCTCTAATAACTACCTTGAAGGTGTGGACAAACCTCGAAGGTTGTCAAACCCACAAAGTTCATGTCTATCAAGAGCTTCTCGAATAGGTACAATTTACTTGGATAAGTCTTTGAAGACAAATCTTTTCAATGTATGACTGTTCGATCCCGTCAATTCATGGGTTAAGTCTTTTCACATGACGATTCAATAGCAAATCAACATATTTCTTATCACAATAATTTTCTCCCTCAAAATGGCATGTAAATGTTATTTTTGATAACGTTTTGATATTAAATATGACCATTTCGAGTTTTGTGGGAAGATTATCACGAAGAACAATTTGTGAACAAAGTTTTTAGTCAAATACTCCCCCTCAACAAGTAATACTAACTTTTGAGGTTTTGAAAAACGTAAGGGGAAGTACTTGTTCTTTTGAGCAAAAACTTTTAAAATTGAAAGGTTTGATAAGTTTTACTCAAAAGTAAGAAGCTTTCGCTCCTTTTATAGGATTGTGGCACTGAAGCGAACCACAGGGTCCTTTCATTACAAGAACGGGTTGTACACTGTTATGTGTGCACAAGCCATTGTCATTAAATAATCACACATCCAAATTAATATGAAATTGAAACAGTTTAAGGGTACCGTGTAGTCCAACAATATTTCCGAGAATGCGAACAGGCATTGATAGCCTGTGAGATTAATCTGGGACGACCACCTACAAAGCTCTCCATAGTTCTCGAATCGGTCCCTTCTATACAACCTTTCATCGATCCTAGTGATGATCCTCTTAACATCCCATTTTCACGAGAATTCCATCGCTTCTTCGACCCGATGCCTTCATGTATCTCCTTTAACCGATAAGCTAACCCATCCCGACCTTCTTCGTGTGTGATCCTCAAACTTATGAAGATCTCTACACACCATCAGCGATTCGTTGTAGTTCACTACGGTAAACTACTCCGAATGGTTTCTTGACGAGAGTGTATTGTGGAAGATGGTTGATGTCGAAGTTCTAGCCGAGGTCCGGTGAAGTTGACATGAGTCGATATGATTCAACAACAAGTTATAAATCTTCTACACGTTCCTGGATCACTATGCTTCTGATGAAGATGAGTAAAGACTTGATGTATTCTCGTTGAATTTCAGTCGAGAATTGTCTCATTCTTCCCTGTACCTTGGCAAGATACAGATCTTCAATGTCGTTGAGAGACAAGTTCTGAAAGTCCGCTTCACAGAATTCATAGTCTCTTTCGTCTTGTCTTTTGACCACGATGTTCTTGAGGAAAGTGTAGTCCCATTTAGACGAGAGAGCTATATGCTTAACAGCAACGATCCCTTTATCACTGTATACTTCATGTATAGACCTTCGAACCTGACAGCTTTTGTAGTAGATTCTTTGGCGTTCCGGCCAATGGTGAATCCCATACATTGCATCGATGTCATACTGTTCCACGCTGTTGGAAAACATGTGGGTAGCATTTTCCTCGATGGCTATACAGTTGGAGTATATGGCTGCCGGGAACGGAAGTGTAAGTGATGTAGCGTATTTATTTTTACCATCGCTACCATGTAGAAGGAATTCCAAATCATTGTTGAAGAAGTAGTGGAATGGGATCTTAGGTTGATTTGGTTGGCCAATCGTTGGTAGAGGTTTAGACCAATCGGTGTAGTATGGAGCCTTGTCTCGTCTGGTGAAGTCGATGTTTGCTTCAGGGTTGAGCCAATCTATGTTGTTAGACATGGCTCGTGCTATGTTTTCAAGGTGATATTCAACTTCAATAGCACTTTCCGAGCTGTCTTTGAGTAGTTGAAAGGCTTCATTCTTGATTCGTTTCAACTCTAATTTCGCCATCTTCTTCACACGAACTTTTCTTGCAAGAACTTAGCATGCTCCAACGTATGACCTTCTACCATATCTAGATCATCGCTAGAGCGGGAGTAGCATCAACAAGTGTGGAGAACCAATCATACTCGGTGTCGCCTTCGCTCTAGCCATGAGACGACATCGCCTCAGGCGCCTTCTTCTTTTCTTTGGCCTTGATGAGGATGATGGTTTCTTTGTTGAAGCGGGAGAGGTGGGTTGTTGTTGGGGCTCGGGGACTTCTCATCGTCACCACCAAGATACTCAAAGTGATCACCGATTTTCTCTGTCGAGGTGGTAACTCGAGTCCCGAGGTTTGTCAAGAGAAGGCGTGGAGGAGATCGTTGTAGAGATGGAGTCCTTGGGTGGAGGTGGCATGGAGGATGTTTCTTGAGACTTCTTTGAACGTTTGGGTTCGTTATCTTTATCCTTATCCTTATGTTCATCGTCTCTTGGACGTTTAGGCCTTTGAGCTTCTTCTTTACATGTTGATTTGAGTTGGTATTCCAAAGAATGCTTCAAACAATTTACCTTCGTAAGAGGTAAATGTTGCGATCGCTTAGACATTTGAGTTACCACCGAAACCAATTCACATCCGAGAACACTATAGGATTAGTAGGGTTAATTGTTACGGTCATATGCGTTGTTCTTATAGTTTGCATGGCGATATGCATCGATTTGGATAGAGTTGTCTATTAAACATCTCTCTTGTCACACCCGGAACTTTGTCGAGTAAGAACCGATGAGTATAGCCCTTAATCATCTCGCTCGCTTCTCCTTGGACATCACGTTGCATGAACTTCGAATATACTCCTTTCATTAGACATCTTTTCTATCTCGTCATTAAGATGTTTGATGTTGTCGTGTATATCTAACTTTTATTGGTCACATCTTTCTTCTAACTCGCTTGATAGCTTTAACAATCTTTGTCTTTGCCCGAGATATCCAAGAGTTGGTTGGTTGTTCCTTTGGATGGTGGGGGTGAAGAGTGAGAAGATGAATATGATGACGAGGAGTAGTGAGGTGATTCAGGGTCCTTAGGAGGTTCAGAAATTTTCTCCTTAGAGCGAGTAGGACTGTCAAGAAGATAATCATCATACTTCACATCGTCATCTTGTCCAGATTTAGCCTTTACTTCAGCCTGAATCCGGGCCTCTTCATCAGCTTTGGCTTAAGCTGCAACCTCTTCATCATCTTTTTCTTTCACAGACATTTCTTTTTCAGGTTCCTCAAATTCATAATCCATAGAATCCTCTAGGCGCTTTTGTTGTTGCTCAAGAGTGGTGGCACCAGCCCCTTATCGGGTTGATTAACCGCATTAGGAATTGGTGTAGATTGACACCACCACTTGACCCTCCGGGCCACGATTTGTTGTTTGTTCAAACTCTTTTGCCACGTGTTGGAGTCTAATGATTTTGAACTTCTTCCCGTATTTAGTATCCAGTGGCTCTTTATTTGAGCTTTCTTCTTCATGCTCAAGCACTGAGTCTTCCTTTGCCTTGGTCGCCTTTTGACCGGGAGGTTTAGCTCTTGTTGGAGTGACATCGGTTGCGCTTTAGAGTAGGTGACCTCCTCGTCCGATTCGGTTTCATCGAGCTTTCATCAACTAGCTTTCTTTGCGGTTCGAGACTAGGGAATGGGAATAGGAACAACTTCCTTAGAGGAACTGCCCTTTGAGTGGAGGTTTCTTTAGGAACTTTCTTTGACTCTCGCTGCTTGTAACACTTCCTACACCGCCTCTTCCGGTTTTCCTTGAAGGTGTACCAACGGACTTTTCATCGAGAAAACCTACTTTGCCTTCTTCAACCGCTACCGATATCGTTTATGTACGAGTACGCTTGTTTCATATCATCGGTTATAAGGTGATCCGGCAAGACCGCACCTTGTTTCTATGTTGTAGAGTCCTTGAATCGACCGAGTGTGGGCTCATACAACATGGAGTGTTGTTGGGGTCATCGAGTCTCGAGGAATATCGAGATTATACCCTAGAGCTCGTTGGATCAACAGCTTTGGTATATCCGACATACGGGATTTTGGTGCCAAGCTTTTAAGGAATGACATCATGTCGTCCCATATCGAGCTTCAACTTCAATGTGTTTAATGTTCACCAAAGCCCAAAGATCTGCAGCTCCATGAGCTTGGGATGCTCATAGCCACCGCCACGCCCGTAAACAGATTTGGTGATGATGATGTAGAGTTCTCCATGGTCGAGGAATATTCTTAAGATCCACGTATGAATGCTTAGTGATTACTCCCCGTAGCTTCGTCATAACCAATGTCGATTATGAATTGCGTAACAGCCTCTTCGTTGGTGCGGCATTGTATTCAGTTGGTTCGATGACGGGGATGAGAAGAATAGCCCTTAAGTCTACGGTGTGATGGTGACTTTTTGTTATTGAGCGTCACCGTCACAACATTTTGTCCTTTGATCTTTTGCATTGTATTCGTAATCGGTGAATATAGATCTCAAGCAATCGTAGCGAATTGGTGAGCATGTTCGATAAGGATGATTCTTTAGAATATCCACATCAATTAAACAAGAAGACTCCGAGCAGGTGAGAGTATCAAAATCAACACGAAGGTTGTTCTTTCCTATCTTCATCGGATAGCCATTAGGGAAGATATCAGCAATGGTGAGAACATTTGGTGCTTCCACATTCTACATTTGAGCGTCTATGTCATGATCTGAAAGATATTTAGCCAAAAGAACCAACATATCGAAAACGTTAGTCAACAGATGGTTTTATTGTCTAATTATTGAATGTGCTATGTCGATGATTGTTACGAGTCTAATGTCACTTGTTTGTCCAATAGTCCAATGACGTCATGATAAGTTTCGTGAGTTGATTAACTTTAAGTTTTAAAGTCCACGTTTTCACTTATTTTTCACAACATATTACACGTTTAAGCTTATTGGTGACATTATTGGTTTCGTGGCGTTATGATTTATTTATTTACAAGTTTGCACGCGTAACAATTCATAATTAAGGTTAAAACTAGGCTTAGGCGTAGAAATGGCAAGCTTATGCGTAAACAGGAGTGTTATACACGTAAGCATAAGCTTATGCGTAGGTTCTTGACTTACGCGTGAAATATTACGCTTAGGAAAGAGGGCCTTATGCGTAAAGCTTACGCGTGGCGATATGGAACCTTACGCGTAAGGCTTACTCGTGAAGAGTCAACCTTATGCGTGAGGTCATCGCTTACGCATATCCTTCACGGGATACGCGTGGTCCCCAATGTAGAACCTTACGCGTAACGTTACGCCGTAAGATTTCTCTTCGCGATAACATGCTACGCGTAAGTTGATCCTTATGCGTAGATGGCAAGTAACCTTGATTCGAATTTTCACATGTAGAAAACCCGAAATAAGTTCATCCTAACACCAATCTTAACTCATACATTCAATCTTTATCGAACAAAGGATGAATTACTCATAAATCGGTTATCGAAAAACACTTATGCGTAGAACCTAAACCCTAAGGTTCAAGGATTACGCCTAAGATAATTAGCCATAGGAAATGCACCAAAATGATTCGGGAAGTCTAGGATGACTATTAAGTTGTTTTATCCAAGTTTTAACATCAAACTCTAAGTGAATAAAAACACCCAATTCGTATGAACTAAAACCCTATAATTCAATTCTTTCACATTTGATGTTTCGGGCAAGTTCTAAACATGGATATGATCAATTCATCGGATAAACAACACCTTATAAGCAACTAATTAACCGGAAACACTCACACAAGAAAATACCCAATTCATGCATAAACCCTAATTTTTCAAACTCAATCAATTCGTGTTTCTGGGTGAGTTTTGATGATGGAAATGGTTTCAAAGTGATTAAGTAAACGTTTTGACACTATCATATTAACCAAAAACACACACCGTTGATTATGTGTTCATACGCTTATGCGTAGAACATAAAATCACTTCCAGATAAAAATCTAGCCGTTGGATTTCAAAACGATTTAAAACCAATGCTTAGATGTTTACGAAGAACATGTTTTCACTTACAAATTGATGATCAAAAGTACGAATTTGTGAAACGATTATGGATCGTGGATGAGGTTTGGTGAGATATTAAATGTGAGGAGTTAATGTGTTTTTGAAAGTTGGTGAGGTATTTTGTATAAAATACTTTGATCATTTGACACATTTAGTCCCTGCACCTTTACCATTTACATCCAATGTCCATAATTTCCATTTTGGTTACCAAACGAAGGATATTTGAAAGAATTTCGACGACACCCCCTCGACTTAAGAAATAATGAAGTTTTATAAATTTTAGTCCGAGGAGTGTCAAGAAACCGTAAAAGTGACCACCATTTAAAGAAACAACTAGGATAAAGTAACATGCAAGTACAAGGTTTTATGAAACCGAAAATATTTTCTTTCTCCCCTCAACACTTGATCGAAAAAATACTGAATTTTGAAAGATTTGAGTGTTGACGGAAGATTTGTACTTGCCATGTTAAAATAAATATAGATAGAAGAATATTTTTGTTGTTTTGATAGATTTTATATTTTTGTATTTTGTTTTGAAAAATATTTACAAAAGAAGTTTTGTTGTTTGACTGGTTTAAAAATGTTTTAAGAGTTCATCCAGTTCCTCTTGAGTCAAACACCGCATACCAATCCGGTGGACCAACTCATTAAACCTAGCAGGAGCTAAGGCTTTGGTGAGAAGATCCGCCAATTGGTATTCTCAGACCCACAAAGTATAATTCAACTGCACTGCTCCACGTGGTCCTTGATGAAATGATATCAAAGATCGATATGTTTTGATTTCGAATGTTGTCTTGAGTTGCACGATTCGCAATAGCACTCGATTGTGGCAAAGACATCGGGATTTTGTCAAACACGTAACCATAGTCTTTGAGTTGTGTTATCATCCAAATGACTTGAGCACAACACGCAGACATGGCTACATATTCGCTTCGTTGATGAGACTATGTACAATCCTCGCTTCTTCGATTGCCATGACACCGTTTATCACCAAGAAATTGTAATGCTCTGAAGTACTTATCGTGAGTCTAAGCATCCTGCGTGATCGGCGTCAAAAGCTATTAGTTCAAGACCGTAATCCTTCGGATACGGATCCCCAAGTTAATGGTTCCCTTGATGTATCGGAGGATTCTTTTAGCTTCGAGAGGTGGGTTTCGATTGGTCTCGATCGATAACGGGAGCAAAGATATCTGGCAAACACAATATCGGGCCCGCTAGTCGTTAGATACATGAGACCCAATAATACTACGGTATTTGGTAGGGTCCACCAATTTCCCATGTAAATCGGCGTCTAGCTTCTTGGTATGAGCTATTGGTGTAGCATAGGTGTCACAGCTTTGCATTCAAATTTGTTTAACAGTTCAAGGGCATATTTGGACCGACTCAAGAAAATACCACGGGTGATTGGTGAACTTGCATTCCAAGAAAGAATGTGAGTTCACCCATCATTGACATTTCAAAATGTTTTGTCATTAATTTTGCAAAAGCATTTGAGTATTTTAAGTGTGTTGACCCAAAATGATGTCATCCACATAAATTTGAACAATTAAGATGTGAGCCCGTGATATTGTATGAAAAGTGTAGGATCGACCAACCTTTGGTGAATTTATTGGCAATGAGGAAGGATGATAACTTATCGTACCACGCCTTGGAGCTTTTTGAGACCGTATGAGCTTTGTTCGGTTTGTAGGCGTGGTTCGGGAACTCGATCAACGAATCCTTCCGGTTGGTGACATAGACTGCTTTTCAGCTGACCATTCGATGGCGCTTTGACGTCCATCCGAAAGACCGTTATATTCATATGAGCCGCGAACGCGAGAAAGATCCGAACGACCTCAAGACGAGCAACGGAGCGAATGATTCTTCAAAGTCAATACCATCTTCTTGTCTATAACTCTTAGCCACCGACGTGACTTGTTTCGATTACGCTCCTTCAAATCCAATTTGTTTTTCCAAATCCATTTGAAACCAATGACGTAGACCCTGTTGGTCTTTCAACCGCCCCATACATCAAGACGTTTGAATTGGTTGAGTTCTTCTTGCATGGATTCAATCCATTGTCTTTTATCATTGTGTCTTTAATGTTTTTAGGTTCAGATTGGCGAGACGGTGAGTGCATAAATGCAATGTTCACCATCTGTGTGAAGACGTTGTCTTATTCGACGAGTTGATTTGGGTTACCAATAATGTTCTCAAGAGGATGGTCTTTTGTCCAACGATGTGTCGAGGTTGATGTTGGTATACATTGTGCGATTTTGAGGATTCAAATGGTTTGTAGATGATTCCGCAACATCGTGTGCAATAGCTTTCATTACCAAACGGGTTAAAGAACGTATTTGGATCAAAATCGCGGTGGGGTACTTCATTAAGAACATCATCACCGGTTCAACGTCGTTGAAGCAGTTTGTTCAAATGTTGTTGTAGAGTCAATCGGTGGTGCTTCTTCAACCGTAGTTGTTGTAGCGTGTATTAGGTATAAGAGTATGATCGACCGAGCATCGGATACACCGAGCACGTTCATCAATGTCATCACTAAACAAATAGCAAAGAGCTTTTCCATTTCTTGACGAGTAAGTCGGGGCTTGATTCGGTGATGATGGGGTTTGGGGAAGTTTAAGCGGTTGTGACCGGGTTCCAAGTTGTTATGCTCGAAGCCATTTCGTAAGTTCATCAAAATTAGCATGAATCGTTTCCATAACCTCGCTTTGTACGACGATTCGGATCCGTAACCTTTAGAATTTTCACAGTATCCAATAAAGACTCCAATGTCGGCTTTGGCTTTGAGCTTTCCAAAGTCATCACGATCATTATTTGGGTAGCAAAGGGATCCAAATACATGAAAGTGTTTGATATTCGGTTTATGGTTGTGGATAAGCTCAAAAGGTGTTTTGTTGTGGCGTTTTGTAATCATTGAACAATTTTGAGTATAGCATGCAGTTGATACAGCTTCTGCCCATAAATAATCTGGAAGTTTAGCATTGATTAATATTGTTCTTGCAGCTTCCAATAACGTACGGTTTCGTCTTTCAACAACTCCATTTTGTTCTGGTGTACGTGCAATAGATGTCTGATGCTCAATTCCTACTTTCTCATAAAATTCTCGAAGAGTTTGGTTCATAAATTCGGTTCCTTTGTCTGCTCGATTTGGCGGACGGTGTTCGGAGTGAACTTGAATTTTGGTGAGAATGGTGATGATCATCGTGGAGCTTGATCTTTACTTGAAGAAAGTAGACCCAAGTCCATCGTGAGTAGTCATCGACAATTACCAAGATGTAGTGTTTGCCATTAATCGTTTGCACGCGATCGGGCCACACAAATCCATGTGAAGAAGATGAAGCACATGTCGAGAGTCAGGTTCCATTGTTGAAGAAAAATGAGCACGAGTTCTTTTCCTTGTTCACAAGCGAGCAAAGGTGATCTTTAGAATACCGAATCTCGGAGACCTTCAACAAGTTTGTGTCGAGCAAGGTTGGTGATGGTTTGAAAGTTTAAATGTGAGAGACGACGGTGTCATAGCCAAGATTTTGTAGATGTAGCCTTTGAGAGTAGACAGATGGGAGATGAAGCAACCATGTCTTGCATTGATATTGTGTATGCACTAGAATTGCGAGAGCCGGACATAAGATCGCTTCCTTGTAGATCACGAATGAAACAAGTTTTCTCCCGAAAAGCAACTTCCAAGTCTCCATCGCGTAATTGACCGATCGAAAAGAGATTGTGACCGAGGCCTTCCACATAATAAACCCCGCTAATTTCAATATTGCCATTGATATAATCTCCGAGCCCATGATAGTCTGCGAGTGATCATTCCGAATCGACGGTGCCAATGAACTTTGCAATAAAGTTTGATAACAAGTCATGTCATGTCGGGAACATCCGCTATCAACAATCCAAAGGATGATCTGTATCACCGCATTACACACATGCACGACACGGATGGAATAGAAGTAGATGTGGAACCCAAGTGTTAGAGGGTTCCAAGCGATTATAGTAGAAATACACACATCAATGATTTTAGGCATCCATTTAAATCCAAGTGTATTATGTAACCATTTCTGCCATCTCCAACTAGTCTTAGCTTTAGTCTTAGTGAATGCACTAGGTTCTACGACATTCCTTGGAGATGATACTGGAACTACAGGGACATCAATGCGTTTCTTAGAATCTAAAGAGGGTAGTTTACCAAGCACAGACATAGAAGCATTAGTGGGCCTAGAGGTATTCCGGGTCTTAGGATTCCGTAAACGAGACAAGATAGCTCTAGCAACACATTTGTCATGACAATCAGAAAGCATACTTTTACGACAGATAACACAAGAAGCTTCAGACTGAATATCAAAATTACTTAAAGGTTTAGCATTCGTTACAACACTTTTTCTATTACATTTGTCAGACGCAATATCTAAAGTGGGTGCAACTTGAGTCTTATTCAAAGTCCTAGGGTGTTCTTCTACTTGAAAGATTCTTTATTGATCTTTTCTTAGCTCGCAACTTCCTATTCTTCCTTGTATTGCTCCTAGGTGTGAAGTGCGATGTTTGGAAAAGAGGCAACTATTCTGTTTCAATGAGAGGAAGCACATTAGTATCTTGTGTTTTGTCAAGAGGCAATTTGGGATCACGTTTGCTAAGTGTTACAGTGCAATTTTATAATGATGCTAGGCTGAACTTGTTCATACTTTCCTAACATTTCCATTAACTTAATGATAGTGTGCACCAAATCTTTGATTTTCAGAACGAAGATTTCCAGAAAAATTTATGACTTCTTTAGTGTGTGCAAGATAATGATCAAGTTCGTTTGATGCGTCATTACGAGTCTGTTTGAGTAAATCAACTATGACACCATATTCCTTTTTAACTTTTGCAAGTTCTTGTTCATATTTTGAGATTTGACATTTCAAAGACACGTTTTGATCATCCAGTTGCTCAATTTTAGGATTAAACGTTTTTTATTGCAACTGGTGGATTTTGTTTTGCAAAGCAAGTTCACGATTTTGATAATCTTTTGACACCATTGAAGACGACGTTTTGAATTTGAAAGTTCGTTAACGTAATGTTCATTTTCAACTTTAAAGACTCAATCGATGCACATTATCGATATTCTCAACAATATCAACATAATCAATGAATCGGCGAGATATGATCGGATGCATATGCAATGTATTGTAATAAAACAAGATTATTGATATCAAGACGGATAACATCTTCCAAGAGTCGATCAACATCTTTTCTTAACAAATTCTTTTCGTTTAGTATTTGAAATCGATGTTTCGCTTTTCTCGAAAACTGCTTTCATGAGACCAAGTTCCTTGTGAAAATCCTTTCCCAATATAGTGCACAAGTTTTAAATTTTTGACATGGGGTAAAATTCTTTTCGAAGAATGTCTCTTGTTCTCGCGCCATTGGCGATTGAAAATGTTCAACTTTTATTTCGAATGAAATTCAATCTCACGCTCCAAAATTTTAAGGTCGATAAGAAAGTGTCAAAGTATTTTATAACTCGACAACTTTCGGCTTTTGTTTTAACTTCACTAAGTGAAGGTAAAGGACCATTAATTTGTGCACCATTGTGTTGGAGACTAACTTGAACCGGTGTGATAACCAAAAAGGTTTGTTGGAAGTATCTTGTTGTGTGACAAAAGTTACGACTTTTGAATAGTTAAATGGTTTGTTATAAATGACATTTTCCATTTTGACCGACTCTCGTCATCTCGCATCTAATTCTTCCATGCGATTATATTCAAAAACAGTCATAATTGAATCATCAATTCTATGTTCCGCATTGTAAACTTGATTTGGTTTGAATGCTCGTTTGAAAACTTAGAGTTGTAATCAAGAAGAATTGGTCCATATCCATATGGATTTGGTTTAAAAGTAAACTTTTGAATAGTTGTGATTGACTCACCATGTTTATAAACAACATTTGAAACTCCTTGGTTTTGTGTTGTAAGTACACAATTTCTTCAAGATAGTTATCTATTCATTTCGTGGAATGCTTTTTGTACTCAGAGAACTATTTTTGACAATTTAACTACTCAGCCTTGGCTTTTTGAGTTTCCAAAGTAAGAGCGTTAAGTTGTTGTTTATGTTCATGTTTCAGTTGTTCTATTTGAGACACCAAAGCATTCTTGGATGCGGCTAGATCACGTATCTGTCGTTCTAATGATTTTTCGTTTTGATGAGATTTAGCAAAAGCGACTTCAAAACCATGTTCACGTTTTTCTTGAGTTTTAAAAACGTTGATTTGTCTAATTAAGCATTCATTATCCCTAATTAACAGTGCATTTTTATCTTTTAAGTGCTTGCAATTTTCCAAACGTGATTCTTGGTCTTTAATTAAGGTCAGGAGCTCAATTTCTCTATTAGACAAAAGCTCATCTTGTTCAACGTGAGTCTCAACATGATCACTATTTAGATCCTCAAATATAATCACGGAATCAACTTGATTATCAATATTAACCATAAGGTTATCTTGATCGTCAAATATAACTACGGGATCTATTTGATAATCATCGGAATGAGATGTGGATGGCTCATGTTGAACACTCTGATCCTTGTCGGATGGAGAAATTGGCGGAGATATCGATTAGTGATGAGTATGTTTTGTTCCGGTGCACGAGACAAGCCATCGATGTCATACACCGGGCTGTTTCACTCATGTGTAGAGCTTGTATTTGTGCCATCAACATCATCGCTTGCATTAGCCCGCAAGTCCTCCATATCATCATTAGAATCGCATCCGCCATAAAGCTCGCCCTTGTTGGTAAGAGTGCCACCACCTTCATCCTTGAGAGCCAAGAGCAATGCCTCTTTGTGATAAGCACTGCCTCTTGTCCTCGGCTTAGGACATGCATTAGCCAGATGAACCTTCTCATTACAGTTATAACAACGAAGACCATTAACCCCATTCTAAGCATTTCCCTGTTCAACCACTTGAGCCCTTTGTTGTTGCGAAGCACCCATGTTATTCCTTCCCATAGCATTAAACCATTGACCACCTCCCATCTGACGACCATAACCACAATTCTGAACTTCAACTCGTCCATTATTTACAACAGCCTGATACCTTGTGTTGGATGAGGAACGAATGCGATTGTTGGATTTGTTTGTATACCGACCGAAGGCTTTAGCAATCATGACAAATCCTTGTTGCAAATCATCGAAGCGGTGAGTCCTCATCGACTTCCTTCACCGTAGTGCTTGAGCATTGTTGTTGTTCTATGGAACCAATTGAGTTTGTTGAGGTTGTTGCTTGTGACGGATCATATGGTGTGATGGTTGCGCTTGGTTGAGGAGGGTTGAGGAGTTTTGAGGAGGAATATTAGTTTGAGCCCACAAAGCAAGTTGTTGATTATCCGGAAGTGATCGTGAAGCCGGAGTCCACGGAGAGTCCTTTCTTTGTCAACTTCTTTTGGTGAGGCTTTAGATAGTCGTACAACAATCCGTATGTAGCATGATAAAGATTCTTAGCTTGACGGAGAAAATGACATACTTCTCCCATTCGGACCAAGACTACTTAGGAACTTAGTGTTGACAAAATTTGTGGCATGATGATGTTGTGTTTGTCCAAATCATTAATGATGTCCGGCGATGATGATATGACTCTAATGTCTCTCCGGTTCAATCATGAAGTGTTCATAAGCCAAGTAGATTTTGGATTCCATGTCTTCTGATTGAGTGTTGTGCCTTCCATAAGAAGATGAATATGTTCCCACATTGCTTTTGCGTCTTTTGAGCATCAACACTTGAAGGATTGGATTGGGTAATCCTAAAAGGATGTATTGCATTGCTAGTTCATCGGCTTCAAAATGTAAAAGTTCATCGCCAGTGAGGTCTCGAGATAGTTGCAATGTTGGTGACAGATCTCTTGGTGGATTGGCATCGGATCTGCATGTGTGACAACAAGAGGCATCCGAAATGGACCTTCCATAATGACCTTCTTTAAGAACTTTCCATGTGGCTTCTTTAGATCACAAAACCTAAAGAACCTTATCACCCATTGATCATAATTACCGGAGTGAGCATTGAGGTCTATCAAGTGAGCCACTTCATGAATTGATTGTTGGCTACTTAAGGCTTCACACATCTTGCCAAACCATGTCGGTTACTTCATAGTACTCCTGGATGGATGTTGATTGTAGAAGTTTGTGTAAGGTTGTACTTGAAGACTAGGTGGTGGTTGAACCATTTGTGGTGGAATTGCTCCAAGTTTTGGAGTATGTTGTTGATTAAATTGTTGTTGATAAATTTGTTGTTGTTGATTAAATTGTTGATGTTGTGGACTTAGTTGTTGTTGTTGTTGTTGATTATAAGTGTAAGGAAAATAGTTAGAGTATGGTGGTTGTGACATGTTGAAAACTTGTGTTGTTAAATGGATCTTTGTAGTCGAATGAAACGTTGTTGATGAAGTATCCTTAAGCGTAGAAACCAAGTTAAGGAAAAGAAAACTTAAGCGTAAAAACACCAATACTTACGCGTAAAAGTGATATTTACGCGTAGGATTAGCTTACGCGTAAGAGTTGAGAAACACTAAAGTTAGGCGTGGCGAAAGTTAAGCGTAGAAAACTTAGGCGTGGGATTAGCTTATGCGTAAGACGAGCTTAGGCGTAAGATAAATCTTATGCGTAATGAGTTCTACGATAAGTTTGAGCTTATGCGTAAGATTAGGGTTTTGCCTAAAGATCTTTTACACTATCACAAAGGCAAAGAATATCCAAAGTCGAAGTGTTTTCAGGCTTATCCAAGCAAGAAAACACCGAGTAAACCACTGGCGAAGATCGATCCAAGGATGAGTTACGCGTAACAATAGGGTTTTCTTACGCGTAGAAAGCAACCAAAATTGATTTTCTGCCCAAAGATGTTTCTAAACAAGATTTTTGTGATGAAATAGCTTCAATATCACCAAAATAACACAAAAGTGTGAAACTTGATGATCCAAAACTTCAAAACACCTTACGCGCGAAAGATGAACACACGATAAAACCAAGCTTAAAACAATGATCCACACGTAAAGTTTGAAACTTTTGCTAAAACAGATATTTTAACACCTTAAAACATTGAAAGTACAAGAATCTTGGATTGAAAAGTGTAAAAAAGACGTTTTTAAGCGTAACAAAGTAGGAAACTGTTTTTTACGCGTAAACCACAAAACTTCAAAAACAAAATATGTTCACCCAACTATTTGGCGAATGATACCACTGTTAGGTTCCCATATTAGTAACACAAGCATCAATATAAGAAATAGAGAAGAAGAGATCGGATGAACAATAACACACACACACGATATGTTAATAAGGAAGAGTTATGCGTAAATGTAAATGTGAATTGAACAACCAACCCTCAAGTGAGGGTTATACAAGAGTATTTATAGGAGGGAACTAGGGCAACACTCCAAGTTCTCATCCTTTTACTTATTGGGCTTGGCCTAGGCTTATGGGCTTTCTACATAAGCCTAGCCTTGATTACTAACTTAAAATCCATATTAAGCTAACTATTACATATGAATCACTAACACTTGAAATATAGTTTAGGAGTGATTCCAACATGCTCAATTGGCCGTCCCTCCTCCACCTCTTCAGGAAGGGCTGTTACTTCATTAGTATCATCTCCTATAAATGGCTTGAGAATGGAAACATGAAACACGAGATGAATCTTGCTATCCGCCGGTAAGGCTAGTCGATAAGCCACCTTTCCCACACACTCTAAAATCTCATATGGACCATAGTAACACTTAGCCAATTTGTTGGATAAGCGCCTAGCCAAGGTAAGTTAGCGGTAAGGCTGAAGTTTGACGAGTACCTTATCCCCCACATTGAACTCAACCTCCCGACGCCTACGATTAGCTTTGTCCACCATTTGATTTTTGGCAGCTAACAAATTTTTCCTTAGTTGCCGCAACAACGTATCGCGTTCAATCAACAGCCGCGACCTTAGATGATCATGGAGGATATGGAATGATAGCTAACGGAACCTTGCCATACAAAGCTTGGTAAGGCGTCATTTTAATGCTACTATGATAAGTTGTATTGTAACAATATTCGGCCCATGGCAAAAAATGAACCTAATGAGTTGGACGATCCTCAACCATGGCTCGCAAATATTGTTCCAGCCCACGGTTTACCACTTTCGTTTGTTCATCCGTTTGAGGATGATAAGCGGTACTAGGATTGAGTTGCATCCCACTAAGCTTAAAAAGTTGCGTCCAAAATTTGCTAAAAAAAATAGGATCACGATCAGACACGATAGATTTCGGGATTCCATGGAGTTTGAAAATGGTTTGGACAAAGACCTCCGCCACTTTGTGGCCATTGAAACTAGTTGGTAAAGGAGCGAAGTGTGCATATTTAGATAATTGGTCCACCACTACAAGAATAACAGTAAAACCTTTTGATAATGACATACCCGTGATGAAGTCCATTGATACATCCTCCCAAACCGCACTCGGCGTAGCTAACGGTTGTAAGTAACCTCCAACTGCTTGTGTCGAATACTTGGTTTGTTGACACACACGACAAGTTTTAACATAGTCTTGTACCAACCGACACATCCCTTTCCAATAAAACATAGCTGATAAAATGACCATCATCTTCTTGACCCCGCCATGACCCGAGCTGGGTGTGTCGTGAAACTCACGCAACAACAAGGGTTTTAATTTGGATTCCACCCCAATAAAATAACGATCTTGAAAAATTACCAACCCTTCCTGATGCCGAAAACCACTGCGGCTGACCCCTGGTCAAGTTGCTGATGTAGAACGCGTAACTCCTCTAAATCCTGGTTCTCTGCCTTTAGTTCGCCCATAAACTCAGTCAATGGTCGACTTAATGACATAAAAGAAGCTTTTAAGGGTTCGGCATCCTCATACATTCGAGACAATGCATCGGCCACTTGATTTTGTACCCCCGGTTTATATTAAGTTCTAAAGTCGAAACCTAGCAAATTACGAACATATTTGTGTTGAATCGGAGTTTGAATGGCCTGCTGCATAAGCTCCTTGAGACTCCTATGATCAGTTCGTATCACGAAATGTCGCCCAAGAAAGTAGTGTCGCCACTTAAAAACCGCTTCCACAAAAGCGAATAATTATTTCTGGTAAGTCGCCGCGGCTCTCATACGTGGTCCTAACCGCCGACTAAAGTAACATATGGGCCGACCATTTTGGAGCAATACCGCACCGATGCCTCCTTGTGCCTCATCAGTCTCAACAACAAAAGTTTGTGCAAAGTCGGGAAAACGAACACTAGGGTAGTGGATAATTGCAGCTTGAGAGCTTCAAAGGCTGTTGTTTTTGATTCGCCCCATTGAAAGCCGTCTTTGCGCAACAAATCAGTCAACGGAGCAGTAATAGTAGCGTAGCCCTTTATAAACCGCCTATAATACCCAGCTAACCCAAGAAATCCACGCACATGTCGCTTCGTTTTAGGTACTGGCCAATCACGAACAACTGAAACCTTTTTAGAATCCACCTCCACACTATGCCCTGCAACAAAGACACCCCAAATGCACACTTAGAACGTTTCACAAAAAAATGATTTTTTTTTAAACAAGACAACACACACTCCAAATGCTCCACATGAGTTTTAAGTGATTTACTATAAACTAAAATATCGTCAAAGAAAACGGTTACGAATTTACGTAAGGAGGGTGAAAACAAATGGTTCATTGTGGCTTGGAAAGTAGAAGGAGCATTAGTGAGCCCGAATGGCATAACCAAAAATTCGTAGTGCCCATCGTGAGTGCGGAAAGCCGTTTTGTAAGTGTCGTGGTCATGAACCCTTATCTGGTGATATCCCGCTCGTAGATCCAACTTAGTAAAGATAACCTCCCCTCCGAGTTCATTAAACATCTCATCGGCAGTTGGGATGGGAAACTTATCCTTAACCGTGGCCTCATTAAGTGCACGGTAGTCCACACAAAAACAATAACTCCCATCCTTTTTTTTAACAAGTAAAACAGGAGACGAAAAAGGACTTCGACTAAACCTTATAATTCCATGCTCCAACATTTCGTGAACAAGCTTCTCTATCTCACCCTTCTGATAGTGAGGGTAGCGATACAGCCAAACATTAATGGGCTTGGTATTAGGCAGCAAATGGATTCGATGATCTACTATGTGATGGGGAGGTAAGGCAATAGGTACCTCCAACAAGGAACCAAATCGATCCAAGAGCGGAGCAATCTCAGGGGGTGTAGAGTCTGCATTCACCGATGACGGGTCGACCCCATCTTCATCCCTTGTCAAAGTGTGTAATTCATAAATTCCATAGACTTCATTGGTTTCAAGTAATGCATGCATATGATGAAGACTAATTCTTTTCATGCGTAAAGACTCGTCACCCTTCAAGGTATACGTAGTATTCTCAATCGTAAATTCCATGGTTTGTTCTGCATAGTCATGTGTTACTTTGCCGAGTTTTTGTAGCCACTATATTCCCAAAACAACATCGGGACCTTTCATAGGAAGAACATATAAATCGACGTCCATTGAGAATCCTTGCATACATAACGTAACTTGGGTACATAGACTCTCACATAGTAAAGATTCATCACTCCCAATATAGACCTTAAAAGCTTTGGTTGCTTGAACCGGTAACCACAATTTCTCCACGACATCAGGCCTAACAAAATTATGAGTACTACCATTATCAATTAAAACATGCACATTACCTGTCCCACTCGAACCCCAAAGCTGGAGAGAACAAGGGCTCCCTTGCCCGACGAGAGAATGTAAAATAGGTTGTCGCCACTTTCCACTGCCTCGAGAGTGCGTGTGTAGGCCTCGGTCTCTATATCATCCTCGTCATCAGCCATGAGCAGTAAAAATTTCCCCGGACACTTATGACCACATACCCACTTATTATCACAATTAAAACACAATCCGTTGTTAAGGCGTTCTTGACATTCCGCGGGAGAGATCCATTTAATAGCAAGTGGTTTGGAAGTTGTATTGATGGGGGTTTGGGTTTGGGATGGAGTCAGTAAAATGCTTGTTTAGCAGCACCAACCGAGGTTGAAGAAGCCCTAAAATGGGGGGTGGACTGTCATTGTCCCCCATCACTCATAACAGCTTTGGTGGCTATAACAGAAGCTGACGATACCTCGTCATCCAAGCGGGCTTCTGTAATACGTGCTAGCGAAAATGCATCACCTAATGTTGTCGGTTTGGACACCAACAATTCACATTGAAGATGAAGTTTAAGCCCAGATATATAAAAAGAGATGAGCAATGTTTCTTATATCAGTAACCCTATTCATTAATCTTTCAAACTCACCTTGGTATTCCTCCACCGTACCTAGTTGTAGAAGCTTCGACAAAGCCCCCTGTGGGTCTTCATATTTGGAAGGTCCAAATCGGTTTTTAACACTTTCCACAAACCGATCCCAATCGGTGATCAACCCATTCTTTGACATCCAACGAAACCATTCCGCCGCTGCGCCTTCGAGGTTAAAACCCACAATCTGCAAACGTTGATCCGCGGGTGTGTTGAGCAAAGAAAAATATTCTGTAATGGCAAAAATCCATCGATCAGGATCATCCCGGTAAATTTGGGAACATCCAAATGCATCGATCTTGGCAATAACCCTTGATCGCCACCACCACCCGAACGATTCAGTCCGCAAGGCATTAAGCTGCTCCTGAAAACCCGCAGCTTGTTGTTGTGCAATCTGTTGAACCGTGTCGGCTTGCTCTTTGAGCAACAACCGAATAGTGTTCTCTTCGATGCTCATGATAGCAATGAAAGCACCAATTGATACGACCCGTTGAGGTAGTATCCATTGTTGGCACCACTTTAAGAGGGTGCTAGCTCCGTCAGAATTAAAAGCAAGTAGAAGAGAAGTATTTAACTCAGAAAATCTGTATGATTTTATTAATGGTGTTGCTTAAATAGCATACACGACTCAAAGGCTAATCCAACACAAACATAAAGACGTTTCCTAGACGAACAATGACTCTCAATGACTCTTATCCTAACATGACTGACATATCCTAATAAAACATAAAGATAAAGATAGTTAATCCTAGTGTAATACAAAGTCCTTGTGCCACACTGGTGCTTGCAGTTCTCCTTGGTCCATTAGCAGCCCTTGGCGTATCAATATTTGATAGGAAGGAGGAGTTCTAAGTCAAAGTCTAGTCTTCCCACCTCTAGTAATTTTCCAGAACCCTTATTGACAGATTTGACAGAGGTGATGTTTCTCCTCAGGGTCAGGAATCGCTCAATTACCAGAAAGGACCTCTGGGGGAATGTTTTCATCCCAAAGCTTTATATTATCGGACCACTGATGCAGCCAAACACCAAACACCAAACACCAAACACCATTTGCATCAAGGATTTTAGTCGCAAATTCTTTGGAATTCCACCCGAACAATAACAAAAGCCCACCTATATATTTGACATTGCAATCTCACATGCTATTATTTTGCACATTAACACAAAAAGTGTTAGACGCCTCAAGGTTCAATTCATTAAAAGGGAGGGCTTTACTCATTTTGAGTCTTTGTGGCTATGGGTTCAAACCCTATGGACTAGTTGGTTAAAAGTCAGATATTATGACTTATGAAATAAAAAGGTGCAAAAATTTTTGGGTGGTGACTCTAGTTTTTTACTAAAAGCGGCAGAAAAAAATATTCATTAAAGTGGGTTCATAATTATAACTATTTGTGTTATTTATAGCGATTTGTGTTATCTATAGTGGGTTCAAAATCAAAACTGGACTTAATCACACTTTACTTTCACTAATTTAACAATAAGTAAGTAAATGTGAGCATGGAAGATGTGAGACATCGTGATAAGTGTTCTAATTAAGTATTAAAACACGAGTGAGATGGTAGTAAAGTATGTGAACGTCTTATATGAAGTGCATACACTAACAATAGAAGTTTACAGTGAACTTACGTAGTTGATACTAAAGGTCGTTAGTTATACAAATAATATGCACTCGTTAGTTATACAAATATAAGATAACGCTAATCTGTACCTTATCTAATGCATAAACTATAATAACAAGGCGCTAAACCCATGAATCAACTGAGATTTGATAAACTAACATCAATCATTTCATGGGATAATTGTTTCTAAATGTATCGAAGTTACCACTTTTTGCTATGTAGTGTATGCATTTATTAATCCTCCTAAACAATGCGAACAATTTACTAATCCTACTACTATATGCATAATTTAACATTTGTTTAGAGTTATTTACATAAATCATCCTTGTGGTTAGGACCAAATTGCAACGAAGGTCCTTACTTTCGATTAAAATTATTTGTATAAATCGCCTTGTCGTTAGGTCGGTCAACGGTCGGGTCGCCACGTGTCACCACCTGAGTAGTGCAACGTGTCATCAAGTCGGGTCGGGTCAGTGATGGGTCAAGTCCGGTCGGTAAACGGGTCGGGTTGCCACATGGACCAATGAGGTAGTGACACGTGACACTAAATATTAATACTCTTGCTTGGCTCGCCTGGGATTCGAACCCGGGATGTTTGAGTCACAAGCAAAGGATGCACCATCTGCGCTGGTGCATACCTTCATTAGTATCATGCGCAGATTTTTATTTAACCACGTTTGATACTTGGCCTCATGTTATAATAAAGGGTCAATGTCGACTTTGGATTGTCATTTTAAGGAATATGAATCGTCAATAAATAAAAATATATCGGACTCGACTTTTGTGCTCTTTCCAATGGTATGCTCGAATTTTTTGACTTTGTTTGAACCTCGAAAATGCGAAACAAAGAAAAATGGTGATTTCGCATTTTCGAGGTTCAAACGAAGTCAAAAATTCCGAGTATACCATTAGAAAGAGCACGAAAACGAATCCGATGGTATATTTATTTATTTTTGATCCATATAACCCTTAAATTGATAGGCCAAAAACTAAATTGAACCTTTTGTTATTATTGAATTGGGCCAAAATTAAGGAAGGGTTATGTGTTTGATTTTGATTAGTATTATTGAAACTATGCTTAGCACAGTTGGGCATAGGTTCGCTTCCCACACAATAGACACGCTTTTGAATCCGGGCGTGGCAAAAAAGTGGTATATTATACCAATGCCACGTGGCACCACCTCATTGGTCCATGTGGCAACCCGACCTGTTTACCGACCCGACTTGACCCATTTACTGACCCGACCCGACCCCGGATGACACGTGGCGACCTGACCCGTTGACCGACCTAACGACAAGGACGATTTATGCAAATAACTTTAACTGAAAGTAAGGACCTTCGTTGCAATTTGGTCATAACCACAAGGATGATTTATGTAAATAACTCTAAACAAATGTTAAACTATGCATATAATAGTAGGATTAGTAAATTGTTCGCATTGTTTAGGAGGATTAATAAATGCATACACAACTTATCAAAAAGTGATAACTTCGATACATTTAGAAACAATTATCCCATCATTTCATAGTTAACAATAATGCTTCATATGCTAAAGAGAATAGCAATGAGAGGAGATTAATTTTATACTATTATTATGTTGAAATGAAACTGGTTGCGGTTTCCCAATTGCAATGAGGTTTGGTAATTATGGCTTTTGAAATAAGATTTATAAATTTTAAGCTAAATGTGATAAGCCCTGAGATAAATGTGAGTTGATGGTAAAAGAGTTGAAAAAGAATGTCAAGTTGCAAAAAAACTTATCTTTACTATATAAAATGTAAAAATGGTCAAAGGTGAAAGTGAAAACTTGAAATTTGAAAGTTGAAAGTCAATTGTTGAATGTTGAAGAAATAAACAATAACTTAATTTGGGAAAGTTAAACAATCTCTTCAAGGATTTGTATATTTGATTTGTGAAGATGAAAACAATATTTGCCATGTATTGTAAGGTTGAAGTATTTCACAAACTTTTAAGCAGTATTAAATCATGCATTCTTGATGGTTCCTACATACTTTTTGTTATAGTTGGCAAAACGGGCGAATGGGTCATTTTTAGGCATGGAAACACGGGTTGCTGACCCACTAATATTTCGTTGCCTCTCCTATTATATTGCATTCTATAAATGGTTAATATGGTAATTATGATCAAAAGAGTATTCTTATACTTGCATAAACGAGTTGAAATGGACATGATTGTTAATAATGTCAAATTATGATCAAAAGAATATTCTTATACTTCTATATTCATTGAAATTATAATGTCAAATTACTTTTCCATTCAGGGGTTTTCTTGATATATACAAGCTTGATACGTTTGCCTTGGGCTAGAAAATTTGGCCTATAATTGTTAATTAAGACGGTAATTGTTACTTTTGGGTCAATACGACCGAATTTGACCTCAAAGTAGTTGAGAAAAATTGTTGATCCTTGAGAAATTGACGCCAATTGTTGTATTTGTTATAATCGATTCATGGATATGGGATTTCTTTAATATTTATGCAAATATGGGTCTAACTAAAATGTGCTTTGGTGGGTGATAATTGTGGTTGGTTTGTGAGTTGATTAGCATGTAAAAGTAATGAGTTGAAGCCAATGATTTTTTAGTTTGAAGTAGCTTAGTATTTTAAAAAGAAACATTTACCACAATATCGCAAATCGTTAATTGTTTGTCGCTACAAACCGCTGCCGCCAGGCTCGAGTACTCGCCTAGTTTGTAAACATGCAAAAAGTGAGTTTGATTACACCGGGAATTATGAGATTCAACTAGTATATATTATGTATTTGTAGTTCACCACTTCAGCTAGCAAGACTAAATCAATATAATAAGAGAAAAGTCTAAAATACATACTTGTAGTTTGTCCCGTGTTTTGCTTTACATCTTCTTACCCTTATTTGGCACAAAATCATCCATCCGTTAGTAAAGTTGGCCACCAAGCATCCCTCCTTTAATAACGTTAGCCACCATACACCAATAAGGACTAATGACGCAAATTATTATCCGTTATCTCCTAACGTAAGTTAAAAAATTTGCATCGTTGGTCCCGAGGACTAACGGTGCTATGATTTTTTTGAAGGGACTAACGGTGCACCGCCACCACCCACCACCACCCACCACCACCACCCACCTCGCCCTGCGCCACCATCACCCACCACCCGCCACCGCCACCACCCACCACCACCGCCACCACTATCCACCACGCGCCATCGCCACCACCACCGCCACCACTGGCCTCCACCATCGCCACCGCCACCCACCACCCACCACCACCACCACCCACCACCACACACCACCACGCACCACAACCACCTCCACCCACCACCACCATCCAAAGGGTGGCGGCGGTGGTGGTGGTGGGTGATGGTGGTGGTAGTGGTGGTAATGGTGGTGGTGTGGCGAATAACGGTGGTGGCGGCGTGACAGTGGCGAGTGGTGTTGGTATGGTAATGGTGGTGGGTGGTGGCATGGTGGTGGTCCTTTCCAAAAAAAAAATAGCATCGTTAGTCCTCAGGACCAACTATGCAAATATTTTAACTTGTGTTAGGAGATAACGGAGAAATAATTTGCATCGTTAGTCCTTATTGGTGTATTACGCTAACTTTAGTAACGAAGGAATGTATGGTGGCCAACTTTACTAACGGAGTGATGGTTTTGTGCCAAAAAAAAGTAAGAGGATGTAAAGCGAGACACAGGACAAACCACAAAGATGTATTTTGAACTTTTCTCATATAATAATAAGAGTTATGATATAGTTGTAGGTCTATTTTTAGGCACACTATTTAAGTCTATAAATCATTTTTCTGATAATAATATTTATTTATGTTAGTTTAAAAGTTTGGAAAAAGAAAGAGGTAACACGAAATATATGTTGTGCATCTAACTTTTATAAATTGAAAGACCAAAGTAAAAAAGATAAAAAATGAACAGAAAAAAATGTAAAATCTAAAATAAAAATTATTGGTTTTTCAATAATCGAAAATAACAAAAATTCTATTTTTTTTCCTTGCATAAAACGACTAATATCTTATCTTAACTACGTATAAAACCTGAAGCTTATTGTGAAAATTTCATTTATTCCAATTTTCAATACATGTAAATGACTAATATGCCCTTTAATGTCTTAGCTAATTTGACAATTTACATTTGTCTCTTTCGTTAATTGTGAGCACCTTTTACTTATATATACTTTTAGAGCATGCAACCATAGCCCCCAAAGTTATTTGCATGTTATCCGTGTTAACCCATGTTAACCATTGCACGCTCGGTGTTATTTCGGTTAAAAGCTTGCACGTTAGCTTGGTAACGTCGTTTTTTTTTTTTTTTTTTTTGTTGGTGAGTTAATGTTTAACTTTGGGAATGTTTGTCACAATTCTCAATTTCCGGTCATTTCTCACATCTACTATTTCATCGTTTATCGTAAACTAGGTTTACGAGTATCAAATTCACGTAACCTTAATGGTTTAGCTGTGAATTCATGATCATATCATCGAGGACATTTCATATAGACTAAGTTTAGTCTACATATCATTAACATCATTGTCATCACATTAGTTCATTCATGGTTTTGCATTTTACATTAAACGTATAATTTTCATATTAAATAAACGTTATCGCGTAATTAATTATTTTGAACAATTGATCCATTACTTCCAAAAATTATCCCGATATATTTTTATACTCATATTAAGTTTATAAAATAATATTATGAGTTTACCCAGTGTTTTAAATTTATTTTGTATATAAATTGTTATATTTATATAATTACGACGGTTTTCTTAAATACTACGATTATTATTATTTCATTCAAATTTTGCAAGAAATGTATTTTATAATTTTATGACCTCAATATATTTTATCTTGACCGTGAAAATTTATTTTAACTAACGCTACTTTAAATACTCAAATGTGTATACAAGTTATCACTTAACTTCATTTAACCTCACAAAATCTTACACTTATACTTATAAAAAAAATACATATCAATGTGACAAACCTCCCTTGTCGACAAGGGAGGGTGAGTCACTTAATGTGATTCATCTAAAACTTGCAAATATCTTACCAAGTCTTATGTATTATACAATAACAATTTATTTTACTTCATTTGCAAATACAAAGAAAATCTCTCTTGCTCTTTCTCTGCTCCAAAACCGGCAGCCAAGGAGACCAAGAAGGAAGCATCAATAATTTTTTTCAAGACAAGATTTTTAAACACTAGTATCACTCTTTGTAAAGGTTTTGCAATAAAAACCTAAGGTGATTAGGAAAAACCCATTGTCCTTAAACCTCATCATATTCCTTGTAAGCATTCATATTCATGTTGTTATTTCACATTCATTGTTATGGTCATATCATTTTATTTGAGAAACATGCAAGTTATGTGATGTTTTTACCACTTTTTAAGGTTTTTAAAGTGTTATATATATATAATTCATCCTATAATTACTCCTTGTTATATATTAGTTTTGGTGATTTCTAGGAACCCATTACACCCTAACAAGGTGTATGGTAGGATTAGAATAGCCGAGTTGTTTTGAATGGGTTAGAATAGGTTTGGCGAGAAAAACTCATTTCGACATGTTTGCAAAGGGTCTGTCCTTATTTTCAAAATCTGGAAAATCCGACAGAGATAAAAATTTTGGCCTAGATATTTAGAAAATATACTTTAAAACGAAACCGTGGCCGCTTGAACGGATTAAAACGGAGCTATAACGAAGAAGTTATGAATTTTTCAAGTTGGCGCCGAAAACTATAAATTTTCTGGAATTTCAGCAAACATTATTTATTTTGTACGAGTCAAAAATGAAGCTTGGGCGTTGTAAATTATTTCGACTTGTCAAAAATATGTTAGTATACTTCGATACAAAGCTAAGGATCTTTAAAACGTAGAAAACGGATTTGTAACGATTAAATTATACACGTTTACAAAAGTTGCCGTAACTTTTATCATATAAGAAGAACTATCTTGATTTCTATTAGACAAGTTTTGCGGCAAAACTAGAGACCAAGTTAAATGTTGTTTTTAACATTGATTTAGAACTTTTTATAAAGTGATGTCTTCTAGTAAAAGTGAGATCGCCAAGTATACTTTCCAAAACGACCGACTGTTTGTTTAGCGGAGTTGTAATGAATTAATTACGGTCGCTTAAACTTTGCCGGAAAAACATCCTTAAACTATATTTTGGGACATAAGTACCATACTTAACCTCTATTTTTCTTTATGTTCGAGACCTCTAGGATGGAAATGCATGTACTAAAACTTTGAGATAATGGTACGAGCTTCCCAAAACCGTTGAGTTTGTTTCCTAACGCACGACGTGCACCATTTTGCGACTAGATTTTAGAGGCCGTTTTTGTCACTTTCATGGAAATTTCAATGACATTATTTTACGACGAAAAGTTATAATTTCACAATAAATCACTAAATGATTATCGTCGGATATCATTTCAATGTAAATACATGTGAAGTAATTTAAAATGGTCAAGACGTTAAAAGATTATTTTGTCGATTTAAAAGTATTATTTTCAAAAATTCATAAGTGGTATAAATATCATCCGAATTGCATGCATAACATTACATCATGACTTATTACATATCATATCATTCATAATAGGTCGGTTCCGAGATTCACGCTACATTTCGGTGTACTCACTTTTGTCATCGCATCAATTCATCAAGTGAGTAATCACACCCCCTTTTTACCGTTTTGCTATATTTTTGGGGCGAAATGCATGAACCATACTTGAATTGAATTAATTCTTACATTTGTGAACTCTTTGACTTAAACATTTGAACTTGAAACAAATCCTTGAACTTAAATATAAACTTATGACTTGTTTGGACTTGTTGAACTGTACGTGTTATGACCTTGACCTAAAGTCTCCCATGTTCGAGCATCACTATAAAGTCTCCCTTGTTCGAGCATCACTATAAAGTCTCCTTGTTCGAGCATCCTAAAGCCTCCCGGTCCGGAGCAGAAGCGCCTCACTATGTTACGGAGCGCTCTAAAAATTCTCGCCTTAGTGGTGGAGTGTGCAAATTCTCCCATGTTCGGAGTGTTCTTAATTGTATATTAATAGTTGTATGATGTATTGTTCGTACATTCGCATTGTTAGTCTCCTATTAGTAGGTAGTATGGATAATTAGAGGTCGGCCAACCTCTCGTCCACTATGTTACGGACGATATTATTTATTCTAGGGCTTTGCTCGGCATACATTATTATATACGTGGTGCTATATTGTGCAATGTCCGGCAACTTATACTTGACTATTAGACATACTAATTTTGGCAATGGTTGTGAACACACAGTTGCAAGTTTTGTATGGGCGGAACTTGAACCGAGTGGATTTACAATGCCTTTGCTTTGTGACCTCATTTGACAACGTGTGCATGAACATAAACTAGACATACGATATTTTGTGCAATGGGTTGTGAACACATGTTGCAAGTTTTGTATGGGGAACTTGAACCGAGTGGATTTGCAATGCCTTTGCTTTGTGGACTATTTCGATGACCAAACCTTTGAATATTTCTTGCGAGTTTTCTTATTTTGGGAAACGTATACTCACCAACTATTTTCATAGTTGACCCGCTTTTCTCTCATGCATTTCTGTGATCGTTAGTAAGCTTTTCTACCGTGTCTTGCATAATGAAGTTTTTACTTGTCACTACTAATCGTTATGTAATAGAACGAAATATTTTGGAATCTAAACTTTGTAATATATTTGCCGATGACGGCTAAACCGGTGTTGTAATGGTGTAATCTTTCTTTTAAATATTAACGTTGGTATGTTCTATTATCTTGTGCTTATGTTCCCTTCCGTTACACCTCGTGTTTCCGCCTCCGGCGAGGGTGTGACAATGTTATGATTGCGGATTTTTTTTGATGAGTTAAGGTGAAATATTAAAGCTGATGTGCCGCAGACGTGGCAGGATGTTAAACCATAACTCAAGTTATGGTTGCAAGTGCTCTTAGGCATGTGATTTGCACACTCCAATAAATGATTGAGATACTACATTTAATTGTGTTTGGACATTATACCCTCACAGTTACTTTTACACTTTACTCATGTGAAGGTATAAATGTCAAAATACAATTAATTGGAGTGTCCCAATCATTTTATTGAGTGTGCAAATCATCTCCCATACTCTTAAGTGCATGTCTTTCACATTTCTCTTTTTATATTTTTTCTTTTTTTTAAGCAAAAGACAATCTGACTTGAATCATTCACACAATTACGTACTTATAAATTTCAAACCTTTTTTGATAAATGCAATTAGTGTGGGGGTATGTTATCACGAAAAACACACAATAAGAAAATTTTGTTCGCTAAAAAATTTAATTAGATAGTAATCGTCACCGCAACATGCAAGTGTCATATTATCTTATTGAATGTGTCACGTATGTTTTGTTTAGTAATACATTTAAGCCAAAAATACTTATCTACTCATGAGAAAAGTTCAATGCGGAACACATTTTATCTAAAGATCAAATCCCTTCATCTCAACCATTCATCCAACTTCAATTTAATGATTTAGATTAATTGATATCTTAATTTAATTATCTACTAAAGGGCATTTTAATATTTATATGATATTTCCTCACTTTCCACCTTTTTAATATAAAAACTCACTTTTCACATTTAAAAAAAAATAACATATCTTGCAAACGGTAAATCTTCAAACTACGAAAAATACACCATCGCGACGATAATTAAATCATCTTTCTATAGATATGCACTTTTATATACTTTCGACAAACTTTTTTTTCAAAATTTCCGTCCAGAAAAATCCCACGGGATTTGTAAAAAAATCCCACGGGATTCGTAAAAAGAAGAATTTTTTTTTTTTCAAAATTTCCGTCCAGAAAAATCCCACGGGATTCGTAAAAAAATCTTAAGGGATTCATAAAAAAATCCCACGGGATTCGTAAAAAATTCACTTGTGATTTGTTATTTTTTTTAAAAACGCGATAACAGATGAATTCAGGCAATTAGGTCAACTAAAAGATTCACAACTACAAGAATTTTTCTCATAACATTACACAACAAAAAATAAAGTTCGTCTTTTTACGAATCCCGTGAATTTTTTTTACGATTTTTACGAATCACTTGTGATTTTTTAAAAATAACAAATCACAAGTGAATTTTTTACGAATCCCGTGGGATTTTCTTACGAAGCCCGTAGGATTTTTCTGGACGGAAATTTTGAAAAAAAAAGTTCGTCTTTTTACGAATCTCGTGGGATTTTTTTACGAATCCCGTATGATTTTTTTACGAATCTCGTGGAATTTTTCTGGACGAAAATTTTGAAAAAAAAAATTCTGTCTTTTTACGAATCATGTGGGATTTTTTTACGAATCCCGTAGGATTTTTCTGGACGGAAATTTTGAAAAAAAAAGTTCGTCTTTTTACGAATCCCGTGGGATTTTTTCACGAACTCCGTGTGAGTTTTTACAAATCCCATGATTTTCCTGACGAAAATTTTGAAAAAAGTTCACGAAAGTATATAAAAGTGCATATCAATAGAAAGATGATTTTTTTCTCGTCGCGATGGTGTATTTTTTGTAGCTTGAAGATTTACCGCTTTCAAGATATATTGTTTTTAAAAAGGGTGGAAAGTGGGTTTTATAGAATTACATTTTACCCTTCTTTTGTTAATTTTGCTTTAATCTCATCTATTAGATGAAAAGAAGATGAATGGTTGAGATCTTATGATTTGTTCTTTAGATTAGAAGTGTTTTGTATTGATCTCACCTCTCATGACTATTATACTAAAAAGAAACAAAATAATTGCTATACTAATAATATTTTCGCATTTTAGAGAACAATTTACTAGGGGTGAGGACGGTTCGGTTTGAGTCGATTTTTGGCCATAGCATAAACGGAATTGTAGTATTCAGTGTTTATATAAACCCAAAATCTTAACCGAAACCGATCGGTTTTTGTAAGTTTGGTTTTATTGGTATCAGTTCATTTCTTCAGTTATTTTAATTTTTAACCGTTTATATTTGAGCTTGGCCAATCATACCAACAAATTTGTTTTATGTGACAAAACTTTTTATATTTCTTTAATTTTTTTTGTTATTCTAGGTCTAAGAATGATATCTCAAATTTCTACACATACACCCATATAAATGAAGAACACACAAACAAGTCAAACAACATAATATGATCATTGCCAAATGCATATTGATATTTTTGAAGTAAGCACAAATATACATCAAGCACATACATAAAGTTTAAGACATATATATATCCACATAATGAATATCAATTTGTAAAGTTGATTCATTTAGCTCTTTATTTATACTGTATTCGGTATACATTATTATATAATATAATTGGTTCGGTTTGGTATTAACTTTTGGTTTTTGGACAAAAATCAAAACTGAACCATAATTTCGGATTTTGAAAATGTGTAAACCAAACCATAGGTTTTTAGTTTCGTTCGGTTTTCGAGGGTTTTTTCGGTTTCTTTCGTGTTTTTGCTCATCCCTACAATTTACACACTCATTTAGTTCATTGCATGTATATGTAGGTTATAGGGGAATTATGCGTATATCTCTCAAAAGACTCATAATCATGTATATATCCAACCAAAACTAACATTTATGCGTATATATCCTTCCAAACATTTAAATATTTCATATAAATCCAAAACATTATATTTTTGGGCAAAACACCAATTATACCACTGTCTTTATCATTCACTCTACATTTAATTTTTGTGGTATGTAAGAATTATATCAAGGTTAACATTTATGTGAAAAGGAACTGGAATATCCTTTGATATATATTCCAAAAACATAATTATGATGCGAATACCAATTGTAACTAGAACGCCAAAGTGCACGACAAAAGAATAATATCATATCCTAAGTTTGATATCGTAAATCTAAGAAATTGCTTACAAATGATACTCCGTAGTTTGCATATAGACCTTCTAGTTTTTACCAGAACATAAGCAAGATATGGCGGCATTAAAATAAGTCATAATGTAGTCCTCATATCTTACATGTTCAGATTTTTAAGAATGTGCTTGTTATTATATTTGTTATATCTGAAAGATTATTTCGAAGTCCCCTAAATTCATTTTGTATTAATAAAATAAAATAAAATAGGTTATGTTTGTATGCTCGTACCTGTTACTTTTTTTTAGATATTAATAAGAATATATATGTTTTGTTAGTAGATTTTAAAGAGAATATATATGTAAAGGTTATATATGAGAATGATAAGAACAAGGGTATAATTGGTATTTTACCCACAAATATAATGTTTCGGATATATATATGAAATTTTTAAATGTTTGGGAGGATATATACGTAATTATTAGTTTTGGTTGGATATATACGCAATTATAGGTTTTTGGAGGGATATATATGCAATTTCCCCTAGTTTATATAATAAGAGAAAAGAAACTGTGACAACTAATTTTATTTATCAATAAAAATATCAGTTGCAAAATTGAGCTCTTCTATTGGCTAATAAAAGTCAATTGAATTGGTTTGGTTAAACTTTTGATAAATTATGTGAAGGATTTGGGTCGTATTAAAACAATGAAAATACATCATGTAAGTTCATTTTTTTAGTTTTGGACTTAAGTTTAAATAAATATTATAATAACATATTTACAATCAAACCTTTACGCTTTTAAAATTATGGCTAATATTGAATCTAAATTTATAGACTAAAATGTAAAATTCTCAATTTTCATAATTTTAATATAGTTTACTTATATAACAAATACTCTTCTGGATCGTCTTTTGATGATGCTCTGTATGTTTTTAATGCGAAATTGGAGACCGACCTCCTGGGTAGTTCTTGTGAAATTGCTGCCCCCAAACTCATGAAGAAATTGGCAGATCTATATTTCACACGTGTCACCAAAGAGGCTGAATCCACCTTCTGCTTATCTTCTAGACAGATGGCCGTATGAAGATCGCAAATGAAAGACCATACTTCATACTGGCTTAGAGTGGTCCCGATATCTGGGTTGGGGCAGACTATGAATGCTAAGACCTACCGATGTGTTATATGCTATCGCCTAGGTGTCCCCCTTTTCTCCACTCAGGTGTCGTGCTCGGCTTGTTCCAAGGTGTTTGTGGGTGATATTTACGGAGACCATGCTGTGTCATGCGCAGGTATTATTGGTATTAAACATCGACACAATGTGGTGCGCGATACTCTTGCTGATATCTGCTCCCGGGTAGGGGTTTCTGTCCGTAAAGAAGTTGATATCGGGCTTAGCGGAGAGGGGGACAAACACCTACGCCCAGCTGACTTGTTACTTTATTCATGGGATAGAGGGCTTGATGCATGTGTGGATCTAACAGGGTCATCGCCATTGACCCAAACCGGTATGATTGATTTCGCATCAGATCGGTCATGGTCAAGCGGCACAACAAAACGCGCAAGCACGAAACCAAATGTGCCGATATTGGATATGGTTTTCTCCCTTTCTCTTTTTCTTCCCTTGGTGAACTTGAGAAGGATGCTGTGACCCTGCTGAAGCGAATCCGAAAGTTCTCTGTCACCCAAGATATTGGGGCGCGTGCTGCTAACTATATCTTTAGTAGGGTTTGTTTTGCTATAGCTAGAGGAGTGGGAGCCCAACTAGTTTCTCGGCTTCCCACCAATTTTTTGTAATTTCCTTTGATTTTCTAATGAAGTGATGTTTTCTCGGCTTCCCACCAATTTTTTGTAATTTCCTTTGATTTTCTAATGAAGTGATGCTTTATGTACTTTCAACGTGAATATGGATATTGATCTTTTGAGTAACCCTAGCGAGGTCGCTGCCCCCAAACTTATGAAGAAATTGGCAGATATATACTCGGTCGGGTTTCCCAAAATGTTGAATCTACTTTCCATCTTTCCCCGACGATGGCGCATGGAGCTCGTTAAAGGAGGATCACACTTCGATTGGCTTAGGTGGCTCCGTATCCGGATTGGGATGCACTATGAGTACCGTGGCTTATCGTGTGTACCGTGGTTATCGCTTGTGTTCCTCTTTCACCGCTCGTGTACCGTGGTTCGCTTGCTCTAAGGTTTTTCCGGAGATATTTATGGGATCACGCTGTTTCGTGCGGGTATTGTTGGCATTAAACATCGCCACAACCTTGTGCGCGATGTTCTTGTTGACATATGCTCGATCGTGATTTCGCCGCAAGGAGGTGGATATTGGGCTTTTGGAGATGGGGATGATCCTTGCGACCACCGACATACTACTCTATTCTCGATAGTGGACGGATGTATGTGTTGACCTTACAGTGTTCGTCGCCTTTGACGCAATCCGATTGATTGATTTTATACTGTATAGCGATCGATGTCCGTCAACAGAACGGGTCAAGTACGAGGCCAATGTGCGGATATTGGATATGGATTTCTCCTTCTCTTTTCCTCTTTGGGAACTCGAGAAAGATGCAACACTTTACTCAAGCGCATTCGACGCTTCTCGATGACTCAGACATTGAGCGCGTGCAGCAGCTCATATCTTTAATATGATCGGTTTTACCATTGCTAGAGTGTGGGGGCTCAGCTTGGTTTCGAGGCTCCCCAATTAACTGCTGTAATCCTATGAGTTTTTAATAAAAGTGATTATAAAAATAATAATAATAATAATAATAATAATAATAATAATTTCTTGTAAATCCTATGATTTTCTATTAAAATAATAATAATAATAATAATAATAATAATAATAATAATAATAATAATAATAATAATTTATTATTATAATAAAAATTTACAAAAAGTTAGATGGGAGTTTAGACACAAGTTGTGCTCCTACTCCTTTCTGAATACAAAAACTTACTCTATGAAAGATAAATGCACCACTATTAGGATTGTTTGAGTGACTAATATAAATAGACTTAATACGCGAGTGTGTGTCCAAAGCCTCCATATTGAATTCCCCAAACGTAAATAAAATGAATGGTATAAACTTGTATCCGTTGTCCTCACATTAGACGCATACTTCCTCTTTTTCTTCTCCACAACATTATGCAAAGCTGCACCAGGAACCCATGAAGCCGCCCCGTACCAACAAAGGGAGAGATTCCAGTCACATCCAAGCACACATCTTTACCTTGAAGCCAATTTAATAGTAAAAAGTATGCAGGTCGTAGCTCCTTCCTATCCTCTAAGAGGAAACCCATAAGAGCCTCATTATGCACCATAATCCCAACCTTGGAACATATATCAACAAGTATATTACGTACCAGATTATGCCTGAACTTCACGACCACTTTTTAGAACAGTGGAGCGCATGATCTGCCTGTTGGTCCATACGATACACATTACAACTCAGGCAGAGACTACCTTCATAAAACATAGGTACAATAAGCCTATAACACAACATAGATCGGAATTGACGATGGTTTATCCTCTGTACCAAGCAGTTAATAGGGATGGTGAAAAAAAATCATGTGCATGTAGGGTGCGGATGCAACTGAGAATAGCCACCTGTCGAGTATTTTGCGAGTACTTAGAGACAAGGTCTTTATTACAATTGTTGTTGTTGTTATTATTATTATTATTCAATTGTAATACTAATAACTCCATAACCATATGGATTATAAATATCATATTGAAACACGTCTTATTAAGTGTATGCATGGGATTAACTATAACATTTATAAATATTTATATTAATCAAATTTGACTTATGTTAGAATATCAAATTTATCTACTCAAACAACAACATTATAAACAAAGTTATCATACTTACATGAAAAATTATTATTAATTGTAGTCATTGTCCAAACCTCAATGCGGGTTTGATACGGATAACATAAAATTGTGCATAATATGCGTTGTATATCCATTTTCTGTAAAAGAATTAAGCCATCAATATGATTCCATGCCCTCATATTATGCAGGTAAAATTTTGATGGTCCACAATCCTACTTGGAAATATAATGAAAATCTACTGATTAAACATGTTAACCGTCTATATTACAAAACTTCAAAAAAAAAAAAAAAAAACAAAAAGGTCGATTTTAAATCTATAGAATTTTTAAATATTAAACGCAAGAAAAACTTATGTAAAAACATGCGTGCACTAACATTATAACTAATATCTTTAGCAATGGATCAATTCATAGTGTGGAATTGCCTTTTAGTTAAAATAGTGTATGTTAATTGATACTCCATCCATCTTATAATTATTGTCTAATATTGACTTTTGAAGTCTTTACTTTTCAACTTTGACCTTAAATACTTTTATTTGTGTTATATATTACTTGATGCAAAATATATGAATGGATTGAGTTTTAAATGTATTTTCATTGGTTTCATTTTCATCTAGTATTATATAACACAAGTAAAAATATTTAAGGCTAAAATTGTAAAATAAAGACTTCAAACGTCAATACTGGACAATAATTATGTGACGGAGATAGTATTAGTTAATAACCTTTTATTATCAACAAATTTAAAGCATTTTAAATATTTTGTAAATTAACTGTTAACAATCAAAAGATAAAATTTAAGTCAAGCATTTATTTTTTAGTCACTTTCTAATTATAAAGCAAAACTGTAAGCCAAAATTAATTTGACAAAATAAAAGAAAAGTTTTAATATAAAAACATTCTTAAAATTGTTTTTATTTGTTATTATTATATTTATTACATGTCCAAATTATTTCATAAAGTACAAATTTTATGTTTAAAGTATTCCTTTGCAATTAATACTCAAACTAAAATTTAATGTTAATGCCTTCCAAAAATTAATTAATGCTCACATGTTCAATGTTAAATTCCAATTTTCAAGATATTTTGTTTCGCCTCCATAATTATCGAAATTAAATAATATCAATACAAAAAAGGTTCAACTTTAAATTCTAATTTTGATATATTTTGTTTCACCTCTATGCTAAATGAAATAAAATAATAAATTAATGCTCATATTCAATTTTAAATTTCAATTTAGAGGGTATTTTGTTTCACCTCCATGCTAATTGAAATAAAATAAACTACAAACAACAACGTGAATAGTGATAAATTTCAACTTTGTCGATGTGTGTTACATTTTTCAGTTGAACAAGTGTTAGAAGAAATGTCATATGTAGGCTAAATATCAACAAAATGAGAACTGTATTTGTGATTATTATGATATAAACTAAAATAAAATAAAACAAAATATATAATTTAAAGCAATGTAATATAGTAGATGCATTTCATATGAATAATTAAAGTCTAATTAATTGATTCTTTTTCTTTTACATGAATTAAATGTATCTTGCATAATATTATTAAATATATCAAGCTAATTTTAATTCTAATGCCTTAAAAAAACAAATTAATGCTCACATGTTCAATATTAATCCAATTTCCAAAATATTTTGTTTTGCCGCCATGATTATTGAAATAAAATAATATCAATACCCAAGGGTTCAACTACTAATTTTGATGGTTTTTGTTTCACCTCCAAGTTAAATGAAATAAAATAATAAATTAATGCTCATTGGTTCAATTTTAAATTTCAATTTTGATGGTATTTTGTTTCACCTCCATGCTAACTGAAATAAAATAAAGTACAAACAACAACGCGAATAGTGATAAATTTCAGCATTTTCAACGTGTGTTACATTTTTCAAAATATCGAAAAGCGTTAAAAGATATGTCATATGTAGGCTAAATATCAACAAAATGAGAATTGTATATTGTTATTATTATGATATAAACTAAAATAAAATAAAACAAAATATATAATTTAAAGCAATATTATATAGTAGATGCATTTCATATGAATAATTAAAGTCTACTTAATCGATTCTTTTTCTATTATATGAATTAAATATATCATGCATAATATTATTAGTTTGCATTTATTATTCAAACATGACATTAATTCATTTTTTCTTATTTAACTACTATTTTCATTTTTCATCATGTTTAGTGTTATCTTAAATGTTAATCTCCTAAGATCTATGCATTGCTACACATGCTACATAAACTTTTCTTTAATAAGAAGAATATATCGAGTAGAGTCATATATATATAATGGATATATATATATATATATATATATATATATATATATATATATATATATATATATATATATATATATATATATATATATATATATATATATATATATATATATATATATATATATATATATATATGCATAGGGATTCAATAAAATATATATATATATATATATATATATATATATAAATTAAAATAAAAAGTGAACCACTCATTTGAGATGTAACGACTTGAATTAGATGCAGCTCTATTCATTTAGATGCACCCCTTTAAGTTTCGAAAGTTATTTTGAAGTGAAAATGATGCAAATTGATTTTTGTGATTTCGTCGCACGTAGAGGAACAAAATAAAAAGGAAGTCATGAAATGCATCTAATATACGTATATGCATCTAATTAAAAGCTTAAAACGCATTATGATGCATCTAAGATAATAGGGATGCATCTAATTTAAGTCGGTGCATCTCGGATATGCAGATATTGTTACTTCTCCCCACTTTTTATTTTAAGATTACTTTTTATTTGATCATAACTAGCTCTCTATATATATATATATATATATATATATATATATATATATATATATATATATATATATATATATATATATATATATATATATATATATATATATCATTCACATTTGTAAAATAATATATTATATTTAAACATGAACTAGTTTTATTTTACTTAAATAGTTGCATACTTATTTAACAAAAGAATATTAAAGAAAAACAAATAAACGCTTTCAACTCAACTTAGTGTTCCAAAATAGCATAACATTAACAAAAGAAATGATATGCCTCCGAACTTTGTGCCTAAAGATCTTATAGTGTTAAGTGTCATAGGTTAATAACCTAGTAGCAAAATACTAGTGATTAATTACTAAAAATGTTAGACGACTCAACCTCAATTCATGAAAAGGGATAAATTTACTTGGTTTAAATCTTTATGACACTATGTTCAACATTATGAATTAATCAGTTAAAAAAGGTTAGAAATAGTTTTTACATAATAAAAAGTGTCATTAGTTGATTAATTTTATGATTAAAAATTTATTATGACAACTGCCATAAGCTGATTAGAATGTAATTGAGTGGGTCAATTTATTCACTACATGAATTCATGACATGTGATAGTAGAAATATTTATAATAATAATATTAGAAAATTTTAATGTTACTCATAATAAAAACATGTTTTTTGGGCCCTACCCTACTAACTAATGGACCCCATTTGATTAAAGGAATAAAATATTCTCATTGTTCAAACTTATAAACAATTCAACATTCTTTTTTCAAAAACACATACTCTTCATAAACAAACGCACATACATAAATTGTCTCTGCGTGCTTACATCATCAGTGTCAACCATGATTTTTAACATCACAAGTTCATCCGGTTTCAACACCACACCATCTGATTTAAGAGTATGTTATCCATCTCTTTTTATCGATTACATGTATATTTAAGTTTTTCTATGAATGCACATAGATATCTATATGTCTATCAACTTTTGTTTCTATATGTATTACTTGTAAAATCAATCCATAGTAATGCCTACCAATTTTGATTGAACTAATGTATTTACATATTTGTTTATAACTTGGATCGACACTTGATTCTATGTCTACATGTATCAAATTTTGATTATACGAATTATGCGTAACTATTCGCAGATTAAGTGTGATTTTTAATATATATTTTATCAAATGTATATGTTTTGTGTTTATTTATGTACATTTTATTTTTGTTGATATTACACAATATAAGTGCACTTTTTCTTCTTTCTAATTTTTTTTATTAATATAAACAAAATTGACATTGACTCTATCTTAATAAGTATATATCTATTACATTTTAATTTTTCTAAACATGTATATATTAATAAATAATGTTGATTGAATTATGTATGTATTTTTTTTTCTTTTTTTTAATAGATATTTTAGAATTTGTGTTTTGTTGATAAGTATATATCTATTAGCTTTTAATCATTTTTAAATAGATATATAATCATAAATAACGTGGATTGGATTAATGTATGTCTTCTTTTTGCTATTTCTAGAATTTGTGTTTAGTTGATTAATTTGATTCATCTAAAATTTACTTTTCGAATTGTTGAGTATCAATAATTTTTTTTTAATGAATGTTCACGTGTTTTTATGTATACATTGCTAACAGGAGATGATTTGCTCACTTCATCCTGTGTTAGAAAGAGTTGTACATTTGTTGTATAATGTTTTTTTAGTTTGTACATTAGAGTGTGCAAGAAAAAAAAGTGCCAATCAACACTTTTTGCTAATTTCCTCTTTTGATAATTTTGGTTCAGAAACATGTTACATGTGATAACTAAAAAAAGGTATGTAATTTTGTATTATTATACTATCAATACAACTTATATAAATAGTAATTTTCTTTTCAACAAAACATATAATTATGTATAGGACTAATAAAAGATTAAATGTTTATAGTAATATTGTATATGAAAAATAATACTTATAAAAGATAACTAATAATAATACTTCATAAAAGATATTTTTTATTATTAAAATAGTAATAAAATATACGTTTAATAAATATTTTGTAACCTTTTTTTGCTTTTAACAAAAGGAGAGCATTTCTAAAACTTTTGTACAAATCTTTTATGTAATAAAACAAAACCCTTAGTAGTAATTTTCATTTAAAAAATCAATTAATACCTTATTTGGTAATATTTTATTTATTCATTATTATTTTATTTTAAAATATTTACTAAAAAACTCAAATATTCCGGATTTGACAATAGTTAAAAAAAATGTTCTTATATATAGTCAAGAAAAAAAAACTTAAAAGTTTAAGTGTCAAAAGTATTAAGAAAAAAAAACTTAGTAAAAAGCTGATTTTAAAAATATTTGTATCTAATGTAAAGAAATAAATTAATAATCGATTCTTAAAAAAACACAAATATAAAAACTCGCGCGTGCGCGGGTATTATAACTAGTATGTATAGATGGTAACATAATAATATTCTGTAAAAGAGTTTCAAACTTTTTTGATCCACACAATTTTTTTAGTATCTTTAAGACCTTTTTAGGGATTTTGTATAAATATCCTCCAAAGATGCAAATTGAATATACATCCAATACATGCATAAAAACCAATGTACTTTTGAAAGGATAAATATGTAATTCCTTCTTATTCTTTTTATGAACAATTTCCATTTTTTTCTTTTTTTTCTGTAAACATAACAACAAAATGCATATATAATATATGTAAGATAATACCAAATGTTAATATGATAAGTAAAAGTTTAATAATTTAAATTTTAATAACAAATGGTTTAACTAAGATAAAATATTTTATGGTTTGTTATTGTTCATATGACTATTTTATTACCTCTAGTTACTTCAATGATTATACATTTCAAGACATAACTATCTATCATTTTACGTTTTGCATCATGAATCGAGACCGTCTGAGATAAAAACCTCACCGCAACGCACATTATAAAACTACTCATGATGAGGGAAAAAATGTTCATTATATGGTAAAAATAACGCATTGCTTTAGCTATTTTGGGTAATAGCATTTGTTTAATTAAATGGTAAAAAATTGTTACATTAAGCATAGTTTTTTGTTTTAGTTTTATTTGTCAACCTTGCAATGTGAGGCAGTGAGGATGATACTTAGTTGTTTTATTCTGTTGTTTCATAACATGCCATGTGAATAATTATTTTCTTTTGTGGACATTAACATAACTTGAAGGGAAAAAGGAAGGTGGATCATTTAGCATCATTGACAGAAAAGCTCCAAGAACTGAAAAGAAAAATCGAAGCAAAAAGAGCTACCTATGTTAACGTAAGTCGATCCATCCATCCTTTTTAAGTATCAGATAGTATGATCATATCTAAACATCGTTACATTTATGTCGTATAAAATTGAAAGTAGCCTTATATCATATTATACAGGAAAAAACCGCGGAAAACAAATGCAAGTTAGGAGGCATTTCTTATTTGACACACATGTTGATAACCAAGGAGTCTTCCAAGCTGCAATCCAAGCGCGAAAGCAACTCAGGCGATATGCTTTCTTATAGGATGAACAATCCCCTAGCCGTACTAAAACCTCAACTAACATTTGACCTTGATAGCCCCGACATTCCAGAAGTAACTATATATCCAACTGCCAAGCTTCCGTTAGTTGAGAAAATACCTCAGTCTACTACTTGGGTCCCTTCCGACAGGTGTTATTATTAGTCCTTTTAGTATATGTGACTTTCATTGCCTTATTGTACCTGCTGATAATAACTGTTATAGTTTCTGAAATTCGGTTGTGCATGGTATAGTAACAAACTAACGGCTGAGGATCAACCAGACGAACAGAAACATCAATTCAGCGAGGATGAAAAACGAATGATAAGGTCAAATGAATTCACTAGCTTGCATTATTTAGCTGATATAATATTTGTATTATTAATTCTTTGATAGTTCACACATCTTCTCCTTTTTACATTGTTGCTCACTGATATTTTTCATGTTTCATTGTGCTTATTTCCTATCCGGCCATTATGACGACAAAACCCTTGTGATAGTAGTTAAAACTTTAAGTATTATAGAGGGTGTTTGGGATTGCTTAAGTGCTTATCTACTTTGTTTAAAGTGATAAACAGTTGTGACTGTTTGGATGAAACTGCTTATTTACTTATTCTTACACTAATTACTTTTAGCAGATAAGAAACGGAAAGCACCTCCATATATAGTCTACACTTATGTTAGAAGTTTTATAGTTAATATCAGTGTAATAACATATTATCTTTATGACAACCTTTGAGTATCGTAGGTTCGTAATTAGCCAAGAGTATGAACCAACCGAGGACGTAATTCAACTCTTGACAAGGTTCATAGGTGGAACTACATCCGAAATCCATGTAATGAAGTTGCTCCTATGTCCGATATCTTAATCACAGACTAAATTTTCCGTAGTCAACTTCTACTTTTAACTACTTTTTTCTATAAAATCTATAATACAGTTGTATTTCTTCTTTCATGCAGGAGGCATTTATCCTTATTAAGACAGAAAATGAAGAAATGGTAAACGAGGATGTAACTGGTGAAACAGATCCAATTGATGATCTCTTTTGCCGACAGTGTTTGGTATATATGCATACAATTTTTCGCATTTCATTCTTGTTAGATTAGGTTAACGTGAGCTAATTACTCTTCTTACTTGACAGAATTTTAATTGTCGTCGACACATAATTAGGCAACCTGTTATTACTCCTATAAGCATTCGTGTTATCAAGATCGTTATGTTTTTATAGTGGAGTTTTATATAGCTTGCATTTATGTATTTTTACTTGCATGACCAATAGGCTGAACGAGCACCCTCTATCGTCAATCCAGAAAATGAGACACCATGTAGCAATCAGTCTTACCTGCACTTACTGGTATGGCATCTCATCGGATGTTTGTTCTATTGTCACTAGATTACCATCTTGCGTTAATAATTCTTAAATAATTGCATTTTGTTGCTATGTGTCTATGTGGTGTTAGGAGCCACAATCATCTGTTCAGCAAAAGAATAAAGCCAAGAGACAAAAACATTCCGGAAAGTCTGTTGCACGTCGACCAACATCGAGAGGAAGTACTAACAAGAACCGGGCCAACAAGCAATATACCCCATGTGACTGCAAGTCTGGTTGCGGAAAGGACTGCCCTTGCTTAAAGAGTTCCAACTGCTGTGAGAAGTATTGCGGGTATATAACTTAATTAGCAAATGTACATTATAATGGCGCGTATATTTCTTTGGGCCAATGACTTAAATAGACTAAGATAAAAATTTATCCACTGCACGCACCGGGTCTATGTTGGAAAAAAATCAGCTATAAACTGCTTGATTGCTCGACTTCACTTTTATTTTTTGCTCGACTTCACCGTAATTTTGCTCGAATACACTATTGGCAAAAAAAAGTCCGTGAAGTCTATAGGCTGAAAATCAACTTTCTTTTGTTCTATTTAAGAAATTAAATCTATTTCTTTTCGCTGATACATATATACATAATATGATATTTTAGGTGCCCGAAAAGCTGTGGGAACCAGTATACGGGGTGTCACTGTACTAAGTCTCAATGCAAAGGCCAACAATGCCCATGTCGTGTTGCTAGACGTGAGTGTGACCCAGATGTCTGTCATAATTGTTGGGTCAGGTAATATGGTTTTCGCATAGTATACATTTTGTATAACTCAATGTTGTCTTTCTGTGTTTACTATGAGACCTATGGGAACACCTCCTTTTTGTTTTAGCAATTTCTTCTATTATGACATTAGTAATGATATGAGCATCACATTAGCTTAAATACTAGTACTTGTTCACATGCTAATTCGTTGTCTTTTGTTGTTACATTGTTTTTAATAAGTGTTATTATTTCGTTTTATGTGTTCCATAAGTTATCGCGAGTAGTTTTGACCAAACTAAAACCAAATGAAAAAGGGGACTTAGGTCTCCATTGTCGATTGTTTTGGTTCATAAAATTTGGCGATCTGTAAAGCATTGTTTGAGTATGTTAATTGTTAGGCTTGATCCTTGCTTTTACCAGGAACTTCACCCAAAATTACAAGCATGTTACTAAGCACAACATAATGTTCTAAGATACAAAGACTTGTACACTTTATAATGTATATAATGTGTCTCAATAGATATTTGAACCTTATATATAATCCTTATTTTATGAAACACATAGACACCATAGGCAAAAAAACCCGTTGATTCTTTAACGTAGAGCCAAGCATAATAGACCGTGTACCAAGATGAACCGAGAAAACGGCCAAACCGGATTGGACCAAACATATTTAGATCCGATCTTCTGTCCACCCTTTTATCTGTTCCGGTCCGGTTCGTTGTTACATAAAACTAACCATTTTGCTTTGTTGGACCGGCCAGATAGACAAACTGGACCGGACCGCACCAACTTGGACTGGTGTCTGGTCCTCGGTCTCGTGTTTTTTGGCCAAATCGGTTTTCGGCCCGGTCCGGTTTTGGTTGGAACCTTCCTTAATCAGGCTTTACGTTGTTACCCAATAAAAGATGTGCACGGGAAAGTAGACTCGCGGAGCCTAACCGGTCACATGACCTAACCCAATGTTAATATGGCCATTTGGGACATGTTCAGGTTCGAGCTTCGACTAGCCCTTAACCTATGTTGAGCTTCGACTAGCCCTTAACCTTTAATAGCAAGAGCAATGACAGTGATGACACAATGGTCATTTTATCTCTCTTAATCTCAACCTTTCAATTTGTCATGTGTTGCAATCATACTGTTAGACATTATTTTAGTCACAAGTTTTAGGCACACAAATCATTTTCCTAAAAGTAATTAAGGTTAACGATGTACCATCCACTCAGGTTATGAATAGTAAACATGAAGCTGTATATAAGATAATTGAACTAGAATCACCCATAATGTCTGATGTACCTATAGATAGACATATGAGATGGGCATTTGAATGAGAATAGAGTTGTAAACGCATCAAAATTTTTGGGTATATGCTTAGGTTTGATACCCATTTTAAAAATCAAAACCACTGACCAAACATGTGTCGTGGATAGAATGATATTCCTCCACCCCATATATATTTTCAAACCAAACATCCCTTTATTTATTAACTTCAAGTTGTATTTCACGTTCCTTTTTAGTAATTATAAAAAATGACTATAGTTGTGTTTATGTGTGTTCTATAGTTACTTGTGAAAAGAAGCTAGAACTTTATAGTCTAGAAAGCTCGGTTCTAGGAGAATTTAGAAATCAAAAAGGGTCTATAATTGCAATGTGTATATACATGTGTTGGAGGAACTACAAAATCACACACGACTACATGAGAGTCGACGGGTTTAGAAGGTTATCACAACCATGTATATAGAATATAGTGCGGATCGTTTTGACCAAAAACAAGCTATTTATATTAGAGTTTGTTAAACCTACACTACTTTAGGACTATGTATGAAAGTTGAACTATCAACCAACATATTACCAACCCATTACATAACATTTTCTCTATCCAGAGATGAAAAAACACGCCTGAGAATAAGCTGAAGCATTAGAGCGGGTTGAAAAGAACTCTATTTTGATATGAAATCAATCATTGGAGATCCTCTAAGCTTACATGTTCGGCTTATTTCTTATTACTCGAACCAAACCACACCTTCCTTAAATGTTTGTGATAAAAGCCTAACCATTACTTTTCATCATGCCCTTTTATATGGCCTTTTCTCCTAGTTAAGGTACATGAACTATTTTAGGATATTGGTTGTCAACTCATTGTACATGTTATACGGGTAAAGGCTAAAAATGCTTCATGTACTTATATATTAGATTCATTATGAACTACAAATCGATTTAAATCTCATTATGCATAATATAATATACGTGTCTTTCTGATTCATTATGCACATGTATATTTTTCATAAAATATTCATTCGCTATAAGTAAATATTATGCATAATGAATAAAAAGTGCAAGTATGTTATGCATAATGAGTTTTTTATCGGTTTGTATTTCATAATGAATCAAATATATAAGTACATGAAACATATTTAGTCTTTACCCTTCTTCTATAGGTATCATTTACATGGTAAAATAAATACAAGTTGACTTAACATATTTAGGGGGTGTTTGGATTAGCTTATTTCCCGAACTTATTGACTTATTTAAAATTGAAAAAGTTCATAAGCTCAAGTTTATCATGCTAAAGGCTTATTAATGTGAGGTTATGGCGTAGTTAAGTTTGTATGCTCAACTTGATAGCTTTTAAGCCCGATAAAATAGACTTATGAGCTTTTTCCATTTTCAAATAATCTCATAAACCCGAATAATAAGGTTATCCAAACGCCCCCTAAATATACCACATAAAAAAATACTTGCTAACCGATCATAAATGACCTGGTTCTAATGTAGTCTTCTTTTTCACATGTTCGTCTTTGACACATGTTCAACATTTGACTGTCATGAACTTATGATGGTCATACATATCTGTGACATTGCAGTTGTGGCGGTGGGCCACTAGGCGAGCCTGAGAGGAAAGGAGAAGGTCCATGTGGCAACATGAGGGTCCTTTTAAAGGAGCAAAAAAGGGTAAGCAATATCAACACTTTCAATCTAGCATGTACAAAAAGTTTGTGGAATGAATTCCACAATGATGCCGACTTTTGTTGTCCTCAGATTCTCATGGCTAAATCTGATGTTAGTGGCTGGGGAGCATTCCTACAGGTATGAATCGCGAATCAAACCATGCCTTTTCTCTATGTATGTTTCATACGGAAATAAAATAAAATAAAACGTTTTTTTTTTCCCTAGAGCTCTGCCAACAAAGATGAATTTATTGGAGAGTATACCGGCGAACTGATCTCTGGTGAAGAAGCAGATGTGCGAGGGAATTTATACAAGGATGCAAATACATCATCTTTCCTATTCAACCTGAATGATCAGGCAAGCCCTTTCGATATATAACATCAATGTTGATAATACCGAATTACCAATGTATTTTTCGCAGTTCTAATTTCAGTCATTATAACCTTTTTCTACATGTAAGTCGTTAAAAGATGTGTTTGTAGCCCATTCGAGTTACTTTGTAAGACATTTTCTAAAAACTGCTTTGAGGGGGTTATTTTGGCTACAAAGGACTCAAACGGGACACAAAACCATTTTAACGAATCAGATGTACAAAACTTATTGACAGACCATTCAAATTAATTACCAGTATGCAAGTTCCGTGAGTTAATGTGCACTATATGATTAGCATTTGAAACTCAGCCAGCTTCTTTATATGATGCAGTACGTCATTGATCCAATTCATATGGGAAGCAAACTGAAATTCGCTAACCATTCAGCTAACCCAAACTGTTATGCCAGGGTATGTTTCTTCTTCGTCTTAAATTTTACTTAAAATCATTTTGTGTCTAAAAAAGTTGGGACATGCAGATTTTGAAAGTGGCAGGTGATGATCGTGTTGGCATATTTGCCAAAAAACGTATTGAAGCTGGTGAAGAGCTGTTCTATGATTATTGTTATGCACCTGACGTGGCACCTGTTTGGGCATTAAACCCCGATGATCCAAACGGAGGTCCTTCAGCTCCTCAACTGCGAGCAAGAAAGCCATCATCGCGTCGGTCACCAGTGCAGCAATCACCATTGCATAGGTCATTATTTAACCGGTCACCAGTGCCTCGATCACGATTCTCTCGGCCACAATTACCTCGGTCGCCATTGCCTCGGTCACCATTGGCAGGCCCACCACTACCTTCATCATTGCCTCGGCCACCAATGGGATAGTGAAAGAAAAAAAAACTCTTCTTTTCTTCTTTTGATGAACTATTCATTTTGAGAAATGAATGTTTTGCATGATTACTGAATGTACCTGTTTTTAACGTTAGACTGAAGATGAACATACAAAATTTTATTCCAAACATCTGAATGCCTGGCAAGCACCAATGGCTGCAATCTTCACCTTTTAAAGGGCTGCCTTTTTTCTTCCATAAATCGATGGGTGACCATCGATTCTGTAATCTGACAAAGTGGTTATGTTTAAGAACTTGACTGGTGTTTTCATTTGTTTTATGATGCGTTGGAGAATGAGATTTTTTTCTGGACTATTGTTGGTGGTTCTAGTTTGGTTGAGGGGTTGAGGGGTTGAGTGGCTTCTTTACAATGACCACCTCCTTTGAAATGTGAAGGAGCAGAACTTCTGAATATAACCTGTGTTCTTCTTGGGTTTATGTTCTTGTCGACCCATGATGCCCATGTTGTCATTGATTTTGTGAAAGCTGCTGATGAATCGAGATGAGTCAGAACGTTATCTGCTTCCTGATTGTAATTCACCCTGCAGTATGAGATGTAAAATGATACCAAGCCTTTCTGATCATTTTTTACTATGCTGATATACAAAAAACAGGTGAACAATTATTTTCGGTCGACTAAAAATGACCCGTCTTGATATGCCATATTGACCAATCCTTTTGACCCGTGTCCCAATTAGCCTGACCGCCCACTTTGCCACCTCAACTAGGAAAAGGAAAGGTGGCATACATACTAGCCTAAAATTAGTTCCTGAGGTTGAAAGCCAGAAAGAAGAGGATAATACAGAGATCGTCAAAGAAAGAAGAAGAATACAGCAAAGAAAACAATCCCCTGTGTATCACGTCTATAAAAAGATACTCTTATATACCTACAGAACTGAACTGATTGTACTTCTTGACTTGCAATTTACGAACAACTTGACTTTAGTAAATCAGACTGATCTTGATCAAAATACATCGCTTTCATCATTTCATGTAAAAGGTAACGCAGGAAGAAAAAGCAGGTGCACAACTTTTAATTTAACAAAAGAAAGCTCCTATGAAGACATGCAAAAACTAAAAGCTTTTGACAAATCTAAAGAATGGAATTATTTTTGTTAATGGAATGCAAAGTTCCTCGGAATCCAAGTGTTAAGAGGCTATCGTAGTTCCCTCTCATTTTGCTCAATGTTTTGAGGGTTAATTATTTAGTTAGAACTTGGGTAAAAAAAAAAAGAAAAAAAAAATTGTGCCACACATACATGAAATTTCTGGATTCGCCACTGATTAGTAATGCAGGATCTATAAAAAAGGTTAAGATGATAGATTAACAAAAGATTAGCATAGTATATAAAGTGTTTCTAGGACTTGAAACATAATCTGTTGGATGGAATCATATAATTATAATATCAGATGACTTTCTATTTCTATAATCTTTTCGGGTTTCATTATAAGTTAAGGAGTGAACTTATATCTCTTAAAGTAATGATCCATATCTTAAAGCGTCTATTTTCTAAAAAAAATTGAAGGTCAATATTATATAAGGTCTTTTGAAGAGTCCTTGAGGAGATGATCATCAGGCTTTCAGAGTGCAAAGAATTAATACTATTCTTTTAGAAGAAAACAGTATTTAAAATAAGGTGAAATGTTGAAAAATTAGGGGTAAAACAGATCGCGGTATTCAAATCTTACATCAAAAAAATGTTTAACTAAAAAACTTAGAGCAAGAACTACACAGTTTGACCTACTATAAAGTCAAACTGAGTTATTCAATTCAAAATCCTTGTTTGACAAAAAAAAGGGTATAATCATGGTATGTAAGAGTTAGGAATGTATTGGATATGTTTCAGTCAGGAAGATCAAACGTAAAACACAAAAGGTTTTGACTTTTCATAAAAGTCAAGCAATTGTGCTCAGAAAGCCAATTGGAAAGTTTAAAAAAAAAAAAAAAAAAATTATGCTTGAAATGGAAGGCGATAAAGGTGTTTCGATGATAAAACAAACATTTCATATGCAATTTCATGGATGTTAAAGTTCTGGGCATGTTTATGTCGATTTTAAATATTAAAAAAAAATAAGATTTCTTACGCATCACTTCTTATTTAATATTAACTAAAGGGTATACACTATACATGATACATTTCATGTGGTGAAGGAACCTATGCCATCCTAGATCATAAACGCAAAAAGTAAAGTTCAACAATACAGGGCTGCAAGGTATGATGCACCAGCATCACAAAGATTCAGGTGTTATGATAAAATTAACTCCAAGGATGAAATCGTCTATTCGGAAATCATATTAGAATAAATACAGTAATAAGTGAAATTACTTTTGGTTTCGTAGTGTGCATAGAGACAATTTGAGTGACAGAATCTTTGATAGAATCACAAAGTAATCGTATTTAAGATACTAGTTAATTTGCTGAACAAGGGAAAGATGGAATGTACACTTCACATCCATATAGGGGTTGGAACGATTACTACGCGAGTGGATTCCTCAACTCAGAAACTCGATCAAGGTTAAATCTTATGTGTGATTAATAATAGCTGGAACAGAATTTCGTGAAGAATTAGCTTTAATGGAAGCAAAGGTAAAAGACGCTAGATATGGAAGTCGAAACTTCATATAGATAGTTACTCAAAGAAGAGTGTATGCCTTTCGAAAAAAGAAAGTATTTCAGATATACGTGTGAATGATGGAGTACATGCATCATTTCCACTGAAAACGATATCTAAACATCATCATATACTTAATTTTGGATAAAAGCATTAATGAACTTATTATTTTGACGTTTTCGTTTCACGAAAGCTGTGAATTAAAGTTCTGTGTTGTTGAGTAAACTTTAGTTTGTGTTTAAAATCTTTCTTTAACGCATGTAACGACAAAATATCTATATATTATCATGATTTGAGTATTGTGTTTGATTCTTTTTATAAGACTGTCATTTATACGTGTTATATGCCAAAATTGCTTCAAATGTGCATATATATACTTGCATTTACGTGAACAATCAGCTATTATGAGGTTTAAGATATTGTGAACTCACCCGGATTTAGTTTTGTAATGGTTCCACCAATGAGGGGTGTTAAAAATCAGAAATCAGCTCCTCTCCATCTGATGAAACCCTATTGACAGTATCAATACGTAACGTCTGCATGCGTTTTCTGCCAACTCTTGCCTTGCCCTCATGAACCAAGAAATGGGATACGTAGTATTCAACCGTGCATTTATAATCCTGACATACAAATATCATACAAAATCACAGTTCAAAATCACATGATAAACTCAGCAACATTGACGATGATTATCAAACTATTATAAAATTTTACCAGAAATTTGAAAGAGTAGTTTCCCTTGTCTTTGGTGATACGCTGGCCGTGTGTCTCGTATACCCTCCTTGGATCTTTAACGGCAGTCATTAACAAACATAGCATGGATTCCCATTGATTCCTATTAATCGAATCACCTACAAACACTAGCCTTTTGCCTCTTATCAGTTCCAGCATGTTTGTTGCATTGAACCTGCATATACCAACCCAACGTATTTCAAATCACAACCATATTTCATTAGCACAGATGAAAATGCATCCCCGTTTAGAGAGTGTTTGCCGTTAAATGAAGTTGTTGCACTTACATAATCAGTGTTTAGCAAATTATTTACACCATTATTTCACGATAATCAGGGCCGGCCCAGAGGGGGTGCAAGGGGTGCCATTGAGCCGGGCCCCTTCCCCCTAAGGGCCCATATTCAGAGGCGGAGCAATTATCATCATCGGAAAAATTATCATCATCGGAAAAATCACGGTTTATTGAAGCACTGCAGATGTAGATGTAGAAGAAACAGTTGACTAGTCAAAGGTTTTATATATTCCACTATAGTTTATTTTAAAGGATGGCCCAACTAGTAGTATATGAGTAAACTTAGTTTTCAGGCCCATTTACCGTTTAGTTTTCTTTTATACTTGGTCTTTTTAGTGCTTTTGCAAAGTGTGAAAGTTTTGTTCAAATTTATATATGTTCTTAAAACCATGTGGTGCTTACACGGTTTTGTTCTTGTTTGGGTTTTATAAATGTAAAAAAAGTAACCAGTATTTTTACTTCCTTTATTATTGTGTTATTTTGATAACTATTAATTGCTTGTATGCTTATTACTTGTTATGTTTTTATTCACTAATTACATAAAATTTAATTGTACCGAGAGTTTGTGTAGAAACTAGAATAGTTAAGTGTAGAACATTAATGATTTTAATAACCAGTCGAATAGTTGATCACTTAACATTTGATAACCAGTCTAAATTATTTGGGTTTTTGATCAAGCAATTATTTCTCTTGAAAGGACTAAGGAGATTCGAACAATACCAACCAACAATATGAAAATTTATTTGGGTTTTTGTTTCCTAAAAAGTTGAGAGAACTTGAAGATAATGATCTTAAGTCACGTTGTCAACTTTATTTTTAAGGTTGAAAACATTTATCGTCATAATATTATGTTATTGCATTTTACTATTGATTTTATAGGGGCCAATTTTTTATTCTCGAGCCGGGCCCCAAATTTTTTTTACATTTTCAAAGACAGCGTTGCACGATATAAACCTAAAACGACACCGACTAATCACATAACCCAGAATCAGACTTTTTACGCTACTCCTGAACTATATTTTCAACCCTAAATATTTAGACTTTCAAAATTCGATTATTGTGTGTACTGAACTTTCAAAATTCGATTATTGTGTGTAGCCAACTATTTTTTTCTTATTGTGTGTACTGAACTTTCAAAATTCGATTATTGTGTATATTTTGTGACCATTTTACCCTTAATTTTTCAAATTTCAAAGGGTAAAATGGTAATTTTACATGGCGAATAGTCACAAAATACACATAATGACCGAATTTGAAAGTTCAAGACATACAATAAGAAAAAAATAGTTAACACACAATCACATAAAGTGTCAAGTTCGATGTATTTTTTTGTCATTTGCATTAAAAAAATGCTTACCTTTATATATGAACAATTTTACCTTCAACTGTGTGTACCCCTTCACTCATTATACCCTTCATACCCAATCCATTAACTCTAGTATCACCATCAAAATCCAAATTTTAGTACTATTTACACCATCAAGATTTGATTTTTTTCTAACCCATCAAAATCTAAACTTTTAGTACCATTTACACAAAATATATCTCAAATTTAGATGTCGTATGACAGTAAGTTATTTATCAATTTTAAGTTATTGAATATTCTAGGAAGTTAAATCACGTAAACTCTAAGAAACTCATAAGCTCTAAGAAACTGTTTTTTAGCTTTATCACTTTTGTTTATTAATAAATTTGAGCTCGCAAAAAAAAGAGTGGTGATTTGCATATTTCATTATATGCTTTAAACAGTTGTACGCAGATGACTTAATACTTAGGGAATTTATACTTTTGAATGTGTCAATCTATAATTCGACTGTGCAAATCATCACTCTTAAAAAATACAGTCATCACTGACGGTATGTGTGGGTACTTCAAATTGTAGCTTAGCCACCCTCTTAACGGGTCGCTCAGCCATTAATCCGCTTGATTGTATTCGTAATAGATTTTTTTGCGCGCACATATTGATGCAACTAGAATTTGTCAAAATTTAGAAACCGTTGTCGCTAGGCGCGGATACTATAATGTTAAAAGTTCAAAAGACATAGTATGACACAAAAACTACTTAAATAATAACATTATGATTGAGTTGAATATGTGATTATTAAAAAATCGACTACCTCAACTTAAAATAATGACATTTGAAAATAAAGCCACAGATCAACGCTACCGAATTTTGAAAACTATTCGTAATCTTCGCTATGCGTCCATGCCATCAAACTAAAAGTTTTTCGAAAATAATTCCCTAACGCTACTAATACAATTGGTCGAAAGGAAACTATTCGCCGCCAAACTATTGTAAAAAACTAAAAACCGCTATCACTAGGCGCGGGTACTCGGCTAGTACGTTATAAAGTGTATAAGTCTTTGTATCTTAGAACATTATGTTGAGCTTAGTAACATGCTTGTAATTTTGGCTGAAGTTCGGTAAAAGCAAGAATCAAGCCTAACGAATTAACATACTCAAACAATGCTTTACAGATCGCCAAATTTTATGAACCGAAACAATCGGCAATGGAGACCTAGTCTCCTTTTTCATTTGGTTTTAGTTTGGTCAAAACTACTCGCGATAACTTAAAGAACACATACAACGAAATAATAACACTTATTAAAAACAATGTAACAACAAAAGACAACGAATTATCAAGTGAACAAGTATTAGTGTTTAAGCTAATGTGATGCTCATATCATTACTAATGTCATAATAGAAGAAAATGCTAAAACAAAAAGGAGGTGTTCCCATAGGTCTCATAGTAAACACACAAAGACAACATTGAGTTATACAAACTGCATACTATGCAGAAACTATATTACCTGACCAACAATTACGACAGACATCCGGGTCACACTCACGTCCAACAACACGGCATGGGCATTGTTGGCCTTTGCATTGAGACTTAGTACAGTGACACCCCGTATATCGGTTCCTACAGCTTTTCGGGCACCAAAAATATCATATTATGTATATATGTATCAACAAAATTACAGTGAAATTGAGCAAAAAATTAAAGTGAAATCGAGAAAAAATATAAGTCGAGCAATCAAGCAGTTTATAGTTGAATTTTTTTTCCAAACATAGACCACGGTCTATGCAGTAGATATACAATTTATCTTAGTCTATTTAAGTCATTGGCCCAAAGAAATGTACGCGTCATTATAATGTACATTTGCTAATTAAGTTATATAGCCGCAATACTTCTCACAGTAGTTGGAACTCTTTAAGCAAGGGCAGTCCTTTCCGCAACCAGACTTGCAGTCACATGGGGTTTGTTGCTTTTTGGCTCGGTTCTTGTTAGTACTTCCTCTCGATGATTGTGGCTCCTAACACCACAAGACACATAGCAACAAAATTCAATTATTTAAGAATTATTAATGCAAGATGGTAATCTAGTGACAATAGAACAAACATCCGATGAGATGCCATACCAGTAAGTGCAGGTAAGACTGATCGCTACATGGTGTCTCATTTTCTGGATTGACGATAGAGGGTGCTCGTTCAGCCTATTGGTCATGCAAGTAAAAAAACATAAATTCAAGCTATATATAACTCCACTATAAAAACACAACGATCTTGATAACACGAATGCTTACAGGAGTAATAACAGGTTTCCTAATTATGTGGCGACGGCAATTAAATGACTATCAAGTAAGAAGAGTAATTAGCTCACGTTTACCAAATCTAACAAGAATGAAATGCGAAAACTTGTATGCATATATACTAAACACTGTCGGCAAAAGAGATCATCAATTGAATCTGTTTCACCACTAGGAATAGTTACGTCCTCATTTACCATTTCTTCATTTTCTGTCTTAATAATGGTAAATGCCTCGTGCATGAAAGAAGAAATACAAATGTATTATAGATTTTATAGAAAAAAAGTAGTTAAAAGTAGAAGTTGACTACGGAAAATTTAGTCTGTGATTAAGATATCGGACATAGGAGCAACTTCATTACATGGATTTCGGATGTAGTTCCACCGATGAACCTTGTCAAGAGTTGAATTACGTCCTCGGTTGGTTCATACTCTTAGCTAATTACGAACCTACGATACTCAAAGGTTGTCATAAAGATAATATGCTATTAGACCGCTATTAACTATAAAACTTCTAACATAAGTGTAGACTATGGAGGTGCTTGCTGTTTCTTATTTGCTAAAAGTAATTAGTTTAAGAATAAGTAAATAAGCAGTTTCATCCAAAGAGTCACAACTGTTTATCACTTTCAAATGAGCAGATAAGCACTTAAGCAATCCCAAACACCCTCTATAATACTTAAAGTTTTAACTACTATCACAAGGGTTTTATCGTCATAATGGCCAGATAGGAAATAAGCACATTGAAACACGAAAATAATCAGTGAGCATCAATGTAAAACGGAGAAGATGTGTGAACTATCAAAGAATTAATAATACAAATATTGTATCAGCTAAATAATGCAAGTGAATTTATTTGACCTTATCATTCATTTTTCATCCTCGTGGAATTGATGTTTCTGTTCGTCTGGTTGATCCTCAGCCGTTAGTTTGTTACTATACCATGCACAACCGAATTTCAGAAACTATAACACTTATTATCAGCAGGTACAATAAGGTAATGAAAGTCACATATACTAAAAGGACTAATAATATGTGAAAAGAGAAAACGAAGAAACACGTGTCCGAGGGACCCAGTAGTAGACTGAGGTATTTTCTCAACCAACGGAAGCTTGGCAGTTGGATATATAGTTACTTCTGGATCATATAATGTAGAGGGAAACGTTTTTCTGGATTGACAACACCTGTTTTCTAGCCCAATTCGATTTTTACGCTAAGGGGACATTGCCAAAGGATGAGCGCCCCCTCCCTGGATCATATAATGTAGAGGATGCGGAAACCATAAATGCTAACCGCATCCCTACAAGCTCCTACCCCGAGGAATTCTTGGTGCATATAGGCCTGAGTCACATTATTTCGCACCCGCAGGAAGTACCTATTTTCTTGGATGCCGATGATCAGGGTGGGTGCTCATTCTTTCGCACTCCGTTGAATTACATGTCTGTAAGTTATGGACTTGGTATATTTCGTATTGTTATAAACTATGTGTGTGTTTTTTGTGGTGCGCAGAAATGGATCTGTTCAGCGTGGTGCACTTGGCAAAACCAACAGAGGTAAAGGTGGGGACCCGAGCTCTGAAAGAGGGAGAGGAACCCGTGTTAGCTGCGGTAGCTGGGCGTACCGTAGCGATGGATCTAGGCGAGGCGGGTGAAAGTTCATCCGTAGCGCTCCAGGCAACTCCTGTACAAAGCATGCCAAGTGGAATAGCACAAACACCACCCGTGCAACCAACGCCCATAACGGCAGAGCACGTGGAGGATACAGAAGAGGCCGAAGAAAGCCCTGAATTGGAGCGAAAGAGGAACGTACCGGCGATGGCGCCGCCACATCCCTAAGAAGCGCCATCATTTTAGTGTGGAGTCATCATCCAGGTGATGTAGCGTCGCGTCCCCATCACCGTCACCGCCATTCCGTAAGTAACCACGAAAGTGTATCTATCAAAATTTTGCAAGACAAATGAATAAGCGTGATTATCTCATCTTGTGTGTAGGATTGAACAATCTGCAGAGTCGCCCCAAACAAGTCCAATGCGCACGTAATCATCTCGGGCAAAGGACCAAAGCGCGAGCCTAATACCGCGGAGGAAGTACCCATGGATCGCTTATTGATGACTGGTTTCACTTGCAACTCGGATAAAAGTGAAGTATTCGGTGATTCTAGCCAAAATGCGGAGAAAGACAAACGTGTTGCCTCTTTTGAGGCTCAACTGCTCTTGCGAGGATGAGGCAAAGACTCTTGGGGCGCATGCTACAAAACTAGCCGAGGAAAGATGGCATCGATGTGTCAAATTAACCAAGAGCGCAGAGGTCATGCGAGCTATAAGTCTACCTGTCTATGGGCTATAAAATACTTGAAAAATAGCAAAGATGCATTGACCACTCAGCTTGAAGACTTTGGTACTACGGTGAAAAATGCATTGGAGACACAGGAGGAGAAGTTGCGTAAACTCAAGATAGAATACGACGAGGAATTATATCCGCAACTTCTCTCCACCATAGTCGAGCGAGATGGCTCATAAGCCATGGGCTCCGCTTAGCGACATTGAGTGTCTTGGAGTCTCGAAGTGCGTGACTCCTTTGGGGATGTGGTGAAATGCGACCGAGGCGTGGAAAGTCCGAGGCTATTGAAAAGCGCAAGAGGTCGATCCGCTAAAGGTACCCGTGAGCGGTGCGAATTATGATGTAAAGGCGTATGATAACTTAGTCGCGGCTATGGAAAAATGAAGGACTTGGAACTCCCAAGATCGCCGAAATGGGCGTGATCGGGACTATCCAATAAACGTGATATTTGCAGGTCGACCTTAGCTCGGCATCCGGGTGGAGAGGCATTCTTGACCCGACTATTATCGAGGCCCGATGCATCCCAACCGCAGTTCTGTTTTTGCGCGCCCTAGACATCCCGAATCCGTTTGTTATGATGAGGAAGTCCCTTGAAACAAGTATTGAGGCGCATGCGGCGAGACTTCTTGAAGGAAAGGTATTAAAGCAAGGCCGTAATGTGTGGTGTGGGCGCGGCGCACCTCCCAAGGTCGGACGGAGTGCCAGTGAGTGTGGCCACCGTAGCACGTCGAGATGCTGAGTTGTTACAGGAGCTAAATAGGATTGGGGAAAATACTAACCGCGTGGGTAGTTCTTCCTTGAAACGAAGTCATAGCTTTTAGTTTACTATCTAGTGATGTCTGTAAGAAATAATTCGTAATAGATTTCCTTTTGTGATGTACACCTTTGTCGTATTTACCTCTGCGTAAAAGAAATATACGTTGTGTTTATCTAGGATGTACGCCTTTATACTGTGTATCTTTGCGTAAAAGAAGTATGCGTTGTTATTTGTATAGGCAAGTGTGAATAACACAAGGACGCCATAATCATGTATGAAGATCCAAAAATGTTAAGTATAATCATGTATATTATTGGTATGCAGCGTCTTGTAAATACCAGTGAGGAATCAAGTGTCTTGGTTCCGATTTGTTAAACGATGCACATGTGCATAGTCGCGCATCCGTCGTAGGGTGCGCACAAGCTTATTCCAACGTCTTGTGAACAAGGTGTTTAACAAGGATACGTAATCCGTTGTCGATGGGTTTGCAACCCTCTTACTCGACAAGTTGTTTATTAGGTTAACTTATCCTTTTGACCGTCGTGGGTGTATATATTGCATGCACGCCATGTAGGCAAAAATATGAAAAAAGAAAAATGTTAAGACATATAGTATATGGAAGTAACAAATTAAATGGTGTTACGGAGTTAGCTAGAAACCGCAACGTTTTATTAATACTTGCAAGTGTTTATGAAAAAGAAAAAACATGATACTAAGAAAAGTAAGAAAAAACATAGTTATCTATCGAGTACTTTAGTGAAATGCCTCAAGATTTGTGCGCTTAGCCATAGCCCATCCTATAGGTAGCATCTTTTGAGATTGCAGATGTTCCATGTCTTGGCGGTTCACGACCATCCACGCCCGTAGCTTGTACGCGCGGTTCCTAGTGCTTGATGACTTCATAGGGTCCTTCCCACTTGGTCCAAGCTTACCCATGTCTTCTGCGTGGCTCGCATCATTAGCGCGATAGACGAAGTCACACGGCACAAGGAGACACCTCTTACCTTAGCGTCATAGTATCCCTTCATTCTTGATTTCGATTTTTCTTCACGTATAGCGCGGCGCTCACGTTTTCTTCTAGTAGATCCGGTCAAGGCGCGGTCTTCGTCATTAGTTGCTACATTAATCTCGGCAGGTGCGGATAGTTGGCATACCAATTTCCGGGTATAACGGCGTCGGTCCGTAGACTAGAGAAGGGGTGTCTCTGATTGGTTTTGATCGAAGTGCGATCGCCCACAAGACATGTGATAGTTCTTCTACCCACCTCCCTTTGTGCTTTTCGGTGCCTTTAATTCCTTCGCCTAAGCTTCGATTTGCTCGCTCCACTAGGCCATTGGTTTGTGGGTGTTTAACAGACGCAAGTCTTTGTGTGATGCGTAGCTTTCACACTAGTCCCTGAAAGGGTTGTCACAAAACATTTACCATTATCCGAGATGATTTCTCCGGAAGGCCAAAAGCGGCATCGATGTTATCCCACACGGCGCTTCACCGGTTGCCGGTGATGGTGACCACCGCCTTTGCTTCAATCCACTTGGTGAAGTAGTCTCACGACTATGAGGAATTTTAATCCCCATTGCGACGGGAAAAGGGCTGCGATGTCAATACCCCATTTGTAGAATGGCGGGGTGATGTTATTGGCGTTAGCTCGTCTTTGTGGTTGGCGTGGGGCGGGTCTATGCACTTGGCAATCGAACACTTCCGTATTAAATCCCGCGTCCCGGTGCATGGTGGGCGGTAATATCCCGATCGCATGGCGCGTGCTACAACGGATCGTGGTCCCGAATGCATCTTGCATGAACCTTCATGGATTTCGCGCATCACATAATTTGCTCAGTAGAGGGCCCACAATGGAGCCATGGTTGCAAGAAGGAGCGTCGGTACAAGATGTTGTCTCGGACTTCAAATCGCCGCGCCATGCGCCGTATCCTGCGAGCTTCTTTACGCTCCCTGGGTAACATTCCTTATTCAGAAGTCCATTATTGGTGTCATCCATGTAGGACCGTCTTCCTCTATGATTGTGGAGACTTCCATCTACGAGATAGACTTGCTTTTCAAAGTTTCTACCGAACTCGCTTTGATAGGTGCATAAAACTCGTCGAGGCAATCTTGCTCGGGGCATCGCCTTGCGGTTTTCTCCTCTAGGGACTGTTTGATAGTGAACTGTCAAAACCTTTGATTAGCATCTTGGTTTTGGCGGATATTGGATCATGTTGTCCTCCTTAGCTACGTATTCGCCCAACACGTGGTTAGCTACGAGCCGAGAGTCCACATTTGCTTCTAGGTTCTGTACACCCATTCGAGCTGCGATGCGTAGTCCGATGATGAGAGCTTCATACTCTGCTTCGTTGTTTGTCGCTGTAAATTCAAAGCGCAGTGCATAGGTGAATTCCATACCTTCTGGATTGGTAAGGATAAGGCCAGCTCCTGAACCATCAATGCAAGAGGATCCATCTGTAAACAAGATCCATGGATCATGCTGTTTCGTCTTATTTGGTATGGGTGCCTCATTGGTGTCTGGCTTCTCAATTATGAAATCTGCCAGAATCTGTCCCTTAATTGCTGTGCGTGGTCGGTATGAGATATTGTGTTCACCCAGCAATACACTCCACTTCTGGAGTCGACCTGATGCATCTGGTTTAGAGATGACCTGTTTAATTGGTTGATCGGTAATGATCGCTATCGGATGCGCCCGGAAATACTGCGTGGCCGCTTAGCGACAAACACCAATGCCGAACCAATTTTCCATGGCCGTATAGTTCACCTCCGTCTTCTTTAGCGCTTTGCTTATAAAGTAGATAGGAGTTTGCATTGAATCCTATCTGTAGTAGTACCGCGACCGATTGCTCCATCCGTTCGGACAAATACATGATCGATTCTTCCACGGTGGGGTGCAACGAGTGTTGGGAGTGTTGCGGATGTTGTTTAAGGCGAGTGAAGGCTTCCTCTGCCTCCGTAGTCCACTTAAAATCGCCCTTCTTTATGCACTTCTTGAGTGTTTTAAAAGTGGTAACGATTTTTCACGACTTGGATAGGAACTGATCGGCCGACCAACTTCCGTTAAGAGATTGAACTTCCTTCAACGTGCGTGGTGAAGGAAGTTCGATGACCGATTTTGTCTTTTCGGACATGGTTTTATGCCGTTAGGTTCAATCGGTATCCCGAGAACATGCCCTCGATGGCGCAAAATGTGCACTTTTTGGATTGACTTCATGTTTATCTCTCGTAGAGTTTTGAACGTCTCCTCAATGTCGCGTATTAGCTCATCTTGGTATGGCTCTTGATGACTAGATCATCGACATAGACTTCAATGTTGCGGCCCTTTGTTTTTGAAAGCGTTGTCAACCAACCGGCGATAGGTGGCCCCGCATTTTTAAACCGAAGGCATTTTGGTGTAACGATAAACACCTTGGCTTTGTGTGGAAGGCCGTCTTTTCTTCATCCTCTTTAGCCATCCGAATCGATGATACCCGCATACGCATCTAGAAAACACTTGGTGGATACCCGCACGAGACTCTATTTTCCGGTCTATTTACGGTAATGGTAACGATCCGTGGCACGCTTTGTTAAGATCCGTAAAGTCAACACACATTCGCCACCTACGTCGCCCTTTTGACCATTCTTTGGTTTGAAAGCGATCGTGGTAATAGACTTCGCGATAATCCCGCATCTACCAGCTTGTGTACTTCAGCCAGATTGCTTATGCACGCCTGGGCTTGGCCTGCTTCTTTCGCGCGACAGCGTAGTATCCTTGTCGGATTCGCAGGTTATGCTCTCTGTGATTGGCGCGTACTCAGTCATGTGTTTTGGCTCCCATGCAAAAATGTCTAAGTTCTTTGCGGGAGCGCTTATACTCTGGTGATTTGCGATGTCGATAGTGATCCTCCAATGGCAATTTCCGCTCCGTATTACGGGTGGATTGCTACTTTCGGATGTGGAATTCGTAGTCCATTGTCTTTGGGGTTGGTGCGGTCTCGCATGCAATCGTGTTGCATTCTCGTTGTGGTATAGTGGCATTGTAAAGAGTAACAATACCACCTTCCACCGGGAACTTAAGCATCCCATGCGCCGTTGACTGCCTCGCGCATAGTCGAAATTCTGGTCTCCAATAATGCCATTATATGGCGAGGAGATTTAATCACCATAAATTCCATCCATGCCGTAGCGAGTGTTCTGCGTTTCCAATCTTGACGGTAATCTTATTTGTCCCATAGGCCATATCTTCTCCCCAGAAACCGGTCAACGCTGCTTCAACCGGGTTAGCGGTTGCGTATTTCGGACGCATCGCTTAGCGGCTTTCGTACATGATGTCGTGGGCTCCACCATCAACATACATGCGTGGATATCGTGACCCCGCGCTTATCTCTATAGTAAGTGGTTCTACCACCGCGTTGTTCGCGATTAAGGTGGGAAGGAAATTTCTTTTCCCGCGAAAATCGACTTACCTTACGCTTTGTGACCCGCTGCCATGATTGTATCATGTAAATGGTGTCGGGCTTATCTTTAGGCGTTTCTTTCTTATTGCTACTCTTTTGCTTGTCCTTCCCTTCCTTGATATTCTTGACCAGATGGTCCAATCTACCCTCTTTGACCATTTTGTCAATGAGTTGACGCAATTGGACACATTCGTTAGTAGTGTGGCCCTTCTGCGCGTGGTAATCACAGTATCCACTGCCGACACGCCTCTCCTCTGGAGTGCGCATTTGTGGTGGTCTTGGGAAGTTAGCACCCTCTGTTGCGAGTATTTCCTTCGGTGATTTGGTAAGCGGGGTATATTTGTCATTGTCGCGTCCATTCCCTTGGTTGCGATAGTTCTGTTACGGTTGTTATTCGGTTACGTGGATTGTCTCCCGTGTTGTTCCTGTGACCGTGGTGGAGTAGCTTCTCTTGCTATCATTGCGGCGGCTTCTCCTTATACGAAGGACCGTACGCTTCATAACCTCATCGAAGGATTGGGGAATCTGTCATTTAACCTTTAATAAGTTCGTGGTTGTTGATTCCATTCATGAACCACGAGATTTTAAGTACCGGACATGCTTTGACTTGCATGCACTCATCCTGAAGCGCTCCATGAAAGCGTTTGTGGACTCCCCTTGCGCTGTTTGACTCTAGCAAGTTCAATGGGGTTTTTAGCGCACTTTTCGTTGAGTAAAATTTAGGCGAATGCCTTCCTCAACTCTTCAAAGCCATTGATGCTTCTACGTGGAAGCTTGTTGAACCGCCCGCATTCCCCACCAGTGTGGAATTGAACATGTGGCACCATCTGAGGTTGTGGCCAATTTTCAATGGTTCTTCTTGATTCAAAAATTTTAGGTGATCATGGGATCACCGCTCCATCATAGGTTTTAACATTAGTAGGCATGCCTCTTTTGTTCTCCAAAAATCACCGATACGTCTAGTGAACGCATCTACCTTCGGCGGCGCCATGGGAGACATATCCTCCTCTTCTTGGTCACGGTTTTTCTTCCGGATTTCCAATGTCCGATCTCACTGCCCTCACTGCTGTCGAGGAATTACTAGAGGATAGTTCCTCTCCCTTCGGCGTTCGCGGTTATCCTCGAATCGTGCTTGGGGCTCTCACTGGGGAATATCGCTCCCCGATCTATCTTGTACTCTGCGCCACCGAGTCTAGTATGGACACTGTGCGCTTCTCATCTTCCTCACTTTCGGTCATGGGCGTGAGTCGACGATTATCTTCCTCAACTCTCCTCCCAATTCTATTGAACACCGGGGTCGGCGATTGCCCTTCCCGCGTCTCTCCTTATGACGACTCGTTGGAGATATCTCAAACTCGGGCCAAAGTCTAGTCGAGCATGCATGCTCGACTTGGTCTTTCTTTGCTTCTCTTGCATGAGGGCAGCTAGGGCTTCGTAATTTTGAGAGACAAAATTACTTGGCTCTAATTGAACGACTCCTGCAGAGCAGGGGTATCTTTTCATCAACACGCCTGTTCTGTCGGGTGCGTCGGGTGCTTTAATGAAGTTAGCTTCTAGCACCGATTGGAGTGGAGTAAAAGGAGTGCGCGCGGGTCTCAGTGCCGGGTGGTAGTCGTTGTCCGGGTTGTCCCAGAGTGGTTCCACGGAGGAAGGCGAATCTGGCATGATCCACGATTCTTAGCGCTACCGGTTGTTCGAGTTTTGCTTGGGGTTGCCCCATGTGCACCTTCTTTCCAAAGAAAATCGCTTGCGATCGCCGTCATCCTAGTTCTTGGTTCTTAGTGAATGGTCCCACGGATGGCGCCACTTGTTGATGCAAAAGTTGGACGTTCCTTGCTTGGAGCTCCGATTCTACACCAATTGAGGATTGTTGCTTGGAACTGCGCACTAAAACAAAAGACACCGTTAGGCTTACCGTGGGATTGTTTCCCATGATTATCCTCCGGCGTGAGAGTAAGTAATCGGTTTTAGGGTTTAAGGAGAGTTAGGGTTTGTAAATCGTACCTTAAACGAGGGATGTGATTCCCCTTATATACGCACGGAAGCCTTGTTGGTTCCGTGTCCCTCAACCTTCGGCGTATCCCGCTTTAAACGGTTGAGAATGATTATCTTCTTGTTTAGAAGATATCCCGTATCTATTCCGTAAATAGATTCGTATATGGGCCTTCGTGGGCCTAAACGCTTGTCGGTAGAGCCCATCTCATACCGGGTCAGATCCATATTAGGTCTTGGGGCGGGTTCGTAACCCGGATGTAGAGTATACGTCATCAAATATGATATAAGGCTGCTTACAATTTTATACGACATAAATGTAATGATGTTTATACGACATAAATGTTACATTTATGTCGTATAAAATTGAAAGTAACCTTATATCATATTATACAGGAAAAAGCCGCGGAAAACAAATGCAAGTTAGGAGGCATTTCTTATTTGACACATATGTTGAGAATCAATGTGTCTTCTAAGCTGCAATCCAAGCTAAAAGCAACTCGGTGATATGCTTTCTTATAGGATGAACAATCCCTAGTCAGTACTAGAACCTCAACTAACATTTGACCTTGATAGCCACGACATTCCGTAGTAACTATATATCCAACGCCAAGCTTCCGTTAGTTGAGAAAATACCTCGATCTACTACTTGGGCCCCTTCGGACGGTGTTTCTTCATTTTCTTTTCACATATTATTAGTCCTTTTAGTATATGTGACTTTCATTACCTTATTGTACCTGATGATAATAAGTGTTATAGCTTCTGAAATTCGGTTGTGCATGGTATAGTAACAAACTAACGGCTGAGGATCAGCCAGACGAACAGAAACATCAATTCAGCGAGGATGAAAAATGAATGATAAGGTCAAATAAATTTACTTGCATTATTTAGCTGATATAATATTTGTATTATTAATTCTTTGATAGTTCACACATCTTCTCCTTTTTACATTGTTGCTCACTGATTATTTTCGTGTTTCATTGTGCTTATTTCCTATCCGGCCATTATGACGATAAAACCCTTGTGATAGTAGTTAAAACTTTAAGTATTATAGAGGGTGTTTGGGATTGCTTAAATGATTATCTGCTCATTTGAAAGTGATAAACGATTGATTGTTTGGATGAAACCGCTTATTTACTTATTCTTACACTAATTACTTTTAGCAGATAAGAAATGGCAAGCACCTCCATAGTCTACACTTATGTTAGAAGTTTTATAGTTAATATCAGTCTAATATCATATTATCTTTATGACAACCTTTGAGTATCGTAGGTTCGTAATTAGCCAAGAGTATGAACCAACCGAGGACGTAATTCAACTCTTGACAAGGTTCATCGGTGGAACTACATCCGAAATCCATGTAATGAAGTTGCTCCTATGTCCAATATCTTAATCACGGACTAAATTTTCGTAGTCAACTTCTACTTTAAACTACTTTTTCTATAAAATCTATAATACTGCTTGTATTTCTTCTTTCATCAGGAGGCATTTACCATTATTAAGACGAAAATGAAGAAATGGTAAACAAGAATGTTCTTGTTCCTCTTGGTGAAACAGATTCAATTGATGATCTCTTTTGCCGACAGTGTTTGGTATATATGCACACAAGTTTTCGCATTTCATTCTTGTTAGATTTGGTTAACGTGAGCTAATTACTCTTCTTACTTGAGCAGTCATTTAATTGTCGTCGCCACATAATTCGGCAACTTGTTATTACTCCTGTAAGCATTCGTGTTATCAAGATCGTTATGTTTTTATATTGGAGTTTTATATAGCTTGCATTTATGTATTTTTACTTGCATGACCAATAGGCTGAACAAGCACCATGTAGCAATCAGTCTTACCTGCACTTAATGGTATGGCATATCATCGGATGTTTGTTCTATTGTTACTAGATTACCATCTTGCGTTAATAATTCTTAAATAATTGCATTTTGTTGCTATGTGTCTATGTGGTGTTAGGAGCCACAATCATCTATTCAACAAAAGAATAAAGCCAAGAGACAAAACATTCGGAAAGTGTGTTGCCGTCGACCAACATTGAGAGGAAGTACTAACAAGAACCGGCCAACAAGCAATATACCCCATGTATTTGCAAGTCTGGTTCGGAAAGGACTACCTTGCTTAAAGAGTTCCAATGCTGTGAGAAGTATTGTGGGTATATAACTTAATTAGCAAATGTACATTATAATGGCGCGTACATTTCTTTGGGCCAATGACTTAAAAAGACTAAGATAAATTTTGTATCCAATGCACAGAACGTGGTCTATGTTTATATAAAAAAAAATCGACTATAAACTGCTTGATTGCTCGACTTATTTTTTTTTTCTCGATTTCACTTTAATTTTTTGCTCGACTTCACTTTAATTTTGCTCGAATCCACTATTGGGAAAAAAAAATTCCGTGAAGTCTAGAGGCTGAAAATCAACTTTCTTTTGGTCTATTTAAGTAATTAAATCTATTTCTTTTCAGTGATACATATATACATAATATGATATTTTAGGTGCCCGAAAAGCTGTAGGAACCGGTATACGGGGTGTCACTGTACTAAGTCTCAATGCAAAGGCCAAAAATGCCCATGCCGTGTTGCTGGACGTGAGTGTGACCCAGATGTATGTCGTAATTGTTGGGTCAGGTAATATGGTTTCCGCATAGTATACAGTTTGTATAACTCAATGTTGTCTTAGTGTGTTTACTATGAGACCTATGGGAACACCTCCTTTTTGTTTTAGCATTTTCTTCTATTATGACATTAGTAATGATATGAGCATCACATTAGCTCAAATACTAGTACTTGTTCACATGCTAATTCGTTGTCTTTTGTTGTTACATTGTTTTTAGTAAGTGTTATTATTTCGTTGTATGTGTTCCATAAGTTACCGCGAGTAGTTTTGACCAAACTAAAACCAAATGAAAAAGGAGACTAGGTCTCCATTGCCGATTGTTTTGGTTCATAAAATTTGGCGATCTGTAAAGCATTGTTTGAGTATGTTAATTCGTTAGGCTTGATCCTTGCTTTTACCAGGAACTTCACCCAAAATTACAAGAATGTTAGTAAGCACAACATAATGTTCTAAGATACAAAGACTAACACGTAAATTATACACTTTATAATGTATATAAGAGAACATGGTATTGGTTTAATGGACAATAAATTAATAGACGTGTGTTAGGATCGAACTCGAGATCATGGGATTGCACACTTTACGTATGAGAATTAAAGATTAATAATTTAATATAAAACGTTATATTTAATTATTAAATATCACAAAACGAATAACGACCGTTAGTGTTTAACGAAAAATGACTAATGACCGTTAAATAAATAAAAGAAGGACTATAGATGAAAATAGAGGGACAAGAAGTTTCAGGAACCTTTTTTTGGGTGCTATATCCGATCGGTGGGATTAGGACTTTCCTAATCCTACACCAACTTGTCCTCCAAGGTATTCATGCTATATATACAAACTTTAGGGTCATTGTTTGACATCTCTTGTGCACACACGTAACCCTAAGTGTTTTACTCTTTGTTTTTTCCCTTGGCCGATCGACAAACACCTTTCATAAAGGGACGATCGGTTTTATTTATTAAACAAAAATTGTTTGGTTTAGTTTTGTGATTCTTTTACTAGCATAACTTTAATTTGTTATAGTACGTGTGTACAAGAACGTGATATAATCATACTATTGATTATATTATTGGATTGAATTACAAAAAGGTAAGGGGTAATTCACATAATCTTATAAACCCTAATTAGGGTTAATCCAATTGCTAGTTTTGTGGATTTGATTCTTGTTCCGCTAGAATCAAGAAAGGTACGCATATTCTTGTTTATGTTAATTAATTATTCGTTAATCTTTCCAATACGCTTCCGCATGTGTACTTGATGTTTATTGTTTATATTTATGATTAGTCGTGTTATATAATTCCAACAGTGGCATCACGAGCCATTGGTTTTAATGAGTAATTAATTACTAAACGCGTAAAAAACGAATAATTGTATGTTGTTTGATATGATTATTCTAAGGTTTTGGTTATGATTATGTAAACCCTAATTTTAGGGTTAGTGCTTTTGCCCTAATTTGGTTTTAATTTTTTTTTATGGATCGATTTTTTTTAATGGGTCGAAACCCTTAAAAAAAATTTAGTCGATTTGTTTAAATTTTTTTTAGGGTTTATAAAATTGTTTTGTTATCAATATCGAAACCTAGAATTAATATATTGGTTATGTGATATATTCATGAATAAATTGTTATGTGACATGGAATTGTATGCGATCTTGTGACAACGTGAATAAATTGTTATGTTAAATCTATGAAAGCGTGCATGTTTAGCAATGATTATTGTCGATATATATATATATATATATATATATATATATATATATATTTTAATTGTTAAGATTGGTTATGCTAATATTAATTGTTAAGTTTTAATACACATGTATATTTATGATAAATCTTGAATTGGGAAAACTCAATTATATACATTAATGAATCAATTATGTGCAATTTGGTATATTATTAATTATGGGTTTACTTAATCGATTAAATCGATGTATGTGGCTCACTTTCAATTGAGAGTGAAAGCCCTAATTAATATATACATTAATTAACCTAGACATTGATTATTAATAGGGTTTTATCGAATAAGTTGCATGTGGCTACTTGTTTACACGTATTAATTTTAATTGTTAGTTATGTGGGCATTGTTTTTAGTTATTTATTTTTTATTTGTTTACTTGTTTGTTTATTATGTGTGACAGTTTTAAGCAAATGGTAATTTTGAATAGAAAAATAATACGGACTAAACAATGGTGAAATTTGATTTGTTTTGAAGAGTTAAGTTTTCAATAGTTTAATTGATTGATGATTTTGGTACAAAAGTGAGAACGGCTCACCCAATTTGACGGATGTGTGGGAAGTACTAGGAGGGGAGCGATTAAATTGTGACCCTAAAGAAGGAGGTTATTGCTTGGTGACGACCGAATTCTCCGCTTCTTTATGAGTCAAATTGGAGTTACCAAGTAGGCTATGCGTGCCAAATCATCTTAAGTGCAAATTAGCTTTAATTCCATGCGCCACTTCGGTGGTAATTACCCGAAACACTAAGTGTTTACACTTATGCAAAAGTACGGTATAATGAACGATAATTAAAGTTAAATTCCTTGATTGGCGAAACCAATACCTTAATCAAAACTTTGATAATTTGATCTTTATGAATTGGTAATAAAAAGTTTTTTATTAAAATTATGCTACAAGATGAATACATGACATCTTTGTACATATTTGATTTGACCACATTAAATCAAAACTAGTACCCTTATATAAATTAAGTTATGTGCCATCTAATTAAAAGGAACACTTGAAGTTGCAATTTACGTCATGTCAGAACTTGGCGAGATTGTGATGGAGAGGTAAATCTTTATGTAAAGTCCGACCTTACATGAACATATTTGCAGTTCTTTAAGTTAAACACTTAAGTTGAGTAGGAAGTGAGACCTGGACTCAAGGCATAAGATGGGATGAAACATGTTTATATTTACAATAGCATTGGAAAATATAAATCCCATAATGATCTAGGAATTGTAAATTGTTTGCCAATTATTGTTCGACAGATTACCTTATTATATGCTTTCGTTACTAGCAGATCAACTGATGTAATGAACCTATGATAATTTGGATCCTAGTTTTCGAAAAAATATATGGTTATATGAATATTCCCTTGGGTATTTTATTTTCTTGAAAAGTTTAATTATCGAAAATACTAAAATTGAATTTTGCTAATTCTTTAAATGTATTTTTTTTTGAACGGCGATTGTGGCTACATGGCTCCTAGCCTAGAAGGCGTAGCGAGCCCACACAACCAGGTTGGGTCCAGCCCAGAAGGCAATGACACCCTTCCCTTTACACAAGCGGAAGGAAACCCCTATCACCCTAGACAAGACTCGAACTTGAGACATTGCCTAGAAGGGTAAAACCTCCATACCGCTAGACCAGAGGCCCTTTGGTAATTCTTTAAATGTATTAATGCAACATTAAACCGTAAACGAAGGTTATTCCTGTATTGGTAAATTGATCTACACCTGTAAGGGTTTTTTTGGTAGAGTCAACTTTACTAAAAGAATAAACCTAGTCCTCTTTTCACAAGAAAGAGTGGGATTCAATCCTATTCATTTTCATGAATGAAGAAAGGTATGATAGGACAATTAGAATTGTCTAAATTCTAAATACATAACTCGTAAGCAAATTTTAATAGTTAAGAAAATTGCATATTTCTGAGTTATTAAATTAGAAGCTAGACTAACTACTATATAATTGGTAAAAGACAAACTAGCATATTTTATCTAGTTGTTTTGTTTTGACCATTTAAAAGTACTACTTACAATTGTTGGAATAGTAGAACTATTAAGAAAGAAATTGCATGCCCAAATTTTCAAGTTAATAGCATTGATGGATAGTTCATCATCTACATAGTAGAATACACTCTTTTAGTACATAAGTAATTGTTATGTATGGACTTTCTCAAAGGTGTAGGGAAGTAAACAGAATACTCATTTCTCTTACTGGTTAATGAAACACTTCAATGTTGTCTAATCCAGTGGGAGTATTGTGTTCTTATTATTGAATAAGGAATTAATGTAATGATCTCTAATTCAGTGAGAGTTACAAGCTTTGTCATCTTGGTAGTAACCCAGATTATCTCTAGAATGTCTTAAGATAATTACTTTCCACTTGTAGACACTTATGTTTTCAAGGATAGTCGTGTACGTTTCCTTATTAGACAATGAAGTGGTTCTACATCTACTAGTTATGCTAATATCATTGACACAATCATATTGGTCACATAAACAAACATATGTCGTGTTGTTTATCTGCTACATGTTGTTGTTCCATGCACAAGTGGGAGAAATCTATATTGTGTGCAAAGTACAACATATAGGTATATGATTTAAAGGATTCTCTTGACTGCAAGGTAAGAGACTAACGTTCTAATATAACCTGTACATATCTAATTCAAGAAACACTTGGTGTTGCAATTTACGTCATGTGAGAACTTGGCGAGATTGCAACAACAAAGTAAATCTCCATGTGAAGTCAGACCTTGCATGGACATATTTGCAGTTTCTAAATTAGACAAGTATTTAGAACATGTGTCAAAATGATATATAAGACTACTTCAAATTAGATATTTATATATTATCAGAATGACATAAATGAAGTAATCTAATACTACTTCAATTTGTTTATTTTTGTATTTTGGAATGACATAAATGAAAAATAATGTAATCTTACATTATTGTGAAGTAAATAAATTAACTTGAAATTACTATTGAAACCAAAAGTTGTGTTCATAATTACTTTAGTTAAACATGTTTATGATTCATTGTAGAGACATAAACATAAAGTATTTTAAGACTTATAATAAAGTAAGACGTTAACTTGTTATATTTTTTTTAATTAAGACATACAAGAAGTCATTGAGTTGATCAATGATTTATAACGTTAAATGGGATTATAACAATTTATGTTTTCTTGATGAGACATGGATATGAAGTGACTTGTCAAAAAGTACTTGTGTTATAAAGCATGCAATTGACTTGGAAAGTCTATTATACCATTAAGTTGACTTAGTTGGTAAATAGGTAAGCCAAAAGGAATATGTTTATCTTGTATATTGTTAGATTGTCTTACAATATTAATTCTAATGAATACCACAAGTTGATGGTATGTTCACTTAGGAGAATCAAACTCTATTTGATTTGTTTGATTCAAGATAACCATAACTTCTTTCTTAAAAGGTAACAAGGTTAGAAAATTGAGTATGGATTGAATATACTCAATATGACTCCAACCTAGAAGATTAATAAAACACCATTTTGTTATGGAATGTGATGAATCACATTAAGTTTTAAAATTGAAGATTTTGAATTTGTTAAACTACTTATGAATAGGTTATTAACAAACTAAAGTCAGGAATTATCAATGTGTATTTGTAATGTCCCAAAAAGAGAACAATGTAGTTTTGCTCTAAATTGCTAAGTATATATAGACAGTCTATATATTACAAAAGGCAAGTGGGAGTTTTTTTTATCTTGAAAGATAAAATTTCAAGATACATAATCTTCTTAATACACTAGTAAATATCATGATGAAACTAGATATGAAATGTTAACCTCAAGATGATGGAATTTTCATTCATAGATCTGCAAGGATATCTCATATATTTGATTTATATGCTGAGAAGAACATGAGTTACATGATTATAGTAAACCTAATAATCATTATGATGGATTACCAAATATTGAATTGGGTAAATTACTCATACTATGAATGTTAAAGATGTTGTCCATATAGATAATCAATTGACTAGAGAATGAAAATGAGTTTCTTCAAAGAGATGAAAAACCCTAGTGGTTTGAATTTCTATGTAGAAATCATATGGACAATATTGTACACATATTTAATGCATGTTTTATGACAAGATTATTAATCATACTTAAGAAATTAATTATGATTGAATATTCTTTTCTAGACACATTAAATATATAAAGATGATAACTGTCATACTTGTTTTCATTAATATGAAATATGACAATGGAATATCAAAACTCTTTCTTGAGAAATTACTTGAGCGAGGACTGTAAGTAATCGAAAGGTTTTTGAATTCATATAATCTTTGGAAGTGTCTGATGCAATAATTCATGAATGGATAAATGCATGCATCTATGAAATTATTCTTGTGTTTAATTATTAAATCCTAGTTTTGATTTATAATTGAAATAAGATAAATTTTAAGTATTCACAAAGCTAGTGGGAGTATTATGTTAATGTTTTAAATCTTATATGTTGTATAACATATAGGAAGTAACATTCCTTGTAAGCTAAATGTTAAGTCTTAGATTGAAATGAAACTTCACTTGTAAGATTTAAGAATTAAAACATACAACCTTGGAATATATGTTTATTATTAATAAACATATGCAGTAAAATAAATGATTCTAATAAAACATGATATATCATTTGGAAAATGGATAAATATCTTTTGACAAGATAGAACATGAATGAAATCTAAGTTTGACCTGTAGATTCATCATGTACATCATGTTGTGTATTAAAATTGTTGTATTATTCTTGAATAAGAAGTGATTTGACAACATTGATATCTAACTAAAAGTTATTAGATAACTTGTGTAATGAATATTCTAATAGAATTACATCCTCAACCTGGAATTGCTCCTAGATTCTATGGATGAACAATATGTCAATTGTTGTGCAAATTGTCATCAGCTTCAAACTTGAAAGTTTGGATAGCATCAAACATTACACAATAAGATATTAAAGTTTACGGAGTTTTAATGAGCATATTGTTGTTTGTATACAATGATGCTGGTTTAGTTGAGATGACACTCAATATTAGTCATGGTAGGATTTCATCCTTGTTAATGGCCATGTGAACTAGTTGTGCTACTAAAAGCACAGTTGCATTATACATTAAAAGAATAAGAATACTTTAAACTTAAAATGTTTGAAAGTTTAATTGGCATAAATTGGTGATAGAGGATGTCACACACTTTATGAATTATTATGTGGATTGGTGAATGCACACATACAAGGACTTCACTAATTGAATTCCTGAAATAAGTATTCTCAAAATTACGATAGATCAAGTTGGTTGATTTATGCCTTGTCAACAAGTATGATTGTCATTACTCATAATTCATCAACTGGAATTTTCATGCATTGATCTATTTGGTATTTGGATAAGGGATATTAAACAATTGTTATAATAAATCAAATACTTGGTATGTTTGATTTTATAATATATTGCATCATATATTTGCATGTTTAATCCGTGAATAAATTTATTTATTCTAAATCGTCCGTTGTCAATTAATGATATGGGAGTATCATTAAACTAAGAAAAATCTGAGAGATATGGTAGAATATACTTGAAAGTATATTGATGAGAAAGCATAACAATTTCTATGATATTCAATGAATTGAATATAGGACTTATCCCAACTACGTAATTTACTTTATGGATATTGTTGTTAAGTAAATTATGAATAGTTATCCTCGGACTTGAAATACCGGATAAGTGCCATGAATGTAGTGCATACGTGGAACAACTTAACGCTATCGTGGCTGGTAGTCATAAGGGTTGTTTCACGAAGTGTTGCAAAGTTTATGGGTAAGTCTCGTAGTCAAGATAAATTTGTTCCTTCAAATTTATTTGGAGTTTAATCTTCTTGGGCCCTCGTAGGGTTGACAAGATGTTTGCGTGGCCACGCCCAAAGTTCTCCCAGAATATGTTCGGAAGATTTGGTAATCTTGATCAATCACTAAAAGCGAAAGCAGAATGGTTGAATAAAGAATGACTTAATTCCATATCTTTATTTAACATGGTATTAGAAACAAAGGATAATAATAATGAGAAATCATTAAAAGGTTTTCCGAGGAGCCTTGCTCGAGTTGTACTAGAGGCATCGAAGTGTTGCTAGGCGCTAACCGATGTGATCACTCTATTAAGATATGTCCAAGTGGGAGCTGTTGGTTTAATAGACAATAAATTAATAGGCGTGTGTTAGGATCGAACTCGAGATCACGGATTGCACACTTTACGTATGAGAATTAAAGATTAATAATTTAATATAAAGCGTTATATTTAATGATTAAATATCACAAAATGAATAACGACCGTTAGTGTTTAACGAAAAATGACTAATGACCGTTAAATAAATAAAAGAAGGACTATAGATGAAAATAGAGGGACAAGAAGTTTCCGGAACCTTTTTTTGGGTGCTATATCCGATCGGTGGGATTAGGACTTTCCTAATCCTACACCAACTTGTCCTCCAAGGTATTCATGCTATATATACAAACCTTAGGGTCATTGTTTGACATCTCTTGTGCACACACATAACCCTAAGTGTTTTACTCTTTGTTTTTTCCCTTGGCCGATCGACAAACACCCTTCATAAAGGGATGATCGGTTTTATTTATTAAACAAAAATTGTTTGGTTTAGTTTTGTGATTCTTTTACTAGCATAACTTTAATTTGTTATAGTACGTGTGTACAAGAACGTGATATAATCACACTATTGATTATATTCTTGGATTGAATTACAAAAAGGTAAGGGGTAATTCACATAATCCTATAAACCCTAATTAGGGTTCATCCAATTGCTAGTTTTGTGGATTTGATTCTTGTTCGGCTAGAATCAAGAAAGGTACGCATATTCTTGGTTATGTTTATTAATTATTCGTTAATCTTTCCTATACGCTTCCGCATGTGTACTTGATGTTTTTTGTTTATACTTGATCCGGTACATTCCGATGTTTATGGTCCCATGAAGACTAAAACACTTGGTGGGTGTTCTTATTTTGTCACTTCATCGATGATCACTCAAGAAAGTTTTGGGTATATACCTTGAAGACTAAAGATCAAGTATTGGATGTGCTTAAGCACTTACATGCTTTAGTTGAGAGGCACACAGGAAAGAAACTTAAATGTATTCGAACTGACAATGGAGGTGAATACATTGGCCCTTTGATGCTTATTGTAGAGAGCATGGAATTCAGCATCAAAAGACTCCACCGAAGACACCACAGTTGAATGGCTTAGCAGAGGCGGATGAGTAGAACTTTGGTTGAGAGAGTCGATGCTTTCTTTCACATGCGGGTTTCACCTTCTTTTTAGGGTGAGGCTTTGAATCTACGGTACATGTTATTAATCTAACCCCTTGTGTTCCTTTGCGTTTTGATGTTCCTGACAGGGTTTGGAGCGACAAAGATGTTTCATACCATCATTTACGAGTTTTTGGATGCAACGCATTTGTATATTCCCAAAGATGAAAGATCAAAGCTTGATGTGAAGACTAAGCCATGTGTGTTCCTCGGGTATGGTCAAGATGAATTTGGGTATAGGTTGTATGATCCAATTCAAAAGAAACTTGTTCGTAGCATAGATGTAGTGTTTGAGGAAGATCAAATGTTGAAAGATGTTGAGAATGCTGAGAGGGATACAATTACTCAACATAATAATGATATTATTGACTTGGATCCGGTTCCTCCTAAACATTTTGACTCACAGTTTGGGGATGATATTCAGAATGATGAAGAACGGGATGAAGAACATGGTGTTGATGATGCTGATGCTCAAGAGCAACCAAACTTAGATGAAGACGTTCATCCTGAGTTACCAGTACCTGATATGCCACCATTCATTCCTCTTAGGCGGTCTACTAGAGATCATCATCCTTCCACACGCTATTCTCGCACATGAGTATGTTTTACTTACGATGGGGAGCACGAGTGTTATCACGAAGCTATGGAAGATGAACACAAAAGGAATGGTTTGAAGCCATGCAAGATGAGATGAATTCCTTTCATGAAAACGCTAGCTTTGAGTTGGTGAAGCTGCCTAAGGGCAAGAGAGCTTTGAAAAACAAATGAGTTTTCAAATTGAAGACTGAAGAACATACTTCTAGACCGAGGTACAAGGCCAGATTGGTGGTTAAAGGTTTTAGTTAGAAAAGAGGTATTGATTTTGATGAGATTTTCTCTCCGGTTGTGAAGATGGGATCTATTCGATTTGTTCTTGGTTTGGCGGCTAGCCTCGATCTTGAGGTGGAGCAAATGGATATCAAGACTTCCTTCATGGTGATCTGGATAAAGAAATCTACATGGAGCAACCTGAAGGCTTTCAGGTTAAGGGGAAGGAAGAATACGTGTGTAGACTTCACAAGAGTTTGTAAGGGTTGAAGCAAGCACCGAGACAGTGGTACAAGAAATATGAATCGGTCATAGGGAAGCAAGGCTACCGAAAGACCTCTTCAGATCACTGTGTTTTCTTTCAGAGGTTTGGTGATGATGACTTCATCATCTTGTTGCTATATATTGATGATATGTTGATAGTTAGCAATAACGTTGGAAGAATTGCCCAATTGAAGCAAAATTTGAGCAAATCTTTTGCTATGAAAGACTTGGGGCCAGCAAAACAGATCCTTGGCATTCGAATTTTTTGTGATAGAGGTGCCAGGAAAGAAGAGGATAATATAGAGAACGTCAAAGAAAGAAGACAAAAACAGCAAAGAAAACAATCCCCTGTGTATCACGTCTATAAAAAGATACTCATATATACCTACAGAACTGAATTGCATCATGTTTAAATGGTAACTGGATTGTACTTGACTTGCAATTTACGAACAACTTGACTTTAGTAAATCAGACTGATCTTGATCAAAATACATAGCTTTCATCATTTCATGTAAAAGGTAATGCAGGAACTATAAAAAAGGTTAAGATGATAGATTAACAAAAGATTAGCATAGTATATAAAGTGTTTCTAGGACTTGAAACATAATCTGTTGGATGGAATCATATAATTATAATATCAGATGACTTTCTATTTCTATAATCTTTTCGGGTTTCATTATATGTTAAGGAGTGAACTTATATCTCTTAAAGTAATGATCCATATCTTAAAGCGTCTATTTTCTAAAAAAAATTGAAGGTCAATATTATATAAGGTCTTTTGAAGAGTCCTTGAGGAGATGATCATCAGGCTTTCAAAGTGCAAATAATTAATACTATTCTTTTTAGAAGAAAAACAGTATTTAAAATAAGGTGAAATGTTGAAAAATTAGGAGTAAAAACAGATCGCGGTATTCAAATCTTACATCAAAAAAATGTCTAACAAAAATATCTCCAATACCAGCAAAAAATTAGGAGTAAAAAAAATGTTTAAAAAACTTAGAGCAAGAACTACACAGTTTGACCTATTATAGAATCACAATGAGTTTTTCAATTCAAATTCCTTTTTGACAAAAAAAAAAGGTATAATCATGGTATGTAAGATTTCGGAATGTATTAGATATGTTTCAGTCACGAAGATCAAACGTAAAACACAAAAGGTTTTGACTTTTAATAAAAGTCAAGCAATTGTGCTCAGAAAGCCAATTGGAAAGGTTTAAAAAAAAACATTATGCTTGAAATGGAAGGCGTATAAAAGTGTTTTGATGATTAAACAAACATTTCATATGCAATTTCATGGATGTTAAAGTTCTGGCCATGTTTATGTCGATTTTAAATTAAAAAAAAAAAAAAAGATTTCTTCGCATCACTTATTTAATATTAACTAAAGGGTATACACTATACATGATACATTTCATGTGGTGAAGGAACCTATGCCATTCTAGATCATAAGCATAAAAGTAAAGTTCAATAATACAGGGCTGCAGGTATGATGCACCAGCATCACAAAGATTCAGGTGTTTTGATAAAATTAACTCCAGGGATGAAATTAGTTTTGGTTTCGTAGTGTGCATAGAGACAATTTGAGTGACAGAATCTATGATGGAATCACAAAGTAATCGTATTTAAGATACTAGTTAATTTGCTGAACAAGGGAAAGATGGAATGTACACTTCACATCCATATAGGGGTTGGAACGATTACTACGCGAGTGGATTCCTCAACTCAATAGCTGGAACAGAATTTCGTGAAGAATTAGCTTTAATGGACGCAAAGGTCGAAGACGCTAGATATGGAAGTCGAAACGACATATAGATAGTTACTCAAAGAAGAGTGTATGCCTTTCAAAAAAAGAATGTATTTCAGATATACGTGTGAATGATGGAGTACATTGTTTCCACTGAAAACGATATCTAAACATCATCATATACTTAATTTTGGATAAAAGCATTAATGAACTTACTATTTTGACGTTTTCGTTTCACGAAAGCTGTGAATTAAAGTTCTGTGTAGTTGAGTAAACTTTAGTTTGTGTTTAAAATCTTTCTTTACATGTAACGACAAAATATCTATATATTATCATGATTTGAGTATTGTGTTTGATTCTTTTTATAAGACTGTCATTTATACGTGTTATATGCCAAAACTGCTTCAAATGTGCATATATATACTTGCATTTACGTGAACAATCAGCTATTATGAGGTTTAAGATATTGTGAACTCACCCGGATTTAGTTTTGTAATGGTTCCACCAATGAGGGGTGTTAAAAATCAGAAATCAGCTCCTCTCCATCTGATGAAACCCTATTGACAGTATCAATACGTAACGTCTGCATGCGTTTTCTGCCAACTCTTGCCTTGCCCTCATTAACCAAGAAATGGGATACTACGTCCACTTATAATCCTGACATACAAAAATCATACAATATCACTGTTCAAAATCACATGATAAACTCAGCAACATTGACGATGATTATCAAACTATTATAAAATTTTACCAGAAATTTGAAAGAGTAGTTTCCCTTGTCTTTGGTGATACGCTGGCCGTGTGTCTCGTATACCCTCCTTGGATCTTTAACGGTAGTCTTTAACAAACATAGCATGGATTCCCATTGATTCCTATTAATCGAATCACCTACAAACACTAGCCTTTTGCCTCTTATCAGTTCCAGCATGTTTGTTGCATTGAACCTGCATATACAATCCAACGATTCTAAATCACAACCATACTTTACAAGCTCTTTTAGCAGAAATGAAAATACATTCCGTTTAGAGACTGTTTGCCATTGTGTGTTAAATGAAGTTGTAGCACTAACATAATCAGTATTTAGCAAATTATTTACACCATTATTTCACGATTTACACCTAAAATGACATCGACTAATCACATAACCAGAATCAGACCTTTTACGCTACTCCTGAACTATATTTTCAACCCTAAATATTTAGACTTGAAACATCATAAGTTCATAACCAAACATAATCATTTTTAACGGAAAAAAAATGCACCTTGGAATATCACAATCATGAGGCTTCCACCTCCAATTCATATAACCTTTTATATATGAACATTTTCACCTTCAACTGTGTGTACCCCTGTAAAACCAATCCATTAGCAGATACATTCACATAATTCTTAACTCTACTATCACCATTTACACCAAATTTTTGCACAAAATCACCACCAAATCCAAAATTTTAGTACTATTTATACCAAGATTGGATTTTTTTTTTCAGATCCATTAAAATCACCATCAAAATCCAAATTTTTAGTACTATTTACACCATCAAGATTTGATTTTTTTTTTATCAGACCCATAAAAAAATCTTTAGCAGGTACAATAATATACACCGAAATTTTTATGGGTGCCACCAAGATTTTTTTTTTTTTTTTTTAATCAGACCCATCAAAATCTTTTAGTAGTACTAGTACAATTGACGCAAATATTTTTTGGGTTTAATGAAATTGATAAATGGTTCGGATTTGTAAACCCATGAAAAGATGTAAAATTTTGTTTGGGTAAATTACACCGTTGGTCGCTGAACTTCACCTCGTTTTCACGTTTGGTCCTCCGTTTCGATTTTGTGGCGAACGGGGTACCTGAATTTCACCAACGGTGCGCAGTTGGTCCTTGGAGACCCGTTATGGCTAACCCTTGTTAAGTTTGATGGTTAATCATTTTGGCATGAGTTATGCTTTGAGTCTATATTTTCTATCCACCACACTAAACGTTAATACTAAACTCTTTTTTACAAGCATTAATATGAGTATTCTACGAAAACTAAAACACCTTGTCTTTTGAAACTCATATGCATTGTAATATCTTTACGGACATTTTCTGAGATACATTATATATTTAGGTTGTGCCGATCATGTACCGTTGTGCCTTATTTCTTGATACTGTTTGTGCTACCTTGTTCATTATCTGCTGAGATGAGTTCTCGTAGCCCCACTTTTTAATATGTTTTACTTTGGGTGAAAATGATACTCAATGCTTTTCAAATGTTTTATGTTGTGATCTACTGTTTTACATGAGTTTGGATATATATGTGTGATGATGCGATTATATGCTGTGACATGTTTGTTTTGTGAGTACATGACTGCGCCACTGTTAAAACTCTCTACTGAGAGTCCACAAGTTGATAGGTTCATTTGATGCAACTGTTAAGTCTTTTTGAGGGCCCACATGTTGATAGATCTATCGGGGTAGCTCCCCACGTGATATTGGTTATGTGTATGAGGAACACTATAGGTTCAGTTGGCGTGACACTATTTCTATTTGATAACATGCTTGTAATAGGTAATATTTTCACTATTTTCCCTCGCCATATCACTCACAGCTTCGTGGTTTTACTTTCAAACCTACGAGCTCACCAACATTATGTTGACGTTTTCTAGTACCATTTTTAGGTGGATCATTATTAAAGTATTAGAAGGCATGTTTATTAGAGTCAGACTACTTGACATTTTTGCCACTACATTTTCCAGACAATAAGATTTCAAAAGAGACATGTTTTCCTTCATATTCGAGACAGGAGTTTGTTTTATAAAAGTTGTAAACTATTGTTCCAATAATTATAAGGTATGAATCTATGATGTTATGCAATGTGCCTTTTCTAGTTACATCTCGTGTTTCCGCCTTTGACGTGTGACATTAACAAGGTTATGTAAATGAATATTTTGTTTGGTTGTTGATGATGGTTTGATCTAGTTCCTGTTGTTCTTATAATCTACTATAACTATGATGAAATATAAATATAAGTTTTAGCATATAATCTTCTTGTATTTTGCTATTTGGTGTACTGTTTCTATAAGCAAAAACAAACACCCCTTTATATCATGAAACCCAAACACACTGGTTATAATGTTATATGTGTTCAAAATGCAAAGGCTTTAGCATTAAATCTTATTGTATTGACAATGGTGTATGTTTATCAAAAAAATGGTATGGTGTTAGTGTTGACATCGGGACTGAACAATCAAATAGCACAAGTTATAACATCTTGATTTTTTACTTCCCTTAGTCAAACCTATTTAGCAAATGCCACAAATTTTAAGTTCCTGATTTAAGTCAAACATATTTAGCAATGCACAACCAAACAATATCATTTACAATAACAACCCAATTTTATATTCAGAGTATGCCATTAATAAAATTAAAAGCTTTTTCACTTAACATGTGTTTGAGTTCCCTAAGTAAAACAATTTCACTTGCAATATGTTTGACTTCCCTAAGTCAAACATATTTAGCAATGCCAAACGAAACACTAGCAGTTACAATAACTAAACACACACTTAGCAAGAACCGATACTTTCCGCATCATCCCTTTCCTTCCTTTCCTTTAGATATTTAAACACAACTTCAAGTTTTGAAATCCTCCGTTCCAAATCATCAACCTCTGATAACCCGGTATCCTCAGCCTCTTGCTTCTCCTCAGTAACACCCAAAAGCTCTTTATAGTAGTATTTTTGTTGCCTCAGCCAATTCAGAATCTTTTTTCTCAACTCCTTAGGTATTCTCCTGTACGAACCATATTCAGCAATTGGTTCATCGCCAAATCCCTCAAGAACTAAATCAGAGAGAAAATAATTGTCTAAAACTTTTGCCTACTCCTCTTCACTAGACTCAATGTACAAAGCCTTCCCCTTAATGTTTTGTGCCATTGTTAGTGATTAGGGTTGTGTCAAAATAGGGTGTGTTGCTGTTGAGCAGAGTTTTATCACAGAGGGAAACAATAAAAGGGAAACGAGTTGGGTTGGATTAACTAAGGTGTAGTCATAAAAGTGATTGATCTATTATGCCCTTTAATATATAACTAAAAACGGACGTTGGCCGAGACCAAACGGGTTAAGGGACGCAATCGGCCTCAAAAACCCAACTTTTGGACTCACGGCAACAATTTTCTCAAGTTTTGGGCCCACACAATGCTTTTTGGCAAGTTTAAGGACCAACAGTGTACTTTTGTCTTCTTTTTATTTAGTATGATTATATTTATTACATATCCAAATTATTTCATAAAGTAAAAATTTTATGTAATACTAAAGTATTCCTTTGCAATTAATATTCAAACTAAAATTTAATGCTAATGCCTTCCGAAAAAATTAATTAATGCTCATAGGTTCAATATTAAATTCCAATTTCCAAGATATTTTGTTTCGCCACTATGATTATCGAAATTAAATAATATCAATACCCAAAGGTTCAACGTTAAATTCTAATTTCAATATATTATTGCTCATATTATTGCTCATATTCAATTTTAATTTTAAATTTAGATGGTATTTTGTTTCACCTCCATGCTAATTGAAATAATAAACTACAAAAAACAAAATGAATAGCGATAAATTTCAACTTTGTTGACGTGTATTACATTTTTCAGTTGATTGAACAAGTGTTAGAAGAAATGTCATATGTAGGCTAAATATCAACAAAATGAGAAGTTTATTTTGTTATTATTATGATATAAACTAAAATAAAATAAAACAAAATATATAATTTAAAGCAATGTTATATAGTAGATGCATTTCATATGAAAAATTAAAGTCTACTTAATTGATTCTTTTCACTTTTACATGAATTAAATATATCATGCATATATTATTAAATACTAGAAGGGTACCCGCGCAATGCGGCGGTGGGTACCCGATAACTATTTTTGTGGAGAGGAAATGTTTTTTATTTTAAACTTCCTTATTATAAAGTAGTAGATAAATGTTTTTCAAAAGTAATTAGTCTAAATTATTAATAGTGTAAATGGTAAACATTTTTATTTTTCAAATTTTAGCATTAAATTGGTAGTTTAACTATAGTGAGCTTTTCTTATAAACAATTCCATTAAAATGTATCATTATTGGAGGACGGTTACATATGGTTTTAATGAGACTTAAATTTTCAGATTTTACATTCATTTTCTACTTTTCCTTTTATAGTAATGTTTTTGGTCTTAAAGTTTTAAGACTTCCTTTAATGAAAAGTCCCAAATGCTTTATAATGTAGTATAGATATCAAGCTAATTTTAATTCTAACGCCTTCAAAAAAAAATTAATGCTCACATGTTCAATATTAATCCAATTTCCAAGATATTTGTTTTGCCTCCATGATTATTAAAATAAAATAATATCAATACCTAAAGGTTCAACTTCTAATTTTGATGGTATTTTGTTTCACCTCCACGTTAAATGAAATAAAATAATAAAATAATGCTCATAGGTTCAATTTTAAATTTCAAATATGATGGTATTTTGTTTCACTTCCATGCTTACTGAAATAAAATAAACTACAAACAATAACGTGAATAGTGAAAATTTCAGCATTGTCGACATGTGTTTTCCAAAATATCGAGAAGTGTTAGAATAAAACAAAATATTTAAATTTAAAGCATTGTCATATGTAGGCTAAATATCAACAAAATAAGAATTGTACTTGTTATTATTATGATATAAACTAAAATAAAATAAAACAAAATATATAATTTAAAGCAATATTATATAGTAGAAACATTTCATCTGAATAATTAAAGTTTACTTAGGCCTTGTTTGTTTTTTCAAAGAAGCTCTTTTTTCCTCTTATGTCTGCAGGCGCGCAGACAATTTCCTTGAAGACCGTTTGTTTTTTTTTTCAGACATAAGAGGGTAAAATCACTTCTTTCCTCTTCTACTATGCAGACATAAATTTCCTCTTTTTTCCACTTCTTTCAATCACTTCTTTTTTCCACTTATTTCAAAAAAAAGAAGAAAAATGGAAGAAGTACTTCAATAGCACAAAAAACAAACGGTCTTCTTCTTGCAAATGAAGTGCTTAAATGTACCTCTTCTTCTGCAGACATGGTTTGCAGATGAAGAGGTAAAAGCTCTGAAAAAACAAATGACACCTTAATCGATTCTTTTTCTATTACATGAATTAAATATATCATGCATAATATCATTAGTTTGCATTTATTATTCAAACATGACATTAATTCATCTTTTCTTATTTAGTGTTACCTTAAATGTTAATCTCCTAAGATCTATGCAATGCTATACATGCTACATCAACTTTTCTTTAAAATAAAGAATAATGGCTTTATATATATATATATATATATATATATATATATATATATATATATATATATATATATATATATATATATATATATATATATATATATATATATATATATATATATATATATATAGATTTTCATTCACATTTTAAAATAATATATTAAATTTAAACATGAACTAGTTTTATTTTACTCAAATAGTTGCATAATTATTTAACAAAAGAAAATTAAAAATAAACAAAAAACAAATAAACGCTTTCAACTCAACTTAGTTTTCCAAAATAGCATAACATTAACAAAAAGAAATGATATGCCCTCTGAACTTTGTGCCTAAATATCTTATAGTGTTAAGTGTCATAAATTTACTTGGTTTATATCTTTATGACACTAGGTTCAAACCTTATGAATTAATTGGCTAAAAAGGGTTAGAAATAGTTTTATATAATAAAAAGTGTCATAAGTTGATTAATTTTATGCCTAAAATTTATTATGATAACTACTATAAATTGATTAGAATGTAATTAAGTGGTTTAATTTATTCACTATATAAATTCATGACATGTAATAGAAGAAATATTTTTAATAATATTAGAGAGTTTTAATGTTACTCATGATAAAAACATGTTTTGTGGGCCTTACTAGTAACTAGTGTACCTCATTTGACTAAAGCAATAAAATATTCTCATTGTTCAAACTTATAAACAATTGAACATTCTTTTTTCAAAAACACATACTTTTCATAAGCAAACACACATACATAAATTATCTCTGCATGCTTACATCATCACTGTCAACCATGATTTTTAACATCACAAGTTCATCCGGTTTCAACACCACAATTTCGTCTGATTTGAGAGTATATTATCCATCTCTTTTTATCGATTACATATATATTTAAGTTTTTCTATGAATGCACACAGATATCTATATGTCTATCAACTTTTGTTTTTATATGTATTACTTGTAAAATCAATCCATAGCATTGCCTACCAATTTTGATTGAACTAACGTATTTACGTATTTGTTTATAACTTGGATCAACATTCTACTACATGTATCAAATTGTGATTATACAAATTATGCGTAACTATTCGCAGATTAATGTGATTTTTAATATATATTTTATCGAATGTATATGTTTTGTGATTATTTATGTACATTTTATGTTTGTTGATATAACACAATATAAGTGTGCACTTTTTTCTTCTTTCTAATTTTTGTTTATTGATATAAACAAAATTGACACTTGACACTATCTTAATAAGTATATATCTATTAACTTTTAATTTTTTCTAAACATGCATATAATAATAAATAATTCTGATTGAATTATGTTTTTTATAAATGTATTTTTAGAATTTGTGTTTTGTTGATAAGTATATATCTATAAGCTTTTAATCATTTTAAATAGATATATAATCATAAATAACGTTGATTGGATTAATGTATGTATTCTTGTTGCTATTTGAATAATTTTTGTTTAGTTGATATAATATTTGATTCATCTAAATTTTACTTTTCGAATTTGTGGAAAACTAGAAGGGGTTGAATAGTTTTGCCGATTTAAAGTTGATTTCAAAAACTTTAGATTCGATATTATGTGAAATCGTATGGATGTTGAGAACGTGTAGATCTAATGATAATGCAAGCAAATAAATAAAGTTAAGGGATAGAAATGACACACCGATTTATAGTGGTTCGGCTACAAGGTCACCTTCCTTTCCTACTCCACTCCCCGAGTCACCTACTCGAGAGTTCAAGCACTATGTCAACAAACTCCTTCACTTAGCGGAGAAGCCTTCACAACGTTGCTTACACTTTTCCTGTACAAAGCTAGATACCGAGTCCGTAGCACGGTGGACCAAACCAACACAACTATTACACAACAAATATGTGAAATATCAAATACAAGATCTTCGCTGTAAATCTTGCGAGTGACAAATCAATCAAGGACCCTTGCTTGATGACTTGTAGAATGCTCGTGATCTCGCCTTAGAGAAGGACCTATATGAGGATCACAAATAGAAAGAAAGAAGAACAACTCTCTAGATCAAGTGATCTATATGTTAGAAGAGAATGAGAGTGTATGAGAGATTTAGTAAGAAGAGGGGTAAGTTAGAATGAAGAAATGGCTCATTTCTTGTAGAGTTCTATTATTTCTTTCTACTACCCCATTCGATTGTGGAGTGCTTGGAGCCGAGAAGTTGTGAGTAATACCATTAGCGTCACAAAAAGCTCCGAATTGCACTTCATTATCGAATTCCCTACCATGATCCGTCTCTAATAGACACTATGGGTCTTCCTAGTTGTCTTTGGATCTTTTGCTTAATATTTCAAAATAGTTAAAGGTTTCGTTTTGTTCTTTAAAAATTTTGTCCAAGTATACCTAGAGTAGTCATCCACTATTACCAAAGTATAGAAGTTGCCTTCATAACTTTGGATAGCGGATGGACCAAATAGATCCATATGTAGTAATTCTAGACACCTAGTTGTGGACACCATGTTTTAGCTTTATGACTCGAATGAGCTTGTTTTCCTATATTACAAGTATCACAAAATGATGTTCATATTTTAACTTAGGTAGATCTCTTACTAGATCTTTGGATGATAGCGATTGAAGAAGTCGCATGTTGGCGTGACCCAATCTTGATGCCATAAGGTGAAGTATCATCCATAGAGGTAAGACATAGTTTGTCTTTAGGTTCATTACCGATTTTAATGACATAGACTCCATGTTTCCTAATTCCTCTTCCTATGGTTATGCCATTTTAAGTATCTTACTACGGTTTGATAAAAGTACATTGCACTTTTTATCACATATTTGTCCTATACTTAAGAGATTAAAGTTTAGGTTTTCTCGTGACACACATCGTTAATGGTTAGAGATTTGTTAGAAATCGTACCTTTACCGATGATTCTACTTTTGCTATTTCCAAACACCACATTACCTCCATTGAAGGATTCATATGTGGAGAATAGATCCCTATTGCCGGTCATGTGCCTCGTGCACCCGCTATCCTTGACCTATTCATCGGGGTCTAGGTCGACCTTTAAGCACACCTAAAACAATAATAAACTCAAAAGTTTGGTACCCATTTGTTCATAGGTCCATTAGTGTTAAACATTCCATTCATGTTAGACATGTATGGATAAGATGAGTATGCATTCCATGGAGCAAAGTTTTGAAAAGGAAAACCGTTTTGCATGTTTGGATTCCATCCCATTTGATGGTTACTTTTGGGTAAACGTTATTAGGTCTCCTAAATGAATTAGGTTTTGAAAAGATGGAGCTTTGTTTCTTGCAAAGTAGGATTATATTTTGAGGTGGTTGTCTAGTGGTGACATGAGTTGGTTTCTTCCTATTAACTATAACAAACTCGGTTCTAGGTGAGGAAGCTACGTTATTGCTCTTGTTTGCTACGCAGATCCACGGATCCTTTCGTACACTAGCCGGTTCCCTTTTAGGGGATCCGTGGGATCCGCCACAACAAAGGGTGGTTTTCTAGTTCCTTAACAAATTTTGTTTCTTTACTTTCACTAGTTGATGGATCAAGTTGTTGACTACCTAGACCCTTTTGATTATTCTTGGTTTTAACACCTTCGAGTATTGTATCTAAAGTGTTCGTACTCATTCTAGCAATTTTAGAATCTAAGTTATCCACTAGTGTTTGAAGTTGAGCATAAGTTCACATTCACCACTTGCTATTTTACCCTTTTCTAAACGTTTTAGTTTTGCTTTTAATTCTATGACTTCTTTATCTAAACGTTGATTTTGACTCTTTAAAAGCTTATTTTTGTTAACTAATTTTAAGCTAATATTGCATAGTTTATCATATTCATTATGCAATGAGTCGTCATCAAGTGATGAGCTACTATAGTATTCGTGACATACCTCGTCGTTTGCCATGAGACAAATTTCTTCGTCCTCCTCGTCGCTCATTCCCCATGTTCCGCTCACGAACGCCTTTTGATCATCCGTTTGGGACACTTACTAATAAAGTGGTTTGGGTCCCCACATTTAAAGCAAGTACGATCATCCTTTGGCTTCGTCTTCTTTGCTTTTCCGAAGCCTTTCTTATCGTCATACGGTTGTTTGACGTATCTACCCTTCTTCTAAAGAACTTTTAAAGTCCCTTACCACCATAGCGTACTCTTCGTCACTACTCGAAGATGAGTTCTCCTCATCGCTCAAGCCTTTTTGGCTTTAAGGGCAAGATATTTGTGTTTCTCTTTCACCTTTGAGGCTTCGGAATCTTTAGCAAGGACAAGCTTGTAGACTTTTAGGTTGTCTATGAGTTCATCGAGGTGAGGATTGTCAAATCTTTTGACTCTTGATTGCCGTCACCTTGGATCTCCACTTGATGGAAGTGCCTTAGATATCTCCTAACATGGTTACGGCTAGAAAAGGATTCATCAAGTGCTTGTAAAGATGTAATAATAGTATTAAAGTTAGCAAATGAATGATCTATAGTTTCTCATCCGATATTGAAAATTGTTCATATTGTTGAACAAATAAATCAATTTTATTATTTTTAACTTTTTGGTTGCCTTGATGAGTTACAACTAAAGAATTCCAAATTTCTTTAGAGGTTTTAAGCATAGAAATTCTTTCGAATTCCTTTTTCGGTAAAGCATTATATAAAACCATTTTTGCTTCACTATTTATAGAAAACTTTTTCTTCATTTCATCATTTAGTTTATCATGAGGTATGTGAACTAAATTTCCTTTATCATCATTTGAGGTAGCCTCAAAATCACTTCAACAATAATGTACCAAAGATTAATATCTTTAGACTTCACATATGTTTCGAATCTATTTTTCCTATATATAAAACCATTAGTTTCAAGTAGTGGTGGTCGTTTCATAGATTTCCCTTCCTTATAATTTTCAGAACCCATAGTGATCGAAAAGTTTTTAAATACAATTTTATTTTAAAACTTTTATAAACTTAGCTCTTGATGCCAATTGTGGAAAACTAGAAGTGGGGGGTTGAATAGTTTTGCCGATTTAAAGTTGATTTCAAAACTTTAGATTCGATATTATGTGAAATCGTATGGATGTTGAGAACGTGTAGATCTAATGATAATGCAAGCAAATAAATAAAGTTAAGGATAGAAATGACACAACCGATTTATAGTGGTTCGGCCACAAGGTCACCTTCCTTGCCCTACTCCACTCCCCGAGTCACCTACTCGAGAGTTCAAGCACTATGTCAACAAACTCCTTCACTTGGTAGAAGCCTTCATAACGTTGCTTACACTTTTCCGTACAAAGCTAGATACCGAGTCCGTAGCACGGTGGACCAAACCAATGTAACTATTACACAACAAATATGTGAAATATCAAATACAAGATCTTCGCTATGAAATCTTAAGGAGTGACAAATCAATCAAGGACCCGTTGCTTGGATGACTTGTAGAACGCCGTGATCTCGCCTTACTGAAGGACCTATATGAGGATCACAAATAGAAAGAAAGAAGAACAACTCTCTAGATCAAGTGATCTATATGTTAGAAGAGAATGAGAGTGTATGAGAGATTTAGTAAGAAGAGGGTAAGTTAGAATGAATAAATGGCTCTCTATTTATAGGCAAATTCCTTCACCGTTCCCACGGATCCCACGGATCCCTTCCACAAGGGATCCGTCTAGTGTAATCCTAGGGATCCGTGGAACGCCCTCTTGCCCATGGGTTTTGGTTATGGATCATGAGTTATGGGTTTGTCCATGGGTTATATCTAGATTGAATGTATCTAAGTATACATTGTATCAAGTCTCTTTGGGTATGGGTTAAGATCCATGGGTTATGGTCCATGGGTTATGATATTTACCCATCCTAATAAACTATTACAACAAATGCTTAATTACTACATTTTTGTATTTAAATGGCTATATGTAAATGCTTTACAAAACTAACATGTATCCTTTATAGTTATACTTAAGATAACATTACATTTGTTATCAACAAAACACAAAGAGATCGCAAAATATTAATAAACGTTTTTACGGTCTATTTGTATTAACAGAATTGTTGAGTATCAAGAATTTTTGTTTGTTTTAATGAATGTTACTATATGTGCAGGTGTTTTTATGTATACATTGCATTTATTGATTTGATTGAATTAGCGACACTGCTAATAGTTCATCTTTTGATAATTTTGGGTCAAAAATATGTTACATGTGATATCTAAAAAAAGATATGTAATTTAGTATTATTATACTATCAATACAACTTATATGAATAGTAATTTTCTTTTCAACAAAACATATTATGAATAGAATTAATAAAAGATTAAATATGTATAGTAATATTGTATATAAAAAATAATACCTATAAAAGATAACTAATAATTAATACTTCATAAAAGATACTTTTTTATTATTAAAATAGTAATAAATATACGTTTCATAAATATTTTGTAACTTTTTTTTGGCTTTTAATAAAGGAGAGCATTTCTCGAACTTTGGTACAAATATGTATAAGTAGTAACATAATAATATTCTTTAAAAGAGTTTCAAACTTTTTTGATCCACACAATTTTTTTCGTATCTTTAAGACTTTTTTACGGGACACTTGTATATATATCCTCCAAAGTGCAAATTGAATATACATTCAATACACGCATAAAAATCGATGTACTTTGGATATTAAAAACTTATGCAAATGATATGCATGTAACTTTTTTTACCTTTAAAAGGATGAATATGTAATTCCTTCTTATTCTTTCTATGAAATTTTTCCTTTTTTTTTTTCTTGTAAACATAACAACAAAAATAGCGCCAGAACTGAGTCCCAACCCAGACGGAATCCATATTTCGAACACCAACGATGTTCAAATCTACAACTCAATAATCTCCAACGGTACATATATTTTCAACTTTTCACTCAATTAGTCCAATATATTGTCATGACTCAACTTGCATTGTAAATTTGATCATATTTTAGGCGACGACTGTGTGTCAATTGGATCAGGTATATATACATATACAAGCATATTTGTGAGAAACATTATATTGGTCTCACTTTATGTTAATTGTTGATGAATTAGTAACATTTTTGTGTTTCATATTGTACTTTGTTAATACACTTATCTGTGGTTCAGCATAGGGAGTTTAGGCAGTCACGATTCACGGGCATGGGTTTCAAACATCACAGTAAGGGACACAACAATAAAGCAATCTAAAAATGGACTTAAGATCAAGAAATGGCAAGGTGGCTATGGCGCGCATAAATGGGGTGAAATATGAAAACATACGGATGGAAAATGTAAGGAATCCAATCATAATCGACCAATTCTATTGCATAACAAGAAAATGCTTTAACCAAACATCCGCGGTAGTGGTTTGAGACATCGAGTACAAGGACATAAAAGGTACATTCGACGTGAGAAGCCCGCCAATGAATTTTGCTTGTAGTGACTCGGTTCCATGTAGAAACATAAAACTATCGGAAGTATAGTTTCTCCCGTTTGAAGGAGAGATGATGCTAGATGCATTTTGTTGGAATGTATACGGGGAGATGGAGACGATCACCATCCCTCCTGTTTCGTGCCTGTTAGACGCCACTCCGTGATTGAAAAGCTATAGAGATTATTAACTTAAATCTCATTGGTAAATTAAATGATTAATCTTGTTATACTTTTATCTTCCATGTTTCTTCAAAACGACCGGAAGTCCCCTAGAAACAGCCTCTTTACATTCGAGTAGGGGTAAGCTAGGCTGTCTACATCTTATCTCTTCCATACATCATGAAAGACGGGATTGGATTTATGTTGATAACGTTGAATTGGCAAATGATTAATGAATGATGTTTAGTACGGTAGTTAGTGTTGAGTTTATGATATATAAAATACAATAAAACATAAAGACATCAAGAATACATAGCGGAAGACTAAAGATCATAACAAATAAATTAATTAACTGAAAGTATGCATAACGTACCTCTTGCGAATATCAAATCTCTTGAGCAAGACAAAGAAGTGGTTTAGAGAGTTGTCCCTTACCGTTCTACAACTCAAACCAAATGGTGTATGAATAGTGTCTTACTACCACGTTCTTGTACACACGAATTAACCAACGAATCAAGTGATTGCTAGATCTAACACAAGTCCTCGTTTAAGAAAAACGAAACCAAACTCCCTAACAATGGGGTGTTCGGCGAAAATGGGACAAGAGAGAGAGAGAGATCTAGGGTTAATTCAATGCACAAGTGTATGAAACCCTAGAACCTAACCCTCTTTATATACTAGTAGGAAACTTTGGGAACAAGATATGATTTAGGGCTTGGGAAGCCCCCTTGGCCGCCATGAAGAAAGCCCAAGGAAAACCCATAACTTTTCCAAGTTTTCTATTTCTAGTCCTTTCTCTTTCATTTAACGGTCGTTAGTCATTTTTCCGTTAAATACTTAACGATCGTTAACCGGACTTAATGTGCAATAATTAATCGTAAACATAAACATTAATTATTAACTTTAATTCTCATTCGCTAATGTGTGCAATCCGTGGTCATGAGTTCGAATCCGACATTCACATGTTTGTAAATATATACATTTCCACTAGCTCTCACTGGATATGTTTACAAACGTGAAATGACATTGGTTAGCGTCTAGCAACACGCCAATGCCCCTGTACAACTCGTGTATGGTTTTCGGAGAAAACCAAGTTTTGATGATTCATCATCATATTCATCCTTTGTTTCTAATACCATGTTAATAAGAATATGGATCTCACTCATTTCTTAATTAACTATTCTGCTTTCTCGCTTTATGTGATTGATTAAGATTACCAATTCTTCCGAACATATTCCGAAGACCTTGGGCATGGCCATGCAAACATCTTAACAACCCTTCGAGGGCCCAAGAGTATTATACTCAAAATAAATTTGAAGGAAACAATTCCTATTTTGACTACAAGCGAACACTTCGAAACAACCCTTATAACTACCAGATTCGTGTAGCGTTAGATTACTTCACAAAATGCACTACATCCATGCCATATCTCTTGTATCTCAAGTCGAGGATAAATATCCATGATATACTTAATGACAAAGATCCATAAAGTATTATCATTCGGTGGGATAAGTCCTATATTCAAATCATTGAATATCATCCGAATTAGTCATGCTACGCATCAATATACTTTCAAGTATATTCTAACTAATACTCAGATTTGTCTTAATTCAATATCATTCCCATGTTATTGATTGATGATAAGGTTTTAAAAGGTACCATTTTGAGGGGTCGTTTAAGTCCTTATTTGATCACTTTTGTATCCGTTATTGCTTAATATCGTTCCTTTTCACTTTTAGGTCTCTTGAAGGCAAAATGCCGGAATGGCACTTATTTGGACGAAAAGCGCGAATATATGAAGAAAATGGCCAAAGTCAAAATCGAGACACTCAAAGTCATTGAAAATAGAAGGCGACGGCGTCAGTGCTAATGCGACGCCGTCCGAGGATTTTTGTGACGGTTCGAACCCAAACTCGTATTTTCAAGTGACGACGCCTAGTTGTAAAAGAGTAGGCCGTCGCTACTCGGGCGGCCTAGATGCAATCCGACGACGCCGGTCAAGAGGACGGCGTCACGGACATAAGGTGACGCCGTCGCAAGGTTAACGTGGCCAAGACGAAACCCTAATGACGGCGACACGACGGCGGCCACGAAACATAAGGTGGCGCCGTCGCATATGTAATCTTATATATAGAATCCGAATTTTTCGCTTTAGAGAGTCTTTTGAGTGAAAACCTAAACCGAACCTAAGGTGTCTTGTATAGTATTTTAGGGTTTTAAACCCTATCTTACATCAAGATAAGTATTTACTTTATTAATTCAATTATGTCTTTGATTAATTGTGTGTATGCTTGCATGTTCTCCATGTCCGCTAATTTATTTGTGTGTTTGCTTAGGAAGTATGAAACTTAATTATTGAATATTGATTGGTTGTTTCTTATCTTAGTTGATTAATGATCTAGTAATGCGATAGGTCATTCGTTGTGTACTTAATGCTTGATTCATCTTTGTGAACCTTAGAATATAATTACCTGAGTAGTTGTAAGTTAAACCATCCAAAGAGTGCCTTAGAGTAAGAGTTTATTATCCCTAGTGGGTTTTGTAGACGAGACCCTTTGGTAAGTTCAAAGAGTTAGGGAGAAACACATACCCTACAACTTTAGACACACAACGCAACTAAGAATAAGGACGTGACAACTCAACCATCAATAGGAGATAATTAAGGAGTAGTACAACCTAAGTAAACACATCTTTAAACTATCATACGAGCACACATTAATTAGACATAGACTCCCACAACCTTAGTTTAGATAATTAGATAATAGTAGAGTAATTGGTAGAAATACCAAACCCCCCAAATCCAATACCCAGATTCGTACCTTTCCATTTCATAAAATATAAAAATACAAAAAATAATCTTCTCAACCTTAACCTTAGCGTATTAACTTTTACTAGCATTCCTATTCCCTAGAGAACGATATCAATACCCGTGGCTTACCCTAATTACTACACTACAACGATTAGGTTCACCGCCTAGGGTGTTATAAAACTTGCTCAAGAAAAGGTAGTTTCCTTGACCCCGAACGACGCGTGTAGCGTTATCAAGTTTTGGCGCCACGCCGAGGAATAGAATAGCTAGTTAGTAGGCCACCTCGCTTAGGTTCTTTGCTTGATTCCTATCAAGTAAATTTTTCTTATTTTAGCTTTCTCTTAGTCTATCCCCTTCTTCGTGACCTTTGTTAGTAATCCCATCACTTTTCATCATGGAAGGTGATAACCAACCACCACTTGATAACCCAAAGACAAAAAATTCAATGTCACTCAAAACCCAACCCAATAACCAACACAACCGTCGAAGCCGCTATGTGAGTAGAAACACCGACCTTCGTGAGTTTGCGAAAATATTCGATAGTACAATTAGGGAAGTCGTTGAGAAAGTAGTTAGCGCGCTATAGTTGGCTCTATGATTAGCGATGAATTCGAAAATAGCATGATAAACAACAACGTGGATGTGGAAAATAGTGCTTACTTCAATCTTTACCCCACTAAGGAAGAGATTGCGCACCATCAATACATAATCGATAATCCACGATCACCTATCATTAGGATATGCCCAAAGATTAGGAGGGAAATCTCGAACCTAAAAATCCCTTGTATGATCGGATATAGGAGTGTCGACCACGCTTACATAGATACGGAATCCCCATCAATGTAATGTCATCTGCCTACAATGACATTATGAATGAGCGACTCAATATTAGGAGAGACCCTAAGTATCCGGGAGGAGTTTGCAACTTTGTGGGAAGAGTCAAGGACGTGCATGTCTTTATAGGAAATTTCACCTACCTAGTTGATTTTATGGTCCTAGAAGATGTAGGATGCGCCATTGACTATAGCTTATCCCAAGTAGTGCTAGGGAAACCGTTTGTTGAAACATCTAGAATGAGCCATAACAAGCATGATGGAACAGTTAGGTTCAAGGAAAGAACCGATGAGATCACCTATAGGATGCCTTGGAAAACAACCGAGTATGGCCACTTGTCCATTTATGATCGAGACAACATCAAAGCTTTTGAGGACAAAAGCAAGGAAGATGTTGAAAAGGTTATAAATTCATGTGGGAAAGAAGGAGGCATTATTATAAGGATTGCTTGACTCTAGGGGCCTAGGTATAGAGTCGATGAAGATTTTGTCAACATGATAGAATTCTCATTGAGGATGCGTGAGGAAACGAGGAGCACGACTATGAGTCTAGCTACAAGACTCTTAAATAAAGAAAAGCGCTTCATGGAGGCAACCCATGTTTAATTGTTTGCTTGTTAGTGTCATATATCTTTTATTAATTGTTTATCCTTATGTTTAAATTTGTAAAAATGCTTTATTTTGTTTTTAACCTCGCCTTAATTGCATATAAAGGTATTTTACATAAGGGATAAGTGTAGGGAGGATTACACGTTTTCAAAAGAAATGTAAACATGAGAATAACAATTAACTAAAAGATATTTATGTTTGTTTGTTCGAGTCAAATGCTTGTATCGAGTCATAATGGATGTTTTGCGAAATTTTCCAGATTCTAAAGATGTAAATTTTCCGAATTTTTCCCGAAAATCGTAGACTAGTTTTTGTCAGATAACTTTGACGGCGTCAGATTGCAACTCGACGCGCCGTGAAGGAGTAAAACATCGATTACTTTTTTCTCGTTTCGAGCTACTTATAAAATTTTGGAATTTTCTGTGTCTTAATTTTCTTAGAAATTCGTAAACATCCATTCCACAAGCATTATATCCTAGTTTAAATCGAGTCTTATATATATTATTACCACCGATTTTACGCGAAGGTTTCGCTTTGTTTTCTTCAAGTGTGCAGTTTAGTTTGTCAAGAAGAAGTTACATAAGATTGGAAGGAGCTTTTCACGCAATAATTCTTCTTGAAAAGGATTTAACCACCACTTTACACGGATCCTACCGAGCTAATCGGAGGAGTACTAGTTTCTTTCGCTTTTAATTACCTTCTTTATCATAACTTTGATACTTTCGGGAACATTGGGGACAATGTTCAGGTTTAAGTGTAGGAGGGAAAATAAACGGAACTTTGAAACTATGCTTATCCTTGACTATTTGCTTTGTCCAATTGTGATTGTGTAATAAACCATGAGAAAATTTCGGTTAGGTAATTTTGGCACCAAATTTAAATTTTTTATGACATATAAGAGTGGGCCATTAGTCTTAACAAAAGCGCCTCATGGATAGGAAGTTGCATGATTAGCACAAAACCCTTTACCACCCAAATTCCACCAAAATGTGAGGATCGCCTTAGATTAGTAGGAATTAAAAGCATTCATCTTCAATGCTTAGAGTGTGAACCGGTAGTATATTAGATTCTAGAACTTGTTTTGTGATGCATTCGAGATCGCAAGTGAGGCTACACTTGTGTAGTTAGGAATAACTAAATGATAAGAGGCATTAGGATAACCCTTGTTTGATACTGTAATATAATTACTTCTTCCATATCGGTTGAGTAATTCCCCACACCCTTTGCGTTGTACTCATCTTTAGTACACGATACCCCTAGTTAACCCCTCGAGCCTATCCTTTTGCGGTTCTCGTGATGTTTCGGTTTTTCGGAATATCAATGAAGAGCATTGTTTAACCCCACCCCTAAATATACACCCAAATCGCCTTAGCCTACCCCTTATGCACTCACTTTTAGTGCAAATGTTTGTTATCACCCTAAACCCTTAGTTCAATTATCTAGTTGCTTGCATAAGTTGCTAAGTCGAGTCATATCCTTTGTATACGCTTTTGGGACGATTGGGATTCATGGGAAAAGTTAAAGTTTATGAAATGACAGAAGGGAACGTTAAATTCAAATTCCCTTTGTTTGCGTAATAATGTACCCCAAGTGTTTTGATCTTTTCAATTCGGGTCAAATTAGTGTTAGAATAATAAAACTCAAGTGTAGGGATATGCCTATAAATCCTAGTATTTTGATGTTATCATAGAGGATGGTAGAGTAAAAGTGTATGAAAAAAAAAATCGAAAAAAAGAAAAAGAAAAAATATAGAGTGTAAAAAAAAAAAAAAAAAAAAAAAAAAAACAAAACATACGGGCTACCATCCTACATCTATCTTTGAATTTATGTTTGTCTATTTCAGTTTTCTAGAGTTTAGAGTGTCGAGTCTTGGCTTAGCAACGCCATTCTTCGTATGCATTTAACATAGAGATTTTTGACTTGCCACCACTAAATAGCCTAACCCACCAAACCCTTTGTTTCCCTACCGTAAGCCTAACATCACAACCCTTTTAAAGACCTCTTTGATAGTCTTTCCTAGGTGCTTACGCCAAAGCGATGGAGGTTTGATCTATTCTCAAGCCTATGGTAATCTATGTACTAGGACCGGTTAATGAGTGTTTATCTTCCATTTCCTATTTGTTATAATTCATATACACACCCAAGAGAGATGTGAGTATCCAAACACCCCATGTGAGGTGCTAGTATGTAATTTCCGTGCTTGTTATGACTATTGCGGGGCTTATATGTGTTGTGGACCATTTTGAATTAATGCTTCATGACCCCTAACTTATAAATTAATTGGCTAAAAGCACATTTACTTGAGGACAAGCAAATAACAAGTGTAGGGATATTTGATAAGGTTTTAAAAGGTACCATTTTGAGGGTCGTTTAAGTCCTTATTTGATCACTTTTGTATCCGTTATTGCTTAATATCGCTCCTTTTCACTTTTAGGTCTCTTGAAGGCAAAATGGGAATGGCACTTATTTGGACGAAAAGGCGCGAATATATGAAGAAAATGGCCAAAGTCAAAATCGAGACACTCAAAGTCACGAAAATAGAAGGCGACGGTCAAAGCTAATTGCACGCCGTCCGAGGATTTTTGTGACGGTTCGAACCCAAAACTCAGATTTTCAAGTGACGACGCCCGGTTGTAAAGAGTAGGTCGTCGCTACTCGGGCGGCCTAGATGCAATCCGACGACGCCGAAGTCAAGAGACGGCGTCACGGACATAAGGTGACGCCGTCGCAAGGTTAACGTGGCCAAGACGAAACCCTAATGACGGCGACACGACGCGCCACGAAACATAAGGTGACGCCGCCGCATATGTAATCTTATATATAGAATCCAAATTTTCGCTTTTAGAGAATCTTTTGGAGTGAAAACCTAAAACCGAACCTAAGGTGTCTTGTACAGATTTTAGGTTTTAAACCCTATCTTACATCAAGATAAGTATTTACTTCATTAATTCAATTATGTCTTTGATTAATTGTGTATGCTTGCATGTTCTCCATGTCCGCTAATTTATTTGTGTGTTTGCTTAGAAGTATGAAACTTAATTATTGAATATTGATTGGTTGTTTCTTATCTTAGTTGATTAATGATCTAGTAATGCGATAGGTCATTCGTTGTGTACTTAATGCTTGATTCATCTTTGTGAACCTTAGAATATAATTACTTGAGTAGTTGTAAGCTAAACCATCCAAAGAGTGCCTTAGAGTAAGAGTTTATTATCCCTAGTGGGTTTTGTAGACGAGACCCTTTGGTAAGTTCAAAGAGTTGGGAGAAACGACATACCCTACAACTTTAGACACACAACGCAACTAAGAATAAGGACGTGATAACCCACCATCAATAGGAGATAATTAAGGAGTAGTACAACCTAAGTAAACACATCTTTAAACTATCATACGAGCACACATTAATTAGACATAGACTCCCACAACCTTAGTTTAGATAATTAGATAATAGTAGAGTAATTGGTAGAAATACCAAACCCCCCAAATCCAATACCCGAGATTCGTACCTTTCCATTTCATAAAATATAAAATACAAAAATAATCTTCCTCAACCTTAACCTTAGCGTAGTAACTTCTTACTAGCATTCCTATTCCCCTAGAGAACGATATCAATGCCCGTGGCTTACCCTAATTACTACACTACAACGATTAGGTTCACTGCCTAGGGTGTTATAAAACTTGCTCGAAGAAAAGGAAGTTTCCTTGACCCCGAACGACGCGTGTAGCGTTATCAATTGACAACAGACTATTTAGAATAACTTAAGTTATTCAAGGATTTAAACAAGCAAATACAGGATAACATTATAATAACTGAATAATAAACATAACAAAATACTTTATTTCATTTGAATAATAATGTTTACAATATCCTTTATCCAAATACTAAATAGATCAATACATGATAATCATTAGTTAATGAATTTTTCCACAAGTCATGCAACTCATACTTGTTGACAAGGCATAATTTCAACTAACTTTGATCTATAGGAATTTTGAGAATACTTATTTCAAAAAAATTCAACAAATGAATTTCTTGTATGTGTTTACATATCTTGATATTGTCATATCATTCCATAAGGTGCGTGACAACCGAACCACCTATATATGACAATCATCTTTCAAAACTTTTAAATTTTAAAGTATTCTTTATTCTTTAATGTATAATGCAACTATGCTCTTAGTTGAGCATAACTAGTCAACATGGTCATCATCAAGAATACCATGACTAGAATTGAGTGTCATCTCAATTATACTAACATCATTGTGTACAACAATATGCTCTTTAAACATCCGTAAACTTTGAATATTTATTTGTTTGGTGTCATCTAAACCTCAAGTTTGTTGACTATGACAATTACACAACAATTGTCGATAGAACTGGGAGCAACTCCGTGCAGAGGAATGCAATTCTAAATCCAAACATAAATATTACAATATTGTTAAATCATCTTGTAATCAAGCATGATACAACAACCTTATACACAACATGATGTTCATGATGAATCTTCAAGTTAAACTTTAAGATCTCATTCATATACTATCTTGTCAAAGATATGTACTCATCATGTTCTATTAGACTCATTTATTTACCGCATATGTTTATAATAATAAACATATATTCCAAGGTTGTATATATTATTTCCAAATCTTACAAACGAAGTTTCATTCCCAACTAAAACTTAATTTAAGTGGAATGTAGTTGCCCATACAACATATAAGATTTAAGAAAAATATATAATACTCCCACTAGCTTTCGTGAATACTTATGAGCAATCTTATTTTAATTATTAAATCAAACATGGATTTAATATTAAACATAAGAATCATCTCCTAGATGCATGCATATATCCATTCATGGATTCTTGCAATCTGTACATATTAAAAGATTATTTGAATTCATAAACTACTTTGTATTACTTATCGCCCTCGCAAAAGTAATTCACAACAAAGAGTTCCGATATTCATTGTCAAAATTTCATATCAATGAAACTAAGTAAGACAATTATAATCTTTATACTTCTATTTAATGTATCTAGAAAAGAATATTCAATCATAGTTAATTACTTAAATATGATTAATATTATTATCACTAGACATGCATTAAATATGTGTACAATATTGTCCATATGATTTCTACACAAAAATTTAAACCACTAGGGTTTCCATCCTTTGAAGAAACTCATTTTCATTATTAAGATAAACCAAGTATCTAAAGTTGATTATCTTTATGGACAACATCTCAACATTCATAGTATGATTGATTTACCACAATTCAACATTTGGTAAATTCATCATCATGATTAATGAGCTTACCATGATCCCAGAACTCATAATCCTCAAAGATATTAAATATCTCGAGATATCCTTACGGATCTATGAATGACAATTCTATCATATTGAGGTCTATGATTTACATGTTTTAACCTCATCATGATATTTGCTAGTGCATTTTAGAAGATTATGTATTTTGTAATTTAATCTTTCAAGATCTAAAAACTCCCACTTGCCTTTAACAATTTAAAGATTACATTTAAATAATTTAGCGAGTAGAGCAACAATACATTGTTCTCTTTTTGGGACATTACAGAACACATTGACAGTTCCTGACATTAGTTTGTTACAACTCACTCTACAAGTAGTTTAATAAATTCAGACCTTCATTTATAAGACTTAATGTGATTCATCACATTCCATAAAAAAAAGGTGTCTTATTAATCTTCTAGGTTGGAGTCTTATTGAGTATATCCAATCTATACTCAATCTACTAACCTTGATAACGTTTTGAAAGAAACTATAGTTATCTTGAATCAAACAATGCCAATAGATTTTGATTCTTCTAATCGAACATACCATAAAACTATGGTATTTCCTTAGAATTAATATTGTAAGATTAATCTAACAATATTTAAGATAACCATCTACTCTTTGGTTTATCCTATTTACCAACAAAGTAAAACTTAATGGTACAATAGAATTACTAAATCAATTGCATGCATTATAACTCAAGTATTTTGACCAAGTCAAAAGACATAACGATTATAATCCCACTATACGTTATAAGTCATTGATCAACTCATTGACTTTATGCATATGTCTTAAAACATAGCAAGTTAACGCCTTACTTTATATTGTAAGTCTCGATAAAAGACTTCATGTTTGTGACTTTACAAAGAAGTCATAAACATGTATAATTAAAGTAATTATGAACACCACCGGGGGTTTCAATTAATAATTTCAAGTTAATATTTACTACATATATTTAAGTCATTCAACGAATACTTAAAATCAAAGTAGTATTAGATTACTTCATTTAATTATGTCATTCCATGAAAAGTTCAACGAAGAAACCGCAAAATCATCCATGCTCGCTCACGACACGTAGATATTTTACCTTGAGCTACAATCTAGTTCACATTCTCACGTAACGTAAATTGTAATTACAAGTGTTACTTAAATATTAAATGACATAAATATTTAAAGTAGTCTTTGTTATCATCTTGACACATGTTCTGAATATGGCAATCATACATATTAAAATGTATAATTCCTATTAGAACGTAACTCTCTTACCTTGCGATCAAGAGAATCCATTTAAATCATATTTATATGTGTTGTACCTTGCACACAATAAAGATTTCTCCCACTTGTGCATGGAACAACATCATGTAGCAGATAAACAACATGATACACGTTCGTTTATTTGATTAATATGATTTGTGTCATAGATATAACAAGTAGATGTAGGACTATATTGTTTAGTAAGAAAACGCACATGACAATCCTTAAAACATAAGTGCATACAATTGGAAAGTAATTATCTACATGATATTCAAGAGATAATTTTGATTACTACGCACAAATAAGGCTTGTAGCTCCACTTAATTAGAAATCATTTCAACAACTTCTTATTCAAGAATGCAACACAAATGCTCCCACTAAATTTGACAACATTGTAAGTGTTGCATAACCAAAGGAAAACAACTTGCTTTCTTTTTACTTTCCTACACCTTTGAAGAACCATACGTAATCATTACTAAGGTACTAAAAGATGTATTCTACTCGTGAATGATGGGTTATCCATCAATGTTATTAACTTGAAAATTAGGTATGCAATTTCTTCCTTAATGTGCCTACCATGCCCATAATGGTATGTAGCACCTTTAAAGGTTAAAGCAAAACAACTAGATAAATAATTCTAGTTTGCCTTTACCAATTTTCATGATAAATAGTCTAACTTCTAATTTTAGTAACTCATATACATGTTTTCCAGCTTAACCAACATTCATGTTTGTTACAAAAGGATTCATTCACCAAATGAGGGTAATGAAATCTTTATGGAAAATAAGATGTGCAATTCGTTGCTATGAGTTACATTAGAATTTAGACAATTCAAACGTTCCTATTATACCTTTATCATTCATGAAAAGGAATAGGATTGAGTCTCATGCTTCTCCCATGGAAAAGAGACTTCGTTTGTATTTTTGGTAAATTATTCTCGATCAAACATTTGTTTGAAAGCGAATGGATCAATTTATCGATCAAAGACTAAACCTCGCTTACTGGTTAAATGTTGCATTTATACATTCAAAAGAATTACAAAATTTAATTTTAGTATTTTCGATAATTTTCCTTTTCAATAAACAATTAAATACCCAAGGTTCATATTCATATAACCAATTAATATTTATTGAAAACTAGGATCCAAATTGTCATAATCTCATTACATCGCTTGATCTGTTAGTAATGAACCTTATACAAAATGGTAGAGCTTTTGCTCAATTGCCAATATCAATTGCAATTCCTAGATTTATGGGATTTACATATAGCCAATTTTAATCGCCATGTAAACATGTTTTATCCTATCTTATGCCTCGAGTTGCCGCTCACCGCCTAACTCAATTAAGTTGTCCAACTTAAGAAACTCGCAAAATCGCCCATGCCCGCTCTCATGACACGTGGACATTTTACCCTTTGATTACGATCTAAGTCACGATCTCACGCAAATAAAAAGTAATCTTAGGTGTTTCCGTTTCGTTGGATGGCATATAACTTAAATTAAAGGGTAATAATTTTGATGTCAATCAAATATGTACAAAGATGTCATGCATTCATCTTTGTAGCATAGTTTTATTAAAACATTTATATCTTGTTTTAATGTATAAGCTTTTCATCATCAAACTTTAATTGAGGTATCGGTTCACCAATCAAGTAATTAGTGTTAATTATCATCCATTATACCGCATTTTTGCATAAGTGTAAACACTTAGTGTTTCGGATAATTACCACCGTGGCGCATGGAATTAAAACTAATTCGCCTTAAGATGAGCTTGCACATTTAATGGCTTACTAAGTAGCTCCATTCGAACTTACAGAGGCAGAGGACTGTGCACGCTAAAGCACAACCTTAGACATCCTTTCAAAGGATCGTATGCACTTCTTTAAACCCCTTTATTAGTTCATTCTCATGGTGAGCCGCTCACTCATTTGTACCAAAGTCATCATCAATTAAACGATTATGATTACTATTCTTAAAATACATGTTTCACCATTGTTTAGGTCATTTATTTTTCTTGTAAAAATACCCTTGTTACTCATAACAAACAAGCAAGTATTTGAAAAATAAACAAATAAACAATGAATGCATAACAAAAATAAAATCATGCATATCAAATAGCCACATGCAAACGGTTTTGATAAATCTTATTAATAACCAATTCTAGATCTGTTAATATGCATATATTTAATTAAGACTTCCACCCGCTTTCATCTATGTACAAGGTGAACCACATGCATCGATTCATCGATCATGTAAGTCAAAACTAAATATATACCACATAGCACATACTTGATTAAATAATAATTATTGAGGTCTTCCCAATTTTAGATCTATCATAATTTAGTGTATATCACTTAAACATGAAAACATACAATAAAAGCGGATCCATGATAAAACATGCGATAATTATCATGGACATAAAATTACACTTAACAATTAATGCAATTAAACAGAGTTACGATATACACATAAAGTTGCATGCATCTTAGGGTTTCTAATCCAATTAAAACAATAGTTTACAAAACCCTAATTAGGGCACCAAATAAAGCGCCTCAAAATTAGGGTTTAGGTTTCAAACCCTAGATCTAAGCATACAAATAATAACACATTCATGTTTATTTTAATTATGTGTTTCAAGAATTAATTACTTGTTATACAAGGCTCGTGATGCCACCGCTGAGTTTATGATATATAAAATACAATAAAACATAAAGACATCAAGAGTACACAACGAAGACTAAAGATCATAACAAATAAATTAATTAATCGAAAGTATGCATAACGCACCTCTTGCGAATATCAAATATCTTGAGCAAGACCAAGAAGTGGTTTAGAGAGTTGTCCTCATCGTTTCTACAACTCAAACCAAATAGTGTAAGAATAGTGTCTTACTACCACGCTTCTTGTACACACGAATTAACCAACGAATCAAGCGATTGCTAGATCTAACACAAGTCCTCGCTTAAGAAAAACGAAACCAAACTCCCTAACAATGGGTGTTCGGTCTAAAATGGGACAAGAGAGAGAGAGAGATCTAGGGTTAATTCAATGCACAAGTGTATGAAACCCTAGAACCTAACCTCTTTATATACTAGTAGGAAACTTTGGGAACAAGATATGATTTAGGGCTCAAGCCCTTGGCCGCCATGAAGAAAGCCCAAGGAAAAACCCATAACTTTTCCAAGTTTTCCATTTCTAGTCCTTTCTCTTTCATTTAACGTCGTTAGTCATTTTTCGTTAAATACTTAACGATCGTTAACCGGACTTAATGTGCAATAATTAATCGTAAACATAAACATTAATTATTAACTTTAATTCTCATTCACTAATGTGTGCAATCCCGTGGTCACGAGTTCGAATCCGGACATTCACATGTTTGTAAATATATATACATTTCCAACAGTTAGCTACCGCATTAGCATTGGGAACGTGCCACTAGATATCCATTTTAAGTGTTTAGTGCGTTTTATTAGGTATTACTCGACTTTGGAAATTTAAAGCTAATATTTTAATTTACGTGTTAGTTTAATAAAAGTGTCATGTTGTGCTATATTAAATTAGTGAATGAGAAGAATGTTGGCCGGTTGAATGTTACAGGAACTAAAAAGTGCAAGGAACATAGCAAATCCACCATGTTTTTTCGCCGTTTAATTATACACGAGATACAAAATTTAATTATAGTTGGTATAATATATTTAAAAACCGTTAATCGTTACGTGAAATAAATTACATGAGTATGACAATGTTATTTTCAATAAATAAGTATTTTCATATATTTTAGACCATTTTAATTTTACATTTTATTATTATTTTTTCAAAGGAGTTTGCATGATATATGACATGTGATATAACACTATTATGTAAGTTCGAACACTCAACATTTGTACTAAATATGAATAAGTATTTCTGTAAAATTTCAAATGATTAACTGTTTTTTGCATTTAAAAGTACAAATCTATAGCTTTCTAATCATAGATCGCTTATAATTTTGAAACTCCCCAAATCAATACACAGTTTATTCATATAAGTTGGAGAAAATATATGATTTTTTTTAACTCACTTGATATATCACATGTAATATAACACTATTTGTAGATTTGAAAACTAAACATGATGTCATAAAATAGACATAAATATTATTTTTGGTGCAAAAAAGGGTAAATCTAGTGGAGTTGTGTACAAATATTTATGCCATTTACGACAATATGTTTAGTGTTCAAATTACTAATTATTGTTATATCGTATGTGATATATCAAGTTTGAATATCATTTTTTTTTCCTATTTTCCCAACTTTTATTAATAAACCGTATTAATTTACGGGTTCTAACGCAAAGATGGTGAATCTTTTGGAGTTCTATACAAATATTTATGCTCATTTTACGACAATATATTAAGTGTTTGAACATACATATTAGTGCTATATTACATGTGATACATTAAACGAATTAGATTATAAAAAGAAAATCTTCTATTTTTTTTTTCAACTTCTATCAATACAAAAAATTGGTTTAATGTACACACTTTTATTTCTACAAATTTCTAAAAGTGTGTAAAATTTTAATAATTTTTTAACATTTAATAATGTATAAAAATTGGTTACATTTATAAGAGTGGAAAAAAAATCGTAAAACAATAAATGTTTCACACTTATAGTTGTGTCAAATAAAAGTTCACACTTTTAAGTGTGAATAAATCTAAAGTGGGCACACTCATGACCCAGGTCATCAGTGCCACATCAACTTTATCTCTCCACACTCAGACACGACCAAGTTGCCACAATCGATGGCCGATTTTATTATTTTATTTATTTATTTATTTATTTTAAATTCAAACATTTTAAACAACAAATTTAAATTCATTAAAATTAAAAACATTACAAGATTTAAATTCAAATTAACTTTAAAAACATTACGTAAATTATTTAAATAACATTAAAACATTAAAAATCTTCATCGCCTTCCTCATCGTCATCGTCACTATCGACTTCATTCTCTTCATTGACATGATTTCGACGATTTCTCCAAATGTGTTCGATCATATCGATTTTAAGTGTAGATGAATTGATGTGTCCATTAGCTCCCGAGTAACTACTAACGATTCTTCATGCGATCTTAAGGATCATGCTCTTGGTGTCCCTCATTTTCGAACCATGTAGGACATATCGCTGTTGCTTGTGTCGAGTGATCATATTATGTAATATGATACATGTATACATAATATCTTGGATATCCATTTTATACAACCTTCGAAAGGTGAACTTTAAGCATTTTCTACTTTTCTTCAACACACCAAAAGCCCGCTCCACATCTTTCCTTGTCGCTTCGTGCTTCCTCTTGTACAATATTCTTTTGTCATCACCGTAGGAGGATTTGAAATGGACTTAATAAGAACGGACCATTGTGGATATATCCCGTCGAAGATAATATCCCTTTTATAAGCCACATCGTTAGCCTCGAATTCAAGGTCCGATGCTCTCCCGCATTTGATATCATTGAACAGGAACGACGTAAAACGCTTACGTCGTTATTTATTCCGAGACACCAAAGCACGCATGCCAAATCCATAAATCGTGGGAAGCGACCGCCCAATAAAATGAATGGATGTGGCCCGTGATCACCCCTAGAATATTGAGCTCTCGCACTATTTGGGCAATTCTCCCACTCCCGCCTTGTACAATCAATGCTTCCCATCATCCTAGGAAAGCCATGCTTATGCTCGTGATGAGCATATAATCTTTCAAGATCAGAATACGTGAGCTTTCGCAAATACTCAGCACCATATAACTCCATGATAACCTTGCAAAACTTATGGAGACAATCACGGGATGTTGTTGCGCCATTGCCGATTCTCGTCAAGAGAATCGTGAACGCCAGCGTATCCCAATTGATTTAATGGTCGCGATGACACTTGACCAATGGGCTAACCGGTATGCCCCTAGCATCAAGAGTTTGTTGTAAATAAGGAGAATGATCGGTTACCTCTCGAACAATTTACGTGAATAGTTCTCGCTAATTCGAAACCGCCGACGGAATGTTCTTGCGTCGAACTGCGGGTTTTTGGAGAAGTATGCCGCCACGAAAAGATTATGAGCACCCTCATGATCCCTACGTATGTACGTTCGTCGAACTTTTGGCTATGATGCTTTGTAAGACTTCCAAGAAAAATCCGCAAACTCCACAAACTCACTAAAAACTTCTTCATTGTCGGAAGACGAAGAAGAACCAAATAAAAGCTCGAACGACATATTAAAGAATGTGTTTGAAGGTATTGAGATGAAATTATTGATTGAAATTGAGTGTTTTATAAATGTGTTTGAGTTAGTATTTATAGGAAAAGTTGTAAAGTTTTTTAAAAAGATTTTTTTTTTTTTTTTTTTTTTTTTTTTTAATGTGGCAACGGTCAAAAGGAAAATGGAGAATTTAATATCGGTTGGAATTACAACCGATACCTGATGACCCAAGCCCCACAGTGGAGTTGACCGATATGAATATCGGTCGTGGGAGAGAATTTTTTGTTACCGACCGAGTTTTTTCCTTCGACTACGTCCAGCCTAAGAAATGTCCACACTTATATGTGTGGACCCAAACAATCTCCACACTTCCTCAAGGTGTGAAAAATTTGGGTGTTACAAATAACTTCCATACTTATAAGTGTGAAGAAATATTATAATTCTTCACAAATAAAAGTGTGAACTTTTATTTGATACAATTATAAGTGTGGAAAATTTATTATTCTACAATTTGTTTCACACTTAGTAATGTAAATAATTTTTACACATCATTAAGTGTTACTATCTCCATCCTATAATAATTGTCCACTTTGACCATTTTAAGTCTTTTTTATTCAACTTTGACTATAAATATTTTGATTTGTGTAATATAATACTTGATGAAAAATATATGAATAGATTGGGTTTTAAGTGTATTTTCATTTAGTATAATTTTCTTCAAGTATTATATAACACAAATAAAAATATTAATGGTCAAAGTTGATTAAGAAAGACTCAAAAAAGTAAAAGTGGACAATTATTATGAGACGGAGGGAGTAATAATCTAATAAAATTTTACACACTTTTGAAAAATGTGAACATAAATTGTGGAGAATCAACTAATTTTTTGTAGTGTATGGATAAATTGTATTGATTTGGATTAGGGGTGACAATTCAGGTTAGGTTCGGGTTGGCAGGTCAGAAAAACCCAACTCAAACCTGACCCATTTAAATTATCATGTCAGTTATGTCAACCCTAACATGTTTAGACATAACCCGAACTTAGCCCATTTAACCCATATATACTTAGGTTGGCGGGTTAAATAGGTTACACGGGTTCAATATGTTAAACAGGTTGAATCGGTTAAGCAGGTTTCGGGTTGACTTATTTAACCTTTTTTATATTCAAAAGTTGGCACATTACACGAGTTAAACAGGTTTTCGGGTCGGCCCGTTTAACACATTTAACCCGCATAATAAAATATAAATAATTTTGAGTTATGAAAAAAATGTTAAACGGGTTGGCGGGTCAACTCGCTTATTTTATTCTCAAACCGGACCTGACTTGTTTAATAAACGAGTTAGATAGGTCGACCCAAACCTGACTCGGAATCTATTTAGCACAACACAAACCTGTTAATTTTCGTGTCGGTTTCAGGTCGGGTCAGAAATTGCTACCCCTAATTTGGATGTTTAAAAAGGATAACTTCTCAAACAGAGTGAATTTATGACTTTTTTCTTCGAGTTCTAGATGAATAAAGGATGACGCTATTGTTGCAGGGTGAGCAACTTAATTATTATTAAAAGGGGTTTTCTAACTTGTGCTTTAGAGGCACAAGTTATATACATCAAAAGTGTTAATACAAATAAACCGTAAAACGTTTATTAATATTTTGCGATCTCTTTGTGTTTTGTTGATAACATATATAATGTTGTCTTAAGTATAATTATAAGGATACGTGTTATTTTTGTAAAGCATTTACATATAATCTTTTAAATACAAAATGTAGTAACAAAAGCATTTGTTGTAATAGTTAATTAGGATGGGTAAAAATCACAACCCATGGATCTTAACCCATACCCAAAGAGACTTGATACAATGTATACTTAGATACATTGAATCTAAATATAACCCATGGACCAACCCATGACCCATAACCAAAAACCCATGGGCAAAGAGGAGCGTTCCACGGATCCCTAGCTTTGTGCTAGCGGATCCCAAGTGGAAGGGATCCGTGGGATCCGTGTGAACAAAGTGAGGAAATTTGCCTATAAATAGAGAGCCATTTCTTCATTCTAACTCACCCTCTTCTTACTAAATCTCTCATACACTCTCATTCTCTTCTAACATATAGATCACTTGATCTAGAGAGTTGTTCTTCTTTCTTTCTATTTGTGATTCTCATATAGGTCCTTCTCTAAGGCGAGATCACGAACATTCTACAAGTCATCCAAGCAAGGGTCCTTGATTGATTTGTCACTCCATAAGATTTACATGGCGAAGATCTTGTATTTGATATTTCACATATTTGTTGTGTAATAGTTGTGTTGGTTTGGTCCACCGTGCTACGGACTCGGTATCTAGCTTTGTACGGATAAAGTGTAAGCAACGCTTGTGAAGGCTTCTCCGCCAAGTGAAGGATTTTGTTGACATAGTGCTTGAACTCTCGAGTAGGTGACTCGGGGGTGGAGTAGGCAAGGAAGGTGTCCTTGTAGCGAACCACTATAAATCGGTTGTGTCATTTCTATCCCTTATCTTTGTTTATTTACTTACATTATCATTAGATCTATACGTTCTCAACATCCATACGATTTCACATAATATAGAATCTAAAGTTTTTGAAATCAACTTAAAATCGGCAAAACTATTCAACCCCCCCTTCTAGTTTTCCACAATTGGCATCAAGAGCTAGGTTTATAAAAGTTTTAAAATAAAATTGTATTTTAAAAACTTTTCGATCATTATGGGTTATGAAAATTATAAGGAAGGGCAATCTATGCAACGACCACCACTACTTGAAACTAATGGTTTTATATATTGGAAAAATAGATTCGAAACATATGTGAAGTCTAAAGATATTGATCTTTGGTACATTATTGTTGAAGGTGATTTTGAGGCTACCTCAAATGATAATAAAGGAAATTTAGTTCACATACCTCATGATAAACTAAATGATGAAATGAAGAAAAGCTTTCTAAAAATAGTGAAGCAAAATGGTTTTATATAATGCTTTACCGAAAAAGGAATTCAAAGAATTTCCATGCTTAAAACCTCTAAAGAAATTTGGAATTCTTTGGTTGTAACTCATCAAGGCAACCAACAAGTTAAAAATAATAAAATTGATCTATTTGTTCAACAATATGAACAATTTTCAATATCGGATGAGGAAACTATAGATCATTCATTTGCTAACTTTAATACTATTATTACATCTTTACAAGCACTGATGAATCCTTTTCTAGCCGTAACCATGTTAGGAGATATCTAAGGGCACATCCATCAAGTGGAGATCCAAGGTGATGGCAATCGAAGAGTCAAAAGATTTGACAATCCTCACCTCGATGAACTCATAGGCAACCTAAAAGTCTACGAGCTTGTCCTTGCTAAAGATTCCAAGCCTCAAAGGTGAAAGAGAAACAAAAATCTCTTGCCTTAAAGCCAAAAGATTTCGAGCGATGAGAGCTCATCTTCGAGTAGTGACGACGAAGAGTACGCTTATCGCGGTGAGGACTTTAAAAGTTCTTTAGAAGAAAGGGTAGATCGCCAAACAACCGTATGACGATAAGAAAGGCTTTCGGAAAAACAAAAGAGGACGAAAAGCCAAAGGATGATCGTACTTGCTTTAAATGCGGGACCCAAACCACTTTATTAGTAAGTGTCCCAAACGGGATGATCAAAAGGCATTCGTGAGCGCACGTGGGGAATGAGCGACGAGGAGGACGAAGAAATTTGTCTCATGGCAAATGACGAGGTGTGTAAAGGTCGACCTAGACCCCGATGAATGGGTCAAGGATAGCGGGTGCACGAGGCACATGACCGGAAATAGGATCTATTCTCCACATATGAATCCGTAAAATGGAGGTAATGTGGTGTTTGGAAATAGCAAAAGTAGAATCATCGGTAAAGGTACGGTTTCTAACAAATCTCTAACCATTAACGATGTGTGTCACGTAGAAAACCTAAACTTTAATCTCTTAAGTATAGGACAAATATGTGATAAAAGTGCAATGTACTTTTTCACCAAAACCGTAGTAAGATACTTAAAATGGCATAACCATAGGAAGAGGAATTAGGAAACATGGAGTCTATGTCATTAAAATCGGTAATGAACCTAAAGACAAACTATGTCTTACCTCTATGGATGATATTTCGACCTTATGGCATCAAGATTGGGTCATGCCAATATGCGACTTCTTCAATCGCTATCATCCAAAGATCTAGTAAGAGATCTACCTAAGTTAAAATATGAACATCATTTTGTGATGCTTGTAATATAGGAAAACAAGCTCACTCGAGTCATAAAGCTAAAAATATGGTGTCCACAACTAGGTGTCTAGAATTACTACATATGGATTTATTTGGTCCATCCGCTATCCAAAGTTATGGAGGCAACTACTATACTTTGGTAATAGTGGATGACTACTCTAGGTATACTTGGACAAAATTTTTAAAGAACAAAGCGGAAACCTTTAACTATTTTGAAATATTAAGCAAAAGATCCAAAGACAACTAGGAAAACCCATAGTGTCTATTAGGACGGATCATGGTAGGAATTCGATAATGAAGTGCAATTGAGCTTTTGTGACGCTAATGGTATTACTCACAACTTCTCGCTCCACGCACTCCACAATCAAATGGGGTAGTAGAAAGAAAGAATAGAACCCTTCAAGAAATGAGTAGAACCATGCTTAACGAACAATCCATACCTCAAAAATTTTGGTGTAATCTTGTTGATACCTCAACATACATACTCAATCGAGTCTTAATTAGACCAATCTTAGGTAAACTCCATATGAGTTACTCCGTGGCAAAAGCCTACTTTAAATCATTTAGAGTCTTTGGAAGAAAATGCTTCATTCTTAACACTAAAGATTACCTTACAAAATTTGATCCTAAATCAACCAAGGTATCTTTTAGGTTACTCGCCTAATAGCAAAGCCTCGTCATATTAAACAAAGAAACAATAAAGGTAGAAGAGTCATTAAACATAAAATTTGATGAAAGTCCACCCAAACCCTCTCCACCTCTTGTCGATGACGAGATCATAGAAAGTGAAGCTATTGTAATTAAGAAAAAGATTAACGAAGAAGATGAACCTTCAATTAGTGAAATCACAAACATTAAAGAGTCCAAAGATCACCCGTAGATAAGGTCATAGGAAAGCTAAGCGAACGAACATTAAGGTCTCAAGTTCAAAACCTAAGTAGCTTATTTTGTTTTGTTTCAACTATAGAACCTAAGAACACACAAGAAGCCATAAAAGATGAAAGTTGGGTAATGGCTATGCAAGAAGAATTAAATCAATTTTTTATAATGATGTTTGGACACTTGTCCTCCACCTAGTAATCAAACCGTAATAGGAACAAAATGGGTGTATAAAAACATATTAGATGCAAGCGGAGTAGTATCTAGGAACAAAGCTAGACTCGTTGCCCAAGGGTATAACCAACAAGAAGGAATAGACTTTGATGAGACCTATGCCCCGTGGCTAGATTAGAGTCTATAAGAATACTTCTTGCGTATGCTTGTGCTAATGATCTAAAGCTTTATCAAATGGATGTCAAAAGCGCTTTTCTAAATGGTCTTATTAATGAAGAAGTATATGTAGCTCAACCTCCGGCTTCATCGATTTTGAAAAACCCAAACACGTTTATAAATTAAAGAAAGCCCTTTATGGTCTTAAACAAGCTCCAAAAGCTTGGTATGATAGACTCAAGTCCTTTTAATTAAACATAACTATACCATGGGGTTAGTTGACAACACACTATTTACTAAGAAAAGGAGTCACACATAATCATAGTACAAATATCGTAGATGATATTATATTCGGATCCACTTGTCAAGACATGTGTGATGATTTCTCTAAAATCATGCATGACGAGTTCGAGATGAGTATGATAGGAGAACTTAGCTTCTTTCTTGGTCTACAAATTAAACAAGTAGAAGATGGTATCTTCTTCAATCAATCTAAATACATCAAGGAGATGTTAAAGAAATTTGGTCTAGAAGAGTCGAAACCAATTAGGACACCCATGTCATCCGACACCAAACTAACAAAAGATGAAGACGGTGAATCCGTAGATAATACTAAATATCGTGGCATGATAGGTAGTCTCCTCTACCTCACGGCAAGTAGGCGGATATCATGTTTAGTGTCCGCTTATGTGCTAGGTTTCAAGAAAACCCCAAAACTTCACACCTAGAAGCCGTAAAAGAATTTTAGATACATTAAGGGTACAACACAATTAGGATTATGGTATCCTAAGGCACGGTGTAGAAACAATTGTATATGCGATTCGACCATGCGGGATTACGTTGATAGAAAAGTACAAGTGGGTGTGTACTTTCATGGGATGTTGTTTAACATCGTGGTTTTCTAAGAAACAAACGGCTCTAGCAATATCAACAACCGAGGCCGAGTACGTCTCACGGCAAAGCATGCCAACAAGCACTATGGATGAAACAAGCGTTAGTAGACTACGACATTCATCTAAGCGACATAGCCATTCTATGTGATAACAAAGGTGCCATCGACTTAAGCAAGAATCCGGTATTACATTCTCGCACCAAGCATATAGAGATTCGTCATCACTTCTTAAGAGACAATGTTCAAAAGGGAACATTTCTATTGAGAAGGTAGCATCCGAAGATAACATAGCCGACGTCCTCACCAAACCGTTGAAGGGGAACAATTCAACCTACTTCGTCTTGGTCTTGGTTTAATGGAACACACGTCGTAATTTATTTTGACTCTACAAGGTATGTAAACACTAGCCTTCTTCCTCTCGAGTCTAGGATCTCTATTTCACGCACAACTCACAAACAATACGGAATTTTCAAACCCAAAGATAAGTTTTTTTTACTTATAGCTCTTTACTTTTATATACACATTTTCAAAGAAAACCTACTTTCACAATGTTTTCTAAAGGATGATACCTTCCAGTATCAATTTCACAAAAGCAATTTCTCACGTCTAGGACAAATCGCTTTTCATTATTAATACAAAGTGAAAACCCGCTTTCATTGCATCTCATGTCTTTTGAATGCTAAAGGGACACATAACTAATATGTGTTTTCGGGTACATTCATTTAAGCTACAATGAATTAGGAGCATTGACAACACAAGATTACGTACTTATGTACTAAATATGTGTTTTCGGGTTATCTCAATAGGATACTTCTTATACTTCTAGTTTAGTTTTTATTTCGTTTTAGGGTCGAGATAACCGCAACTCCAAATAGTTTGCATATAGGCACACAATAGGCAAAAATATTTCCAAAAGGAGAATTTTGTCTTTGCTGAAACACGGACCCACGGATCCCAGCCTTCATGCTTGGACGGATCCTCATGGGAAGGATCCATGGATCCGTGTATCTGTAAGTGTTTTCAACTTCTATTTTGTCATTTTGGATGAAATATCCACATTTGTCTTATTTTTGGGAGTATGCTCTTTAATGCTTGTGTTCTCATGATCACATGCCTTGAATTCATATCTAATCATTAGATTTTAATCAACATTTTGGGTCAAGCATTCATTACAATGTGTTGTTTTTCTATATATATAACTCCCAAAATGCTTGCCTACTCCATCTCCTTCTCACAAACACACTTCATAATGTCATCCAAAACCCTTTAGGAGAATCATCTAGTACAAACAATCATGATATCCAAACCTTTGTACTTCCACCATCCAAAATACCACAATCAAATGCTAGGATATCCGCCTGGGATTAGTATCCGATCTTGTTGTTTAGCAAAACCAACCTCAAATGATTCATCCTCAAATAACTCACCACAATATGCTTCCATTATAGCACCACCCTCATCACCAACAAGTACACCAACTTCATCACCACCTAAAATAACTCTTTGGAACTCCTTAGGACTCCAACAAGATCTACCCAACCTAAAGAAAAGAAATAGTCTTTTCCACACCCCCACATCACCAAATACTATTTTTCAAGATTTTGAAACATCACCACCTCTAGCTCCCATCACATCACAAGAACATCTAGGTTCTTTTCCACCACCACATACAAACATTCCGGATTTTGATCCATATTTTCCTATTTTTCCACCACAACTTCCGCATAACTCAAATCAAACAACCCGGAAAACTTCCGCACTCATTACCCACATCATCTACATTGTGAACATTGCCAATCCACTAGGAAATTGCAATAGAAGTTAGGGAAGAAATCGTTTCATACTCAACCTCATCCTTGATCGCATCAATACAATTACTCATCAAAACCTCCATCCATAACCTTATGCAAGCATGGAAGGAATTTCTACTACTATTTTCACTTTTTATATCTTTTTGTCATTTTCAAGAACAAGTCGTGTTCTTATTTTTACATGCTTGTAAGTGGCTTAACTACCACTACAATTTGTCGCTTTATTACAAGGCCTTGTTTACATACCTTGGCTCCCTATCTTGTTTCTCGACAACCATAAGATCAATTAAGCATGTTACTAACTTTCTTTTGTAGATTTTTCTTCTCTTGGCCCAAACTAGGGGAGCTACCGTCAAGGGAGTAAGTAGACTACTTTTTCCTCCAAGGTTAACTTTTGTTTCGACAAAAGGGGAGAAGAAGTAAAACTTAGGAGCTTTCAAAACTTACATTTATTCTTAAGTTTACTCATCATAACATTATATTTTGTCATCAACAAAAGGGGAGATTGTTAATACAAATAAACCGTAAAAGCGTTTATTAATATTTTGCGATCTCTTTGTGTTTTGTTGATAACATATACAATGTTGTCTTAAGTATAATTATAAGGATACATGTTATTTTGTAAAGCATTTACATATAATCTTTAAATACGAAAATGTAGTAACAAAAGCATTTGTTGTAATAGTTAATTATGATGGGTAAAATCGAACCCATGGATCTTAACCCATACCCAAAGAGACTTGATACCATGTATACTTAGATACATTGAATCTAGATATAAACCATGACCCATAACCAAAAACCCATGGGCAAAGAGGAGCGTTCCACGGATCCCTAGCTTTGTGCTAGCGGATCCCAAGTGGAAGGATCGTGGATCCGTGTGAGCGGTGAGGAAATTTGCCTATAAATAGAGAGCCATTTCTTCATTCTAACTCACCCTCTTCTTACTAAATCTCTCATACACTCTCATTCTCTTCTAACATATAGATCACTTGATCTAGAGTTGTTCTTCTTTTCTTTCTATTTGTGATTCTCCTATAGGTCCTTCTCTAAGGCGAGATCACGAGCATTCTAAGTCATCCAAGCAAGGGTCCTTGATTGATTTGTCACTCCGCAAGATTTACTGGCGAAGATCTTGTGTTTGATATTTCACATATTTTTGTGTAATAGTTGTGTTGGTTTGGTCCACCGTGCTACGGACTCGGTATCTAGCTTTGTACCGGATAAAGTGTAAGCAATGTTGTGAAGGCTTCTCCGCCAAGTGAAGGAGTTTGTTGACATAGTGCTTGAACTCTCGAGTAGGTGACTCGGGAGTGGAGTAGGCAAGGAAGGTGTCCTTGTAGCCGAACCACTATAAATCGGTTGTGTCATTTCTATCCCTTATCTTTGTTTATTTACTTACATTATCATTAGATCTATCGTTCAACATCCATACGATTTCACATAATATCGAATCTAAAGTTTTGAAATCAACTTAAATCGGCAAAACTATTCAACCCCTTCTAGTTTTCCACAAAAAGTATTATAAGACACATGAAAACAGTACTTAGAAATCCACATAAAAGTACATTTTTTTGTACTTTTGTGTGGGTTTTTATATATTTTTTGTACTTTTTGATGTATTTGACTTATCCCTTTGTATACTTTTCTATACTTTTTTATATACTTAACTTATCCCTGAGGAAACAAGTTAGAAAAATCCTTATTAAAATTATGGTTAGCTATAAATTATTTGCTTTCTTCTTTTGTATATGCATCATTAATTTAAATAAATAAAAAAACATAGCTCCCAAGGTATTTTTTTTAGTTTACTACTGATATTAGGGTTGAGCATCGCACACCCAAAACTGACTAGACCGAGAAAACCGACCGGGCCGATCGAAAACCGACTAAACCGCAGAACCAGCGGTCCAGTTTCGGTCCCAACTTTTTCCTTATTTCGGTCTTAGTCCAGTTCGGTCCGATTTGGTCCTGTCCGGTCTGATCTTACGTACAAACCGACCAATAATGCTTTTTTGGACTAGACTGACCGAAGGACCGGACCAGCCCGAAACTGACCAAACACATTCGATTCGGTCCTCGGTCCGTGGTTTTGGTCTAATTCGATCTCGGTCCGATCCAGTCTTAGACCGATGCTCAACCCTCATTGATATGTTGCATTTTGTTTTAACAAATTAAGTTAATTGAATAACAATATAAATAATTCATAAAATTTAACTTATTTTGGTTTGTTTAGAATACATATCAACCTTGTGTCTGGTACCTAAAACTAATAATAATAATATTATAAATGCTTCTAACTTTAAAAAGTTTGAAAAGTTAACGGGTTGACCTAACCCAAGTTGTTTGACCCGCGACCCATTTGACCCAAATATGACTCATTTGACCCGTAACCCATTTGACCCATGACCTAATCCAACCCAATTGCTACCTCTAGTATAATTCTAATACCAACCAAATGGGTTATGGATTAAACGGGTCATATATTAAAAATGGGTCAAACGGGTCGCAATTTTAATATACGATCCATTTGACCCATAACCCATTCAATGTTCTCGCTTGGAAAGTAAGGTTGGATTGTCTACCTACTAGGCTCAATATTTCTCGAAGAGGGATGGATATTGAATCCATCCTTTGTCCAAATTATGGTTAGGCGGTGGAATCTACTGGTCATATTTTCTTTGCTTGTCTCATAGCGGGAGAGGTTTATCGTAAGACCACTGTTTGGTGGGATTGCAATTTTGTGGATGTTTCTTCGTATGAGGAATGGTTGGTTTGAATTTCGAATCTTCGAATTCATTCTAAGCTTAAACAGGTACTGGAAGGTGTTTGCTACATCATGTGGTGGCTTGTTTGGAGTTTTCGTAAAATAGTTCTTTTTGGTTCCGGTATTCCTTTGAAAACGGCTTTATTCGATGATACAGTGGCTCATTCACGTTTTTGGTGTAGATATAGATGCAATGCTTCTTTAGTTTGGTAGATTGGCTTAAAAATCCGTATCTTGTATCCTTGTAATTTTCCTAGCTCCTTGCTAGTTCTTTAATAAAAATCGCCGTCAAAAAAGAAAAATCAAATGGAAATAATGGTGTGCAGACCTGACCACCATGACGAGTACTACTACTACTACTACTACTACTACTAGGATTTGTTGTTATCAGCAAGAATAGGCTTATTAGTATCAAGATAAACTTTTTTCCTCTTCAATAGTTTCCACAAAATCATTTAGATCCATCTCTTGATTCATCCATCTTGACACTGGTGTTGATGTCCTCATCTGATCAATTTTCTTGACTAAATTCCTCAAATCAAAATCACCATTTTCAATGTATAGTGCTACTTTCCCCAATCCAACAACCACAACATATCTATTCGAGCACAAAATTATTGCTATTATCGATCGGATCTATAGTATCCACACCCTTGCGCTTAACACCCCCTTCTTTGTACTTCAAAAGAGCCATAAATGAGCATTTATCCACAGTTTCTTTACCAAGTTTTCATCTAAAAAAAGCTCACCATGGTTTTTGTTTATGAAAACAGGTGGACATCTCTTTTTTTTAGAAAGGAAACATATAATTAAGAACCTCGAAAGAGATTAAAATACAATACAAAGCGCCCCCAACTCAATTAACAAGATAATTGAGAGAGAAAGGGGCCCAAAAAGAAAAATTGGCATACCAGCTCAAACATCAAACATATATCTTACCATTGAATTACCAAGCAACTGACTCAAGTACTACTAGAAGACTAAATGACTGTCACAATAATATTAAAATACAGTTCTTGACTCTTGAAAATATTGTACCAACTAATGCAAACTATGCATTGCAGGTGTCCACTGATGAAAACTATGCATTGCAAAATTCCAATCTTTAAACCATCAATCTGTCATAAACCAGGTATGTACCCACATAACTTATTTTACTTGACTACTAATAACATATGGAATTACCTTAGAAAGACAGTAGGTTGTACTGGCCAAAGCAAACCCTAATTAAACACACATTGTCAGTCCCACAATTCACTGCAGCCGATCATTGAGAGCAGACAAGGACACAAAACATCAACATGTGGTCGGTGCACCCACTAACCAATGTTAAATGCTTATACCCCAATGCACCCCAAGATCAACCCACAACCTTAAAGCGAAGTAAAATTTCACTTTTGAACTCACGATGTCCCACTTGCTTTCACAATCGAACCAACCAAATATTGCGATGTGCTTACCGCTAACTCTAACGATCGACATAACATGTGTTGCTATATAAGAATGTTCCAGGTCTCGTAACCATTGTTGCCAATCTATCACTTTATATTTCTTTGATCTTCTCGTTATCCATTCGTAGTTTTTGAGTTGAATATCTTGTAAAATCTTGTTAACACTTGAAATTTTATTGCCAAACACACGAGCGTTTCTCTCTTTCCAAATGAAGTATCCGGAAGTCCAAATTACCGCTTGCCAAATTCCCAATAGAGAGATAGGAACATTAACATTTCCATTATGAGAAAGAATTTCCTCAATAGTAAAGGCGCTAACATTCCCCACCTTTCACCAAATAAATAGTTTGATCCATATACTCATTGCTAAATCACAAGTGACTAAACAATGAGCACATGTTTCCACACTATCGTACATGATGCACAAAGTACCAAATCCAAATCAATTCCTCTCCTATCAAGTTACTCTCGTACCGGAAGTCCCCTAAACAAAGATGTTGACCTTTTAAGGTACAAATTTGTTCCAAAGCGTGTCATGAGCACCACCTTCCCTTTGAAGTATCTTCTCCTCGATCAAACCCGTTAACATTTTGACTTTGGAACCGCCTCCTTCATCAAGCGCCCACCACCACCTAAAAAATGAGAAAAAAAATATTTTGATATACAATAATGTACAAGAACACAAGAATGAGAGGAAGAGATATTTTTATTCATTCAGTGGTAATCTCAATAGGTTACAAATGTGTAGTACTTATAGGGTAAATAAGTAATGCTAAATTTAATTTATATCTTTCAAGCTTCAAATGTCAATCTTCCGAAGCAGTTGCTTAAACATTTTTTTTACGGCAAAGATTTGTAATGAAGTCCATCGAATAATTGATATCATGAATATGCCCTGCAAAGATGACAAAATATATGTGTAGCTTCCGACCCAATATCACATTGGTTGGAAAATATAAATTGCTAATACAAATATTAAAAGTGAAAAATACACTCTCATGTCACATTTGAATTATTAAAGCGTCAGTTGCACTTATGTATGGTACTTTAGGACTAATCATTTTTCAGAGACAAGTGCAAAAAACAATTCATATAATATGCGTCCAAACGATTCTTATCCATATAAGGATTCATTCAATTTGATCAAGTAAAGTTCTTGAGAACTTTATTAATTGCTTTAAGAAGTTGAAGTTGCTAGACATGCTTGAGGCATTATAGATCCTTCATGGAATATGAGAGCTCTAATAAAACTCATTTAGAGCGAATTAAATACTTCTATATTGGCCGTCTCATAAAATATCAATAAGATATTTATATCCACCACGAGACAATATGTCTCTTAAATATCAACTTCGTGTTTTGGTGAATTTTCTTATTCACACTTCATGTCTTAAAGGACATAACTTTTGAGTTCTTATTTTTTATTCGTACAAAGACTGATGTATATCCAATAGATTTTACACATTCATGTGTATGGACTTCATGTCCCAATAGTTCTCGTATTTTCACGAGATTATGTCTTTTCACGTTGGCCAATCGTTTCATTGAGCGCACTTTTGAATAACGATTGATATATGATCCTCATTATGCATAATAGCAAGAGCTATATTGTATGTAAACAAATTTATCGACGTCATTTTTGTTTCGATTCCATATGATTTTAGACATCATAGAATTTATTGGGATCTCATTAGCTATATGAGGTTCCTTTGGAACCTCCATGTCTAGTGTCTCTTTATGAGACTGTCATGAGGTCTTTTATACCTCGAACAACCATCTTGTTTTCATGCTCCAATCGAGGATTTTATTTGGAATCGATTTGTCTACCATGCTTGAGGCATGTCATAATAAAATAGTTTCCTTGAGGGACAACTTCTAATTAGAGCGTGAGTAGCTGAAATTTTGCTTTTGGCCAATGCTTATTTATGGCTATTAGATTATCCATTGAATAATCAATTCATAAAAAATTTCTTTCGAGGATCAACAGAATATGATAATTCATTCCGAGTTTGCAGCTACTTCTCTCCTCCTGAAGGAATTATCCATCTTCTATATCCCATATATGTGCATTTAGGTGGAGTTGCACACAAAAAATAAAAATGGGATATGTTTGGTTTATAACCAAAACCAATTATAAAAGGGAGGATTTATAATAACATATTGGCATGATGCTAATTTTGTTGTTGTGCATATTATAATATGGCCCCATACAACAACACAAGTTTTTCTCTCAGTTTGATAATTTAGAAGTTATTCATCGAATTTTCATGATGAAATACTTACTCTAGAATGTTAGGCTCGCATTGAGCTATTAATCATGCAAATTTGAGGTTGCGATTTAATGACCATTTAGACGATGCATCGATTTTAAACTCTAAATGGTTCATACAATGGATTTGTATGCTTACATATATCCATTTGTTTTCTTTCCTATTAAAATTGAGGAATTTAATCCCCATTCTAGTCGATAGAATAATAATCAACTTTCTTTGAGAGATAATAACATTAGATTGAAGAATCTTATTCTTCTATAGCTTTCGCATCATTAATGATTCAGGATGGTGTAACTGGTCATGCCAAAAATATTATAATTATTATTGCTCATAAACTTAAATTTATGGCAATGATTAGCTTTTACTAATCTTTATATAATGCATGTCGAGTAAGATATAAAAGAATGTAATGTATCTTTAATACTTAACTTCGTTTTACATGACAATTTTATATTTCTTTTGTGGAGCAAAATGCGCTAGCACAGATTTTTAAATTTATGAATATAGTGTGTAATATTTTTGACACACTTGTATTTCATATACATCACATTGCATTTTTTCATAAATAGCATTTTTGTTTGCTCCTTTCTTATTGTATTTTCGCCACTACTAGTGGTTCGTTATTGCCATACTACCTCGACCATAGCATTTACCATGATAAATGATCTTTAACCATTTCTCGTTACATTATCACATTCACATGAGGGAATGAGGATCTTATATTGATCATTTTATCTCATTCACTTGAAGGAATGGAGATTTTTATGTTGCAACTTGAGGTTGCCAACCAGTTTCTTTTAACACGACAATATGGAGAAAATTTAGTAAACGGGTTTATCGTGTTTGTTCAAACATTCCCATTTCTTTAATATCAAATCATCGTTCTCGATATATGAGTATATTCGAGGCATTAACCATCTCATCACATTTTTTTCTTTTCATCATTTAGATGTACTACTTAATATTGCGAAAAATGCGCTCGCATTTGCAAGAATCTCTTGCTTTGATGGTCAAGTATTTCTTTTAACTAGTTTGTTTAGCTCAGTAAGACCTATCAAGCACCTTACTAGCGTGTGAGCGTATGTAAGGTATTATCTTGATATTTTTCTTTTCAACTTGCATTTGTCAACTGCTTTCTTTCTTTCTTTTTTTTTTTCTTTAGAGAGCCAACTTGATGATCATTAGATTGACCTTGTCCATATTGTCAATATGTATATTGATCATCATTATCGTTGTCACATTCATTTTAAAGAATGGACTAATAGTTGAGCAAGCTTATATTTTCTATCCAAAAACTCCAGCAACAAGAACCCATACCAGCTCATGATACTCTCTAATAACCATGTGCTCGATATTTATGCATTACAATGCATAATACTCGCATCATGCTGCAATGTTCATCTTTGAACTTGCAACTTGAGGTTGCTATGTCCGACAACAACAAGAACTTATATTAGTTCATGAAACTTAAAATCCGCGTTCTCGATATTGCTGCTACATGAGCATACTCGAGGAATTAAGTTTCTCATCACACATTTTTTTTAATATTGTAAAAATTGTGCTCACTTACATATGTATTCCATTACACAATGAGATGCCTTAATCATTATGAGCATTTACAAATTTGCAAAGATGCTTGACAAAATCTGTTTTCTAACTTTGTCATAGCTTTAGAGGATATTCACAGTTAATAAAATACTTTGTTTGAACACATCCATTCATAAGTAAAAGTAGTTAAATTTCTAGTTATTACCAAGTGTGATGGAATATCACGACTATTTTAAAACATATATTAGAGGAGTATGTGTGATACAACTTGGAAGCACAAAAATTTGCTTCCTGTAAAACTAATATTTGACACTCCGTATATATTTAACGTGGAAGATGGAATAAACAAATATGTTTCATATTCTTTAGATAAACAAATTCGCTAAATATCATTAACTTATGATGATGAAAGGAAAAAAAATCAATTTCCAAGAATATGTACCACATTACAAATTCATAAACTCATTCAAGATTATCATATATCACCATGTTAAAGAAAATTTTTACATATTTTACATCACAAAATTTGCATATATCACCGCAAAATCAATTTTAATGTACTTGTAGTTCATATAATGACAACGCACATGTAATTTTTCATATATATGATCAAGGGTTTAAAGCAAATATCATCACAGCAATGTATGACATTTTTTTTTTTTTTTTTTTTTAAGATGATAATAAATTATACAATGTATGACGTTTATCATAGCAATGCATGACATTAAATTATCACAACAATCCACATTAAATTATCACAATAAAACAATTTGTAAGTTAGTAATAATCACAACTTCGACTTTAAAAAAAATCGTTAGAAGTAAAAATCAAACAGCAATATAGAAACTATCACAATTATTCGTTAAAAGCCTTTATGATATTTAACCAATCACTTAACCAGTTATAGTATGTCATAGTTAACATGCCTTTATCCATTTATTTTACCTCATAAAGTATTTCTTATATAAAGATGTTTCTATGCTTCTATGATATTCATATGACAATGAAATTTTAAATGCATACAAAAATACAATGAATAATTAATTAAACAATTAACAAGAATAGAACTTGAGGATCTAAAGATACTCATAAAAATAGTGTGTTATGCTATTTGATTCTCTTGAGGGAATCATAATAAAACTTGAGGTTTTATTTATTTATTTTTTTTAACATACCATTAGGTTATGTTATTGATTCTATACATTGAATCAAAGTAGAACTTGAGGTTCTAATAACCTTTTTCTTTTCAACATAACATGAGGTTATGATATTGATCTTTATAAAAAGATCATATTAGAACTTGAGGTTCTAATAAACTTTTTTTTTCAACATAACATGAGGTTATTATAATGATCTTTATAAAAAAGATCATATTAGAACTTGAGGTGCTAATAAACTTTTTTTTTCAACATAACATGAGGTTATGATATTGATCTTTATGATATTGATCTTTATAAAATGATCTTATTAGAACTTGAGGTTCTAATAAACTTTTTTCTTTCAACATAACATGATGTTATGATATTGATCTTTATGAAAGGATCATATTAGAACTTGAGGTTCTAATAATTTTTTTTTTTTTTTTTTTTATTATTATTATTTTTTTGAATTTAACAGATTAACAAAGTTAAAACACTTTTTTTTTTGTCAAAATAATTTGTGCTCAACATACACCACATTAACTTTATTGATTGATGAACTGAAGTCAAAACATTTATTTAATTGTATGTCATAAACAATTAAATGTAATTTGTCAAAATAATTTATTGATTGATCAATAAAATTCAGAACACTTATTTAATCGTAAGTGATAAAACAATAAAATCATGGTAAAAGATTTACCTTCATAGTTGAACCGCACAATTCGAATCGGTGGACCTTATTTTCTTTTAAAATCAAACATGATATTGGAACCTCATGAATGGACTGTTGATGTGATGATCATGCCCGATGAAAAAAAATGCTAAATTGTTCTTAGCAACCCTAATTTTTATTTTTATTTTATTTTATTTTGGAACAATCTTGCTGATAACGTGTTATACAATAATGTACAAGAACACGAGAATGAGAGGAAGAGAGATTTTTGTTCATTCAGTGGTAATCTCAATAGGTTACAAATGTGTAGTACTTATACGGTAAATAAGTACATGCTAAACCCTAATAGGCTAATGGGCTAGTAAGATAATAGTGAATATATATAATTCCATAATATTTACAACATAATTATAAATGTTATTAAACAAGTCAAAATATTCTAGGAAAAATGATACTATCATCCCTTCCCCTGTTTTCTTATTCAGTCACCCCATTTATCAACCAAAAACTGAACTAATTTCATCCCGAACGAGCACAAATCCTACTTAGTTGTACTATGTCCCATCCTCTTACTTTAATAATGCTAATTTGTATGTCAAGAATTAGTGCTTAGACTTAGAATAATTTTTTTTCCCTCTCTCAAAGTATAACTGATTTCCTTAATGTGACTTTTAGCATGTGTCGTATCACTATCACCTAAATTTAGGTGCTTAAAATGTGTTTATGGATTTTTTTTATGTAAGTTGAGTTTCTGCATAATCTAATGGCCGAAAGTTTACAAATGATGGTATTGAACAAATGTATAAATAGGTTGACATGTTGATGTTTAGATGAGTTGTTTGAATACGTGTTCATATTTGTATTCGTGATTTTTTATTATTTTTTTTCATTTTGGAATAAAAATGTTTTATTATTTATTCATTTTGATTGAGAAAATGTTACAAGGGAGAATACAAATGACTGGAGGTGTGTTGTGTCAAATGAGTGAACTCCTATTTATATTACTATACTATGTACATAAAATGTTATACACTATTCTTGAATGGATCATTCTATGAACTTTCTATAAGAGCATGAGGTGTCATGGCTTAGCCACTTCTCTTCACTTGGGCTCTACATGTGCCACATCACTTCAACACACCAACATAAAAATACAGGTATGTACCCACATGACTTATTTTACGTGACTACTAATAACATATGGCTTTACCTTGGAAAGACAGTAGGTTGTACTGGCCAAAGCAAAGCCTAATTAAACACAAACTTTCAATCCCACAATTCACTGCAGCCGATCATTGAGAGTAGACAAGGACACAAAACATCAACATGTGGTCGGACACATCCACTAACCAATGTTAAATGCTTCATACCCCAGTGCACCCCAAGATCAACCCACAACCTTAAACTGAAGTAAAATTTCACTTTTGAACCTCTTGCTTTCACAATCAGAACCAACCAAATATTGCAGTGTGCTTACCTACTAACTCTAACTGATTGACATAACATGTGTTGCTATACAAGAATGTTCCGAGGGTCTCGTAACCATTGTTGCCAATCTATCACTTTATATTTCTTTGATCTTCTCGTTATCCATTCGTAGCTTTTGAGTTGAATATCTTGTAAAATCTTGTTAACACTTGAAACTTTATTGCCAAACACACGAGCGTTTCTCTCTTTCCAAATGAAGTATCCGGAAGTCCAAATTACCGCTTTCCAAATGCCCAATAGAGAGGTAGGAACATTAACGTTTCCATTATGAGAAAGAATTTCCTCAATAGTAAAGGCGCTAACGTTCCCCGCCTTTCACCAAATAAATAGTTTGATCCATATACTCATTGCTAAATCACAAGTGACTAAACAATGAGCACATCACACTATCGTTACACGATGCACAAAGTACCAAATCCAAATCAATTCCTCTCCTATCAAGTTCCACTCGTACTGGAAGTCCCCCAAACAAAGATGTTGACCTTTTAAGGTATCAATTTGTTCCAAAGCGTGTCATCAGCACCACCTTCCCTTTGAAGTATCTTCTCCTCGATCAAACCCGTTAACATTTTGACTTTGGAACCGCTCCTTCATCAAGCGCCCACCACCATCTATCCCTACAGGTGGACAACTCTTATTGTAATACGATTTTTTTCCAAGTCAAATTCTTTAAAATAATCTATAAACTTCAATAACACCTAAAAAATGAGAAAAAATAATTATAATTAAATGCTGTTAAACAAGTCAAAATATTCTAAGAAAAATGATACTATCATCCCTTCCCTGTTTTCTTATTTAGTCACCCCATTTATCAACCAAAAACCGAACTAATTTCATCCCGAACCAGCACAAATCCTACTTAGTTGTACTATGTCTCATCCTCTTACTTTAATAATGCTAATTTGTATGTCAAGAATTCATGTTAGAACATTTTTTTTTTTCTTAAAGTATAACTGATTTCCTTAATGTGACTTTTAGCATGTGTCGTATCACTATCACCTAAATTTAGGTGCTTAAAATGTGTTTATGGATTTTTTTTTATGTAAGTTGAGTTTTTGCATAATTTAATGGCTGAAACTTTACAAATGATGGTATTGACCAAATGTATAAATAGGTTGACGATGAGTTGTTTGAATACGTGTTCATCTTTGTATTCGTGATTTTATTTTTTTATATTTTATTTATTTTCTTTTTTTCATTTTGGAATAAAAATGTTTTATTATTTATTGATTTTTATTGAGAAAATGGTACAAGGGGAATACACATGATTGGAGGTGTGTTGTGTCAAATGAGGGCATTCCTATTTATATTACTATACCATATATGTACATAAAATGTTATACACTATTCTTGAATGGATTATTCTATTAACTTTCTATAAACTTCCACAAGGTTTTAAATGAGGAGTTAACACTCTTCTTAAATAACTCATCGTTCCTAATATTTACTTTACAGAAAACTTATAATTAAAGAAAAAACATATTACACATTAAGTTAAAATGGGATTATTACGTCACTTACCAGAGGGAACATGACCATCACAATCCACCACCGACGAGCCAATGCATTCTTCTTCAAACAAAGAGCCATCATCATGATGCGAAGAATGCGGAGATCAAGCAGGAAGCATTGAACCTCTCTTCATATATCACGACTGGAAAGGTTATTGCCATTGAGGGTAATATTGACCCCCATTATGTTAGACATTAGTACCAGACCTTTGAGAAAAAGAAGGAGCTTTGAGTCAAAGTCTAGTCTCCCCACCTCTAGTAATTTTCCAGGATCCTTATTGACAGATTTGACAGAGTTGATGTTTCTTCCCAGGGTCGATAATCCCTCAATTACCAGTCATGTCAAAGGACACGAGGAATGTTTTCATCCCAAAGCTAATTATATTATCGGACCACTGATGCAGCCAAACACCAAACACCATTTGCATCCAGGATTTTAGCCGCAAATTATTTGGAATTCCACTCGAACAATAACGAAATCCCACCTATATTTTTGACATTGCAATCTCATAGACTACTATTTTTCACACTAAACACAAAAAGTGTTAGACGCCGAAAAGTTCAATTCATTAAAATGGAGGGCTTTACCCATTTTGAGTCTTTGCGGCGATGAGTTCAACCCCTGTGAAAGTCAAATATTATGACTTATAAAATAAAAAGGTGCAGGAAAATTTTGGGTGGTGACTCTAGTTTTTTTACTAAAAGCGGCAGAAAAAATATTCATTAGTGGTTTATAATTATAACTAACTGTGTTATCTATAGCGGGTTCAAAATCAAAACTGGACTTAATCACACTTTATTTTCACTAATTTAACATTAAGTAAGTGAATGTGAGCATGGGAGATGTGAGACATAGAGAGTCCTAATTAAGTATTAAAACACTGTTAACAATCTAAAGATAAAATTTAAGTCAAGCATTTATTGTTTTAGCCACTATCTAATTATAAAGGAAAAACTGTAAGCCAAAATTAATTTGACAAAATAAAAGAAAAGTTTTTTATATAAAAATATTCTTAAAATTCTTTTTATTTATTATGATTATATTTATACATGTCTAAATTATTTCATGAAGTACAAATTTTATGTAATACTAAAGTATTCTTTTGCAATTAATACCCAAACTAAAATTTAATGCAAATACATTCCAAAAAAATTGATTAATGCTGAGTTCAATATTAAATTCCAATTTCCAAGATATTGCCATGATTATCGAAAGGTTCAACTTTAAATTCTAATTTTGGTATATTTTGTTTCACCTCCATGCTAAATGAAATAAAATAAAAAATTAATGCTCATATTCAATTTTTAATTTCAATTTAGATGGTAATTTGTTTTACCTCATGCAAATTGAAATAAAATAAACTACAAACAACAACGTGAATAGTGATAAATTTCAACATTGTCGACGTGTTTTACATTTTTAATTGATTGAACAAGTGTTAGAAGATTTTTCATATGTAGGCTAAATATCAACAAAATGAGAAATGTATTTTGTTATTATAGTGATATAAACTAAAATAAAATATATGATTTAAAACATTGTTATATAGTAGAAGCATTTCATATGAATAATATAATTAAAGTCTACTTATTTGATTCTTTTTCTTTTACACGAATTAAATATTAGCAGGGTACCCTCGCAATGCGGCGGCGGGTACCATATGACTAAATTTTATGGCGGCGGGTAAACTCGGCCTTATTGCTAATGTTTTAGATGTGCGTGAGAGAGATATGAAATGGTTTGTGTGTATTTATATTGTAGATGCGGTTATATATTTTTAATAATCATTACCGCTAATAATGATTTTTAGCGGTTACACATTTTTAATAATGGGTTATAAATGATTTGAAATATGTATTTAATTTTGTGAAAACTTCTGCATTTAATTTTGAATAATTAGATGTATTGGATTTTAAGCATTCCTCTTACAGTAAGCTTGTAAGCTTTTTTTTTTTTTTAATATTTCCTTTTTAAGAATGGCCTAAATATATTATAATGTAATTAATATATCACGCATAATATTATTAAATATATCAACCTACTTTCAATGCTAATGGCTTCCAAAAAAATAAATTAATGCTCATAGGTTCAATATTAAATTTCAACTTTCAAGATATTTTGTTTTGCCACCATGATTATTGAAATAAAATTATATCAATACCCAAAGGTTCAACTTAAATTCTAATTTTGATGGTATTTTGTTTCACCTCTATGCTAAATGAAATAAAATAATAAGTTAATGATGATAGGTTCAATTTTAAATTTCAATTTTGATGGGATTTTGTTTCACCTCTATGCTAACTGAAATAAATTAAACTACAAACAACAACATAAATAGTGATAAATTTCAGCATTGTCGATGATGTTATATTTTCCAAAATATCAAAGTGTTAGAAAATATGTCATATGTAGGCTAAATATCAACAAAAAGAGAATTGTATTTTATTATTATTATGATATAAAATAAAATAAAATAAAACAAAATATATAATTTAAAGCAGTATTATATAATATATTCATTTCATATGAATAATTAAAGTCTACTTAATTCATTCTTTTTCTATTACATGAATTAAATATTTCATGCATAATATTATTAGTTTGCATTTATTATTCAAACATGACATTAATTCATCTTTTTCTTATTTAACTACTATTTTTATTTTTCATCATGTTTAGTGTTACCTTAAATGTTAAACTCCTAAGATCTATGCATTGCTATGCATGCTACATCAACTTTTATTTAAAAAGAAGAATAATGGCTTTAAATATATATATATATATATTTATATATATATATATATATATATATATATATATATATATATATATATATATATATATATATATATATATATATATAATAAATTTCTTCATATTTGTAAAATAATATATTAGATTTAAACATGAACTAGTTTTATTTTACTTAAGGAGTCGATACTTATTTAATAAAAGAAAATAAAAGAAAACAAATAAACTTTTTCAACTCAACTTAGTGTTCCAAAAATAACATAAGATTAACAAAAAGAAATGATATGCCCTTTGAACTTTGTGCCTAGAGATCGTATATTGTTAAGTGTCATAAGTTAATAACCACGCACTGATAACCTATCATCAAAATACTCGTGTTTGATCACTAAAAATGTTAGACGACTCAAGCTCAATTCATGAAACAGATAACTTTACTTGGTTTAAATCTTTATTACACTAGGTTCAAACTTTATAAATTACCCGGTTAAAAAGTCAGAAATAGTTTTTATATAATAAAAAGTGTCATAAGTTGATTAAATTTATGTCTAAAACTTTATTTTGATAACTGGCATAAGTTGATTAAAATGTAATTAAGTGGGTCAAATTATTCACTATATGAATTCATGACATGTAATAGTTGAAATATTTTTCAAAATAATATTAGAAAATTTTAACGTTGCTCATAATAAAAACATGTTTTGTGGGCCCTACTAGTAACTAGTGGACCACATTTGACTAAAATAATAATATATTCTCATTGTTCAAACCTATAAACAATTAAACATTCTTTTTTCCAAAAAACACATACTCTTCATTAGCACAGACACATACATAAATTGTCCCTACGTGCTTACATCATCACTGTTAACCATGATTTTTAACATCACAAGTTCATCCGGTTTCAACACCACAGTTTCATCCGATTTGAGAGTATGTTATCCCATCTCTTTTTATTGATTACATATACTTTTAACTTTTTCTATGAATGCACATGGATATCTATATGTCTATCAACTTTTGTTTTTATATGTATTACCTGTAAAATCAATTCATAGTAATGCCTACCAATTTTGAGTGAACTAACGCATTTACATATTTGTTTATAACTTGGGTCTACTACACTTGATTCTACATCTACATGTATCAAATTTTGATTATACTAATTATGCGTAACTATTCGCAGATTAATTGTGATTTTTAATATATATTTTATCAAATGTATATGTTTTTGTGTTTATTTATGTACATTCTATGTTTGTTGATATAACACAATATAAGTGTGCACTTTTTTCTTATTTCTAATTTTAGTTTATTGATATGAAAAAAATGACACTTGACTCTATCTTAATAAGTATATATCTATTAGCTTTTAATTTTTCTAAACATGTATATAATCATAAATAATGTTGATAGATTTAATCATTTTAAATAGATATATAATCATAAATAACGCTGATTTGATTAATGTATGTATTCTTTTTGCTATTTGTATAATTTGTGTTTAGTTGATATAATATTTGATTCATCTAAATTTTACTTTTCGAATTGTTAAGTATCAAGAATTTTTGTTTTTTTAATGAATGTTACTATATGTGCAGGTGTTTTTATGTATACATTGCATTTATTGATTTAATTGAATTGGCGACACTCCTAATAGTTCATCTTTTGATAATTTTGGTCAAAAATATGTTACATGTGATAGCTAAAAAAAATATGTAATTTAGTATTATTATACTATCAATACAGCTTATATGAATAGTAATTTTCTTTTTAACAAAACATATTATGCATAGAATTAATAAAAGATTAATGTATAGTAATATTGTATATAAAAAATAATACTTATAAAAGATAACTAATAATTAATACTTCATAAAAGATATTTTTTTATTATTAAAATAGTAATAAATGTACCTTTACTAAATATTTTGTAACTTTTTTTTTGGCTTTTAACAAAAGGAGAGTATTTCTCAAACTTTTTTACAAATATGTATAGATAGTAGTATAATTCTGTAAAAGAGTTTCAAACTTTTTTTGATCCACACAATTTTTTTTTCCGTATATTTAATACTTTTTTAGGGGACTTTTGTATATATATCCTCCAAAGATACAAATTGAATATACATCCAATACATGCATAAAAATCGATGTACTTTGGATATTAAAAACTTACGTAGATGATATACATGCAACTTTTTTACTTTTGAAAGGATAAATATGTAATTCCTTATTCTTTTTATGAAAATTTTCCCTTTTTTTCTTGTAAACATAACAAAGACAATACCAAATATTAATAGGATAAGTAAAAGTTTAATCATTTAACTTTTAATAACAAATGGTTTAACTAAGATAAAATATTTTATGGCTGTTATTGTTCATACAATTTTTTTTTATTACCTCTAGTTACTTCAATGATTATACATTTTAAGACATAACTATCTATCATTTTACATTTTGCATCATGAATCGACACCGTTTGAGATAAAAAGTTCACCGCAGCGCACATTATAAAACTACTCATGATGAGAAAAAATGAATTTGTTCATTATATGGTATAAAATAACAAATTACTTTAGTTTTTTTTTTTTTTTTTTTTTTTTCTTTTTTTTAATTTTTTATGGTAATAGCATTTGTTTAATTATTATTTTTTCTTATTATTTTATTTTATTTTACATAAAACAAGAAGAAAAAACTTTGTCAAATCATCATGAACTATTTAAAGTCATTCTCAGTAGCCACATTAAGCATAGTATTTTGTTTTAGTTTTATTTGTCAACCTTGCAATGCGAGGCAGTAAGGATGATAGTTGTTTTATGTTGGAAATTTCGTTTTGCAAAATGAGTTTTTGCAAATTTTGGACACTATTTAATATATGTATATGTTATATATATTTATATTTCTTGGTAGCTTTGCGTTCTCCTCGACGAGAGCTTCGCAACGAGCTAAAGTATGTCCAAAATAGAGTTAATATGAATGAGATATCGTGTCTCAAAGTGGGGCACGTGAAACACAACATTTAGAAAAGTGGGAGTATCCCACATCGCCCAAAACAAGAAGTGAAACCTTGTTTATATAGGAATCTTGATATGAACCTTCAAATTGATTTGTTGGTTTTACTCCAACACTTACGTGAGCGCGCACAGGGGGGGTGCAGATTTCAGGATTTCTGGGCCAAAATGGGTTCGAAGCATCTGAACTCATGCGAGCCCGCGCGACCTGCGGACACGAATGTAGCTCCGAAGGATTTTTGGGCCAAAATGAGTTAACAGATTTTGCATATCAGTTTAATATTGGCAGATATCTTGTCTTGGTTCGGGTTTCCTTTTTCCAGAATTTTCTGTAAATCTATTTAAGGAATAGATTTGAAACTTATTGACAAAGTTTACAGAATATTTGTGTGTAATTAAGATATATGCAAATCGTGTTTATTAGTTAACAGATTTTGCATATCAGTTTAATATTGGCGATATCTTGTCTTGGTGAACAAGATAGGTTTAGCCTATATAATAAACGCCTCATTCGGGCTTTAGACACGTAAAAACGTGAACTCCACCGCAAAGAATTGCTCAATCGAAACGCATGTGTTTTCGTGAATTTTCGAGCAAGTTTGTCACGTCCTATCAGACGTCGCCTTTGGCATTGTACCGGGAAACAGACGGCGAATTTGTTTTAAGGGAATCGTGTTTAACACGAGCCTCTTGCCACGACCTTTACTGCTTTTCTTTAATTGTCGTTCTATAGTGTCTGTCTTCTGCTTCTACCCGTTCTGTCTGTTATTTAGTTTCTGTTATTTATTATTTGTATTCTGATTTCATAAATAAAGTGTACACCGTTTCACACAGTCTTAAAACAGATTCGGTTTAACCTTGTTGAGTTTATTAACAGATTTTATTAACAGATTTTATAAATTGTTTTCTGTCGGAACCTTGTTGAGTTTCTTTGGAAATCAATTTAAATTAAACAGATTTATAACCGATTACAGATCTATAACATTTTTTTAAGCAGTTTTATTATAAGTTTTAACGAAACCAACATAGAGTTTCTATTAAACTGATTTACTCGATACATCAAAACCAAGATAGAGTTTTGTTGAATCAGATCTGGTACAAGTAGATACCATTTAAAATAGTTTGTTTAATTGTTTGTGTTTGAATTTTCGTGGATGACAAACACCACTACCCCTCCCGTGACTACTCCTTCGTGAACGTGGCGGTGGTGCGCCAGCTACTACCACGGTTGCTAATCATGCCGAGAAACCAGAGAAATTCAATGGGCATAATTTCAAGAGGTGGCAATGAAGATGTTCTTCTATCTCACTACTCGAACCTTGCGCGGTTCTTAAAGAGAGCCCACCTAACATGGAACCTCCATGAAGGTCAATCCTCTAATCAACAGTCGCTCAAGCCTTGGAAGCATGGAAACATTCGACTTTTGTGTCACAACTATGTTCTAAATGGTTTGGCGGATTCTTTGTACAACGTATCGCAAGACCAAGACCGCCAAAGAATTATGGGAGTCATTGGAATGCAAGTACAAAATCGAGGATGCTGGTACAAAGAAGTTCGTGGTAGCTCATTTTTGGATTACAAGATGGTTGATTCAAAGAATGTGATGAGTCGTGTTCAAGATCCGCAGGTTTTGCTACACGACATTCATGTCGAGGGAATGACTTTGAGTGAAACTTTTCAAGTTGCTTCTATTTTGAAAAGTTACCTCAAGCCGGGTAGAATTCAAGAACCACCAAGCATAAGCGAAAGGAGATGAGTGTTGAAGACTTGGTTGTTCATCTTCGTATTGAAGAGGACAAAAGTCGGCTCAAAAACACGTGATACGCTGACTCGCAAAGGCAAATATGGTTGAGCATGTTTCACATCTCAAAGTCCAATGTCAAAGCTAAAGGCAAAGGAAAAGGAAAGAATGACAAGAAGGAAAAAGGAAGTCCGATTACCTTGTCCTAAAGCCGCAATTGTAAAACAAAAGTTCCAAGGGGTGTGTTTCAATTGTGACCACCAGTCACCGTGTCGCTAATTGTAAGATGTCAAGCGGGTGACTCCACGCCAAAGCTAATATGGTGAATGAAGATGTGGACATGATTGCTATGGTTTCGATGTCATTACCATGATCTCTCGGTTAACTGTAGGTTCCAACAATGTGGAATGGTGGGTGGATACTGGGCTACCCGTCATGTGTGTCCGACAAGAGTATGTTTCACTCTTTCGTGAGCGGTTGATAGTGGAGAGAAGTTGTACATGGGCAACTCGCAATCAATCAAATCATATGGCGGAGATGTAATCTTGAAGATGACATCCGAGAAAGAGCTCAAGTTGACTAATGTCTTGTATGTTCCAAAGATTCGCAAGAATCTTGTGTCCGGGTGGTCATTGAACAAATTTGGTTTTCGTCTTGTTTTGAGTCCGATAAGTTTGTTCTTTCTAAGAATCAAGTGTATGTTGGTAGGGATATGCCCGAATGGTATGTTTAAACTCAATGTAATGGTTGTTAAGAATGATATCAATAAAATGAATTCTTCGCTACTTGATTGAGTCTTATAATATGTGGCATGGCCGCCTTGGACATGTAAATTTTAATTCAATGCGTGCTTGATTAAATTTAATTGTATACCTAATTTCCATATTGAATCAAAATATAAATGTGAAACTTGTGTTGAAGCCAAACTTACAAGATCATCTTTCAAATCGCTTGAACGGAAACCGAACCACTTGATATAATACACACTGACATATGTGATTTGAAATCACTACCCACAAAAGGTGGCAATAAGTACTTTATCACGCTTATGGATGATTGTACAACGATTGCATACGCTTATTTACCGAAAAGTAAAGATGAAGCTATAGACAAGTTTGTTCTATACAAAAATGAAGTTGAGAATCAACTTAGTAAGAAAATCAAGGTGGTATCAAGTGATGAGGAGGTGAATATGTGTCTCCATTCACGATCTATGTTCAAAACATGGAATTAGACACGAGTTCACCGCCCCTATTCACCTCAGCAGAACGGTATTGCCGAAAGGAAGAACCGTGACCTTGAAAGAAATGGTTAATGCCATGTTGATAAGTTCCGGTCTAAGCCAGACATGTAGGGGAGCCATTTTAATGGCTACTTATCTTTAAATAAGATACCTCATAAGGAAAAGAATAGACCCTTATGAATTATGGATGGAAGAAAGCCATCATATCAAGATTTACGAGTGTGGGGTGTCTAGTGGGTAGCTATACTGACTCCCAAGGCCCAAAATATTGGACCTAACTGTGGATTGTATATTCGCCGGATATGCTAAGAATAGCAAGGCTTATCGCTTCATTGTACATGATTCGAAAAATCCGATATACAAAAGGGTACATTAATGGAATCAAGGAATGCTTCATTCTTTGAAACTATATTTCCTTGTTTAACGAAGGAAACGGAAGTTCATCTAGAATAGATGACTAAGTTGTCCAAGATAAGAGACAACTAGATGATAATGATCTCCAAGATGAGAGACAAAATCAAACCGAGGAAGAAGAGGTTGAACCTAGAAGAAGCAAAAGGCAAGAACCGAGAAATCTTTTGGACCCGATTTTGTTTCTTTTATGGTTGAAAACGAACCTACTTCATCGAGAAGCGGTTACTTCCTCGTAAGGGCCTCAATGGAAAGAAGCCATTAAAAGTGAAATAGATTATATTTTACAAAATCATACTGGGAGCTCGTGGATTTACCTCGTTGTAAACCACTAGGCTATAAATGGATCTTCAAGAAGAAGATGAAAGCCGATGGCACCATTGACAAGTATAAAGCAAGATTAGTAATCAAAGGATTCGTATAACGAGAAGGTCTTGATTACTTTGATACATATTCACTGTTACGCGAATAAGCTCAATTAGGATGATACTTGCTATTGCCGCTTTAAAAATTTGGAAGTTCACCAAATGGATGTGAAAACGGCATTTCTAAATGGAGATTTAGAAGAAGAAATCTACATGAACCAACCTGAGGGTTTCATGGCTCCTGGACAAGAGAACAAAGTTTGTAGGCTTGTTAAGTCATTATATGGCTTAAAGCAAGCTCCCAAACAATGGCATAAAAAATTTGACCACGCCATGCTAGAGATATCTAAAAATAGAAGCATAGGTGTTTCCCAATTAGAGTATTCAAGAATTATTGGCATGTTAATGTACTTAATGACAGGTACCCGACGTGACTTAGCATATGTTGTTAGCGGCAAAGTAGGTATACTAGTAACCCAAGCTATGTACATTGGCGCCTATGACTAGGGTACTTCACTATTTGAGATACACCACGACATGGATCGTGATTATGATCGATATCCATCATATCGAAGGATATAGTGATGCAAATTGGATATCGACATAAAGGATTCTAGATCGACTAGTGGATATGTGTTTACACTAGAGGAGCGGCTATATCTTGGAAGTATTCCAAGCAAACTATTATAGCTAAGTCCACGATGGAATCGAATTTATCACGTTAGATAAATGCGACAAGAGGCGAATGGCTACGCCAATTGTAGAGGACATACCAAGGTGGCCTAAACCGTAACGCCATTAGTATACATTGTGATAGTCAATTGGCAATTGGCGAGCTCATAGCATAATGTATAATGGAAAGTCTAGACATATCCCTCGTCGAAATAATTCGATACGACAACTACTCTCAACAGGAGTTATCTCACTTGACTATGTAAAGTCAAAGGATAACATCGCAGATCCGCTTACGAAAGCCTTAAGCAGAGAATTAGTTAGTAAGTCGTCTAAAGGAATGGGACTAAAGCCCTTGAAGGAATGAGTTTCTATGAAGGAAAACCTAACCCAGTTGACTAGAGATCCCAATATTTGGGTTCAATAGGACAACCTAATCATAGAAATGTGGGGGAATTCATGTCAATGTGGGGGAGTTACTAAATATTGTAACTTCCTAGTCCATTCCTATAACAAATGTGACTTGTTGAGAGGTTAAACATATGCTTTAGTGATTCAGGATGAAATCACAAAGCATAATGATTCAAGATGAAATCACAAAACATATGTTTTAATGATTCAAGATGAAATCACCTATGTGAGAGAAGTGGGTCGCTCAAGGGAAATGTGGGGCGCAATTCCTAAGAGCTCTTGTAGAACCAGGCTAGTGTTCATGACCATAACGAACACGACTATGAGGACTTGACAGTGTTAGGGAGAGTCTTGTGTGAAGTGTAATTTCGTCTACGTAAATGGATAATGAGTTCAAGGACATCGCGTCTACTCAGATCTAGAAGACTAAGTGCATCTCACAAGGGAAGGTTCAAAGGGTTAGACCTACCTATCCTATGCAAGACTTAACCACAGAAATTTCACCGAAACTTTCGTGTGTTTTCGACCGATCTCCATTCATGTGGGGGATTGTTGGAAAATTCATTTTTCAAAATGAGTTTTTGCAAATTTTGGACACTATTTAATATATGTATATGTTATATATATTTATATTTCTTGGTAGCTTTATTCTCTCGACGAGAGCTTCGCAACGACTCCAAAGTATGTCCAAAATGGAGTTAATATGAATGAGATATCGTGTCTCAAAGTGGGCACGTGAAACACAAAATTTGGAAAATGGGAGTATCCTACATCGTCCAAAACAAGAAGTGAAACCTTGTTTATATAGGAATCTTGATATGAACCTTCAAATTGATTTGTTGGTTTTACTCCAACACCTACGCTTGGCGTCTTGGGGGGGTGATTCGTGATTTCGGCCAAAATGGGTTCAAGCTTCGAACTCATGCGAGCCCGCGCGACTGCGGACACGAATGTAGCTCAAGCCTCGTGACACGCAGCGTATCTTTTGCTGCAGATTCGGGTTTCCTTTTTCCAGAATTTTCTGTAAATCTATTTAAGGAATAGATTTGAAACTTATTGACAAAGTTTACAGAATATTTGTGTGTAATTAAGATATATGCAAATCGTGTTTATTAGTTAACAGATTTTGCATATCAGTTTAATATTGGCAGATATCTTGTCTTGGTGAACAAGATAGGTTTAGCCTATATAATAAACGCCTCCTCATTCAGTTTTAGACACAGAAAAAACGTAACTCCACTGCAGCAATTCGTTCAATCAGAAACGCACAGGTTTTCGTGAATTTTCAGGCAAGTTTGTCACGTCCGTCAGACATCGCCTTTAGCGCTTGTACCGGGAAATGACGGTTAACTGCTTTTAAGGAATCGTGTTTAACATTAGCCTCTTGCCACGACCTTTACTGCTTTTCTTTAATTATCGTTCTATAGTGTATGTCTTCTGCTTCTACCCATTCTGTCTGTTATTTAGTTTTTGTTATTTATTATTTGTATTCTGATTTCATAAATAAAGTGTACACCGTTTCCCACATTTTATACTTTTATTCCATTGTTTCATAACATGCCATGTGAATAATTATTTTCTTTTGTGGACATTAACATCACTTGAAGGGAAAAAGGAAGGTGGATCATTTAGCATCATTGACATAAAAGCTCCAAGAACTAAAAAGAGAAATCAAAGCAGAAAGAGCTACCTATGTTAACGTAAGTCGATCGATCCATCCTTTTTAAGTATCAAATAGTGTGATCATATCTAAACATCGTAACATTCATGTCGTATAAAATTGAAAGTAGCCTTATATCATATTTTACGGAAAAGTCATGAAAACAAATGCAAGTTAGAGGCATTTCTTATTTGACACACATGTTGATAACCAAGAGTCTTCCAAGTTGCAATCCCAAATAGAAAGAAACTCAGCGATATGCTTTCTTATAGTATGAACAATCCCCAGCCGCATTTAAAACCTCAACGAACATTTGACCTTGATAGCCCCGACATTCCAGAGGTACCTATATATCCAAATGCCAAGCTTCCGTTAGTTGAGAAAATAGTCAAATACCTCAGTCTACTACTTGGGTCCCTTCGGACATGTGTTTCTTCATTTTCTCTTTTCACATACTATTAGTCCTTTAAGTATATGTGACTTTCATTACCTTATTGTACTTGCTGATAATAAGCGTTATAGTTTTTGAAAATCGGTTATGCATGGTATAGTAACAAACTAACAGCTGAGGATCAACCAGACGAACAGAAACATCAATTCAACGAGGATGAAAAACGAACGATAAGGTCAAATAAATTCACTTGCATTATTTGGCTGATATAATATTTGTATTATTAATTCTTTGATAGTTCACACATATTCTCCTTTTTACATTGTTGCACACTGATTATTTTCGTGTTTCATTGTGCTTATTTCCTATCCGGCCATTATGACGTTTGATATGTGCTTAAACACATATCTTTTCATTAGTAAATCTAACCCAAAATTACCAAGAAAGAGCCGCTTATTGCTTATATTTGTGGTTTTCTTGAGTTTGTGCTTGTGCAGTACTGATATGTAAAACACACAAAAGGAACCAAATCGATGTAAACCGAGCACGAGAGATCAAGAGAGTTTAAGCTGAGCCGGAAGGTCGGGATTGTGCATTTTGGAAGATTTTATTCTCTGAGGATGATTTTTGAAGTTTTAATCAAGTTTGAAGAAATGTCAAGATCAGTCCCTGAACATTGAGTATTTGGCAGAATAGATCCTTGAAGATTCAAAAAGTTGCAATTTCACCCTTGGTTTATTTGAGATTAACAAGATTGGTCCTTGATAGAGATTTTCAGAAAGTACACCTCTGGTCCCTTGGAAATCCGAATGTACAAGTTTGGTCCCTTAATTACTACTTGGATTACTTATATTAGTCCAAGTCCAAAATCCAAAACTCTCGGCCCAATAATAAACATTCAAGATCCGGTCCAAAACAAAACCAAACTAAATACCCGGCTAATTTATCTTAACCCGAAACCCAGCCAACCCGGTTCTTTTAACCCGAGTCAACCCCCATTTACCCAGTCAAAGTTACCAAACAATAATAAAAAATAAAACCCCGCCCTTTTCTTGCCCAATTTACCCAGCTACTAAGAACCCTAGAAATTACGCGAGTCAATTGGTCAATATTACAGCAATTAAGGGCAAACTTGTACTTTCCCTGACACCCCTGACACATGGGTACTACCATGTCACCCATCCGTGTGCTTAAGGCCACATGCTGCTCTGTGATTGGTCGAAGATGCGTGGCAATAGTGATCCAAGGGTGGATATCAAGTGGGATGCGTGGATGATTGATCAAAGGGCTGCAAATCACTCAAAGAAGCACAAATGGGGAATTCTAGATCCTTCCCAAGACCTCAAGCTTAGTTATAAATAGGACCTTATTTCGTTCACATTGTTGTATCTCATTTCTTTTCTTCTCTCTAGTTTTCAGTAGCTTAATTAGTTATAATTTTCATTTTTTATGTTTTAAGTTCTTTGTAATTCCTCTTTTGTACTCAAATTCTTAGAATTAATAAAATTAAGTATTTCATTTTCAAGTTTTTATCTAAGTTTTTATGTTCTAAATCTGTTTAGTCTCTTTGTTTAGTGCTTATTTCAGTATTATAAACCTGTTTCTAGCTTATTTCTTCATAAACTCAAAAATACAAAAAAATCAAATAAAATCATTAAAAAATAAAAATCATATCAATCTGTTTTGTGGATTGATTTACTCTTAGCTACTGTTTCTATAAGGTTCATTTAAGCTTTTAATAGCTTATAGTGAGCTTACTTTCAATCAAATCTCAATTCACTTCAAATATAAAAGGTAGTCAACAAAAGTCAACTGTTATTGATTGGAGCAGGTTTGATCTGAATTGCTGAGTTGATCATGGATTTGGGTTGAATCTGAGCTGGAATTGGAGTAGGTTAGGGGTTTATTAGGTTAGAGGTTCATTGTTTCATGATTGCAAGCCATAGTGGCTAGGAGACTTGTAAGTTCTAGAATCTGTTTTATACATTTCACTGTTTGAATCTAATGTTTAGTGATAATTAGTACTTATTGATCTGTGTTTAATGGAAGTTTAGCATAATATAGTCTTAACCTGTTTTTAGTTCATATAGCAGTTAGTTATTTAGTGTTTGGATTTGATTATAGATCTGAGATAGAGGATAGTATATCAGTCCTTTGTAGTTGGTTCATGCTTAAGTAGGATATTGATAGTAAATCAAGTCTTGGTTATAGTAATAATCCATCAAATAGTCAAAATCACTTTGTAACTGATCTAGATTCTGTTACTGTTAAAATCAGTTGGTATAAATTTGCATATTAGCTTAAAACTAGTAGATCTAGCTTACTGTCATCATATTTAGTCTAATAACATCAATCTCAGTTCATGATTTGATGTACAAATTCACTTTGGTCAAAATTTTCAAAACTGTCTAAATAGTCAAAAGGATAAAGTCAGTTTTTCATAAAACTTGTTTGATCTCTCTCAAGGTCATTTTAAGTCCAAATCTAGTGTAATTTTGGGACTTACAAATTCAACTGGTCTAGTTTTTGAAACAACTTTTTGTTAAATCTGATAAAGGCTTTTAAATCTCTAAATTAGCTGCTCAAATAAGCTATTTCTGCCCTGTTCACACTCAGCAAAACTGAGTGTGAAACAGGTAACTTGCAGACCTTGTGCAAGGTTCAATTCAGTGAGTTAGCAGCTCAAACTTGGTCTAGTTGTAGCTTGCCAGGTATTCTTTAGGACTGCACTGTTGGTTTTTAGATTAGCTTACTGAATAAGCTTGTGCTTATGCTCAAACAGTAGGGGGTCAGTAGCTTATTTGGTTTAAGTATCAGTTAGCTTAATCTTAGGTAGACTGCTTATTAGGTGTTAGGTTTAGCTTGAAATAGTTGCTTTAAAATAGTTATAGTATAAATTAGCTTCTGTAATCAGTTGATACATTCTTGTGCTTATTTGCTTATTTTAAAGTGCTTATTTCCCCATCAGTTACACTGCAACTCACAATTCTCACACATAAGCATCATATTTGATATTTTTCATAGCTTTAGAATAATAATTTAGAACTTTCCTGAGTTTTTCATAATTTTTGGTCACTGTTCACTATTTTTCTCAATTAAAAACAGTTTTTAATCATTTTAAAATAGCTTTTATTGCAAATAATTGAGAAAAAGTTCCAAAAAATAATTTTTCAATTTTCTTAGTTTAAGAAAAATATAAAAAGCATAAAAAGATTTTTCCTTATTTTTCTCCTTTTATTTGGAATTTTTCACAATTTAAATTAGATTAAAATAGTTTTAAATTAGTATAAAATAGAAAATTAATCTGAAAAATAAAAAAATAGTTTTAAAAAGTCTTTTGAGTTATTTTAGATTTTTAGAAAATAGTTTCATATTTTTCTCTTTGATTTTTATAATTTTTAGTATTTTAATTTAGATTTAATAGTTAAAAATTAGTTTTTAATTCTAAAAAATTCAGAAAAATATAAAAAAAAAATAGTTTTAATTCTAAAATAGTTTTCTAATATCATTTCTTGAGTAAAAGTAATTTTAGGCATTTTTAGGATATAATTTAGACGTAGTTGCATTTTAATTACGTTTCGTTAATTACGTTTTAGTTAATTCGCACTTAATATTTCCCGTAGAATAGATTTCCCTTAATTACTTTCCCGTAGTTTAATAAATTCAAAATCATTAATCAAAACATCGAGCATTAAATTCCAAACCAAGAACGACGTTGGCAATTCACGCCTCGTTGGGAACGATTCGGTTGTCTAACCAGTATACACGATCACACACGGATTTGATTTATTATTCTTTTCCTAAAGGAATTTGAATCTATCTTCGATTATTTTGATATCGATATTGAGGTTTTATCCACACATACCCTTAAGCCTTCGTTATCGATAATCAAGTCCGAACCGCTTTAAGTTTCTTACGGTCATTCATGTCCCATGCTAGCTTGTGCGAGTAAGCTTGACGTGTTTTGGAACCGTGAATCAAATTTTGCGCCGCCGGAGGTTGTGTCACGACAATATCGCTTGAGGTTTGACGATTAGTGACTCGAGATCCTTCATTCGTGAAGTTACTATTTTTCTATAAAATAAAAAAAAAAAAATATATTTTCCTTTTTCTTTTGTATATATATATATATCGATTAAAAATACAAAAGATTTTCTCTTGTGTTTTTGCTAATAAATAGAAGACACCAATTATATAACATTCTCAACGAGGTGTTATCATTATAAGTTCCCGAACCAAAGATCAAAACTTGCCTTGTGTCGCTTGTGAATTGATTTACTTATTTGATAAACAAACCGTGTGGTGGGTATAAGGACGGCCCGACATTAAATTGCGGCCGAAAAGAAGCGGGTTTTAATAAGCTTCACAATGACCTACAAAGCTTCTCCGCCGCTGTGCGTTTGTCTTGTAGAGGTGATTTATTCACTGGGATTATTGGTTAAGTTCACCGTGTGTTTCGAATATCGCCTCTTTAATTGCCTTGGTTTTAAGTGCATGCGCACTCGCTTCTCGATCAAGACGACTTCGTAATCGAATCGAACGCACCGAGTTACGAATATGGCTGCCGCTAACGCACCACCACACCCGGCCCCAATCCTCCTCCCAGAATCAAAATGTAGCTCCCGATCTCCGAACGATGGAGGAGCTATGTCAACCTACCATGTACGGGAGGGAGGACCCATTGCACCGACAAATATTCAAGCTACCGATTTTAGCTTGAAACATCATATGATAGAACAAGTAAAAACAGCTGCCAATTTCATGGTTTACCCGATGATGATGCAAACAAGCATCTTGATAAGTTTCTAACCGTTACTCAGAGTATGAAACAAAATGGGGTCTCCGATGACGCCCTTCGTCTCTATCTTTTCCCATACTCTTTGACTCATCATGCCACTTCTTTCTCTTTGATTTTTATAATTTTTAGTATTTTAATTAAGATTTAATAGTTAAAAATTAGTTTTTAATTCTAAAAAATTCAGAAAAATATAAAAAAAAATAGTTTTAATTCTAAAATAGTTTTCTAATATCATTTCTTGAGTAAAAGTAATTTTAGGCATTTTTAGGATATAATTTAGACGTAGTTGCATTTTAATTACGTTTCGTTAATTACGTTTTAGTTAATTCGCACTTAGGATTTCCCGTAGAATAGATTTTTCTTAATTACTTTCCCGTAGTTTAATAAATTCAAAATCATTAATCAAAACATCGAGCATTAAATTCCAAACCAAGAACGACGTTGGCAATTCACGCCTCGTTGGGAAACGATTCGGGTTGTCTAATCCGTATACACGATCACACACGGGATTTGATTTATTATTCTTTTTCCTAAAGGAATTTGAATCTATCTTCGTGATTATTTTTGATATCGATATTGAGGTTTTATCCACACACATACCCTTAAGCCTTCGTTATCAGATAATCAGTGTCCGAACCGTTTTAAGTTTCTTACGGTTAGTCATTCACAAGTGGCTAGCTTGTGTGAGTAAGCTTGACGTGTTTTGGAAACTGTGAATCAACGTTAAAACCCTTGTGATAGTAGTTAAAACTTTAAGTATTATAGAGGGTCTTTGGGATATTTGAAAGTGATAAACAGTTGTGACTGTTTGGATGAAACTGCTTATTTACTTATTCTTACACTAATTACTTTTAGCAGATAAGAAACGGCAAGCACCTCCATAGTCTACACTTATGTTAGAAGTTTTATAGTTAATATCAGTCTAATAACATATTATCTTTATGACAACCTTTGAGTATCATATAGGTTCGTAATTAGCCAAAAGTATGAACCAACCGAGGACGTAATTCAACTCTTGACAAGGTTCATCGGTGGAACTACATCCGAAATCTGTGTAATGAAGTTGCTCCTATGTCCGATATCTTAATCACGTACTAAATTTTCCGTAGTCAACTTCTACTTTTAATTACTTTTTCTATAAAATCTATAATTGTTGTATTTCTTCTTTCATGCGGAGGCATTTACCATTATTAAGACAGAAAATGAAGAAATGGTAAATGAGGATGTAATCGCTCCCACCGGTGAAACAGATTCAATTGATGATCTCTTTTGCCGATGTTGTTTGGTATATATGCACACAAGTTTTCGATTTCAATCTTGTTAGATTTTGTTAACGTGAGCTAATTACTCTTCTTACTTGGCAAATATTTAATTGTCGCCGCCACATAATTAGGCAACATGTAATTACTCGTGTAAGCATTCGTGTTATCAAGATCGTTATGTTTTTATAGTGGAGTTTTATATAGCTTGCATTTATGTATTTTACTTGCATGACCAATAGTCGAACGAGCACTCTCTATCGTCAATCCGTAAAATGAGACACCATGTCGCAACTGCCTTACCCGCACTTACCGGTATGGCATCTCATCGGATGTTTGTTCTATTGTCACTAGATTACCATCTTGCGTTAATAATTTTAAATAATTGCATTTTGTTGCTATGTGTCTATGTGGTGTTAGGAGCAACAATCATCTGCTCAAGAAAAGAATAAAGCCAAGAGACAAAAACATTCCGGAAAGTCTGCATTGCATCGCCGACCAACATCGAGGAAGTACCAACAAGAACCGCCACCAAGCAATATACCCTATGTGACCGCAAGTCCGTTGCGGAAAGGATCGCCTTGCTTAAAGAGTTCCAACTGCCGTGAGAAGTATTGTTAATTCGTTAGGCTTGATCCTTGCTTTTACCAGGAACTTCACCCAAAATTACAAGAATGTTACTAAGCACAACATAATGTTCTAAGATACAAAGACTAACATGTATATTATACACTTTATAATGTATATAAGAGAATATGAATGTTAACATTTAAAGTGAGTGAAACTTTTATTTTTTCGCGTTAAACCCACGTTAACTACACCGCCCCTCATAAAAGACACGTTAAAGCTTTAACGGTGATCTTTTTTGTGAGTTGCTTTAACTTCCACACCGTGTGTGAGTTAAGCTTTAACTCGCTTTTTTTTTTTTTTTTTTTATGATAAAAGTAGGGCCCAAAATGTTGAGTTATGATAAGAGGTGTTTTTTCGAGTTAAGGTTAAGATGTTAAAACTGATGTGGCGATGACGTGACACTGCTTTAAGGTTTAACTTGAGTGATGACACCCTATGCTCTAATGTCTCAATAGATATTTGAACCTATAATCTTTATTTGATGAAACACATAGATACCATATGCCAAAAACCCGTTGATTCTTTAACGTAGAGCCAAGCATAATAGACCACGGACCAAGACGAACCGAGAAACCAGCCCAACCGGATCAGTCCAAACATATTTTGATCCGATCTTCTGTCCACCCTTTTTATCTGTTCCTCGGTCCGGTTTGATGTTACATTAAACTAACCATTTTGCTTTGTTGGACCGCCCAGATAGACAAACTGGATCGGACTGGACCAACTTGGACCGACGTCTGGTCCTCAGTCTCTTGTTTTTTTGGCCAAATCTCGGCCCGGTCCGGTTTTTGGTCGGAACCTTCCTTAATCAGGCTTTAGCTTTTACCTAATAAAAGATGTTAACAAATAAAAGATGTGCATGGGAAAGTAACCGGTCAGATGACCTAACCCAATGTTGATATGGCCATGGGACATGTTCATGTTCATGTTCAGGTTCGAGCTTCGACTAGCCCTTAACCTTTGTTGAGGTTCGACTAGTCCTTAGCCTTTAATAGCAAGAGCGATGACACATATGACACAATTGTCATTTTATCTCTCTTAATCTCAACCTTTCAATTTGTCATGTGTTGCAATCATACTCTTAGACATTATTTTAGTCACAAGTTTTAGGCACACCAATCATTTTTCTAAAAGTAATTAAGGATAACGATGTACCATCCACTCAGGTTATGAATAGTAAACATGAAGTTGTATCTAAGATAATTGAACTACAATCACACATAATGTCTGATGTACCTATAGATAGACATATGAGATGGGCATTTGAATGAGAATGGATATGTAAACGCATCAAACTTTTTGGGTAGATGCTTAGGTTTGATACCCATTTTAAAAATCAAATCCACTAACTAAACATGTTTCGTGGATAGAATGTTATTCCTCCACCCCCATATATATTTTCAAACCAAACATCCCTTTATTTATTACCTTCAAGTTGTATTTCACGTTCCTTTTTAGTAATTATAAAAAATGACTATAGTTGTGTTTATGTGTGTTCTATAGTTACTTGTGAAAAGAAGCTAGAATTTTATAGTTTAGAAAGCTCGGTTCTTCGAGAATTTAGAAATCAAAACGTGTCTATAATTGAAATGTGTAGATACATGTGTTGGAGGAACCACAAAATCACACACGACTACATGAGAGTCGACAGGTTTAGAAGGTTGTCACAACCATGTATATAGAATATAGTGTGGATCGTTTTGACCAAAAACAAGCTATTTATATTAGATTTTAAAAACATTATGCTTGAAATGGAAGGCGATAAAGGTGTTTCGATGATTAAACAAACATTTCATATGCAATTTCATGGATGTTAAAGTTCGGGCATGTTTATGTCAATTTTAAATATTATATATATATATATATATATATATATATATATATATATATATATATATATATATATATATATACTAGAACAAAACTCGTCCGATGGACGGGTATGACTTGTGGTTTTTATTTTTAGGTTTTAGTATAACAAATATATATTAAAAAGTAATTAAAAGTTAAATTAAACAATTTACAACTATAATTGATGTTACCGTAATACATATATACATATATATATATAATGTGTAGGGGTGGAACGAGTCGAGCCGAGCTCGAGCTCATAAGGCTCGAGCTCGGCTCGTTTATATATAAAGCCCGAGCTCGGCTCGAGCCTCGCTTCGAGCCTTATACTTTGAGCTCGAGCCCGGCTGTGAAATTTTTCACAAGCTCGAGCTCGGCCCTGCCTCGACTAATTTTATGATGTTTTGAGCTCGGCTCAATTACATAAAGCCCGAGCTCGCTTACTACTTTTAAGCTCGTTTATACGTATAGACCTATATATACACGTATATAATTCTAGGGCTCGCTTAGGCCTCGCGAGCCTACTCGAGCTTTTTGTACAGAGCTCTGCCTCGAGCTCGATTATTAAATGAGCCCAAAATTAGGCTCGAGCTCGGCTCGAGCTCGCTTTAAGCTCGCCTGCTCGAGCTTTTACCGATTCGATCCCGAGCTTTTCACGAGCGGCTCGGCTGCTTACACCCTAATAATGTGTTTTTATTTTTATAAGTTAGTTTTTTATTTATTTTATCTCGTGATAATTTACTTTCCTAACGGGCAAAGGCATGGGAATAAATTTTATAATACACTTATATAGTGAAAAATGAACTTAACAAAAAAGAATGGTTATTCGATAACTTATTGTATTTGTATCTTATGATTATTAATTTCAAGCCCTTAAATATATCCCAAATACATATTTCATATCTCTTTCTTATAATTTTGTTCGGTAGTTGGGTTATGAATTTTTTTTCTCTAAATATATCCCAAATACTTGTTTCATATCTCTTTGGTTTATGTCCTATGAAAATTAAACGGCAATAACCTAATAAATTATACTCCTTAACCCATTAAACTACACTTAGGCTCTATGCTCACATTCACCTCCTTTAAAAACCCCCATATTTAAAGTGATTATACACATGATTATTTTTGTGGCTACTCGCAATACTTGAGCCTGCCATGGTTCAACTACCATATGAACGCAGGTTCACGGCGTGCTGGTGTTTTCTCATATAGTAATGCACAAGTTACATGAATTCTAAATGCCCAATCACTTTAGCTATGATATCAACTCTAACATAATCAACATATCATTAGGATTTTGAGAAAAGAGACATACCATTGTTTTTTTCCTAGCCAAACCACACTAAAAGCGTCCACCATAGTTCTTTAACTACAAAAACCAACATAAGATCATTAGGGTTTTGAGAAAAAGAGACGTACTTTGTTTTTTGTCCCACCAAACCTCACCAAAAGCCTCCACCATAGTTTTGCAAAATAAACGAACATAAAATCATGAGGGTTTTGAAAAAAAGACATAATCACCTACTAATATATAGACAAACACAAAATAAAGGATTAGATGCATCCATGAAAGCTCACCATGGAATCAATATATAGAAAGCACACTATGTCGGCTTGTATCGTAGAGTTACCTTACAGATGTTCATATGGATTCTTAATAAGAATTTAAACATACGTATCTCAATGTCTCAGAACACCAAAAACACAAATCAAATGGACAAAAAAATAGCAACTTATATTAATTACTATTTTATTTATTGTAACATAAATCAAAAGAAGCACACAGAAGTTTGGGTTTTCGGAATTTAGGAGGGAATGAATGGTGCAGGAATTATCTTCCCTGGGATATATCACTAAACTTTAATCAAAAATATGTATCGTAAAACATAGTGTTTTTTTATATACACATAATAATATGAAAGAAAAAAAGGCATGCCAATTAAATTGTGGGCTAAGATTACTCTAGCCTAGTCATTGTCCCGTTTAACCCATTAAAGACCAATGTGATATTTTATGTTCTGTTTCTAACTCGATATGATTCTTATACTTGAATTTGTTTTAGCTCTCATTGTTCCAAAATGTATTGGCTCCTCAATGATTTTATAGTAGTCATCGACCTAAAAAACGGATACACCAAGCCAACCGTTAAATTTGTCAACCGGTAAAACAATCATATAGTTTGATCAAATACATTGATAAATCAAAACACAAACCTCTTCCGGGTCACCATCAAAGAAATATTTCATATATATCCTTTCTAGATTATGACATCAAAATAATTTATTAGGTGAATTTTCATATTGCTAAAAGCGAGCTTGGTAATTCCTTAACTAACATTTGCAATGTGTCGATAATAAGTTCTAATGTTTGCTTATTGAAGCTTTTTCCTAAAAGAAAGTTTGCATATTAGATATATAACATAAGTGTTACACACAAATAATAAGACAGTCTTACTTTTCATTGACAATATTGAAGTTAAGTGGATACAATTTTAGTAATCATATTTTACAACAACTATTTATTATACAACTCACCAAATTTTGAAAAACCCTATTATGGATCAAACCAATCCAATCCACCAACACATGAGAAGTATCCATTATGATCCATCACCAAATCAGCCTCGACCGAGTCGACCAACCTATATTTTCCAAACTGACCGTTGTTTGGCGGCCTCGTAGGGACCCTTCACCAAAGAATACGCCTCGTGTTCGCTCCTAGGTTACTAACATATTTTAGCGGTGGGGCTTGATCAAGATCAAGGCCTAGCTCTCCATCACCCGCTTCCTATAATCGAAAAGCAATCAAGAAGTTTAGAATCAACTTCAAAAAGTCAAACCAATGCAGATAAGTTGTTGGGTCGAGTGATGGATCAAGTTCTAATGCGCAATTTCGCACTCTATCGCACCCCAACCTCGCCTAGCACCCTCTGTCGCTTTCTCATTGCTTTCAAGAAGGAGAGTGAGCTTCTATCAACCGAATTGCCAAAGCCTCGTAGTAGAGTTTGCTCAACATCATGGAAAACAAATGATTGTGAGGTTGATTCCATATGACATGATGAATTTTATCATTGATCATCATTTTATTGCTCGTGCAATGGGTTTGATAATCCCGAGGTGAAACATCTTCAAAGTGGTCAAGTTATAGGCTCAGAGCACGAGGAATAAGTGGTAAGAAAGGTCTTTAGAGCTTCTTCCTTGATCTTGTCTTTTAGCATATCCATGACCTTTTCACGGTTCCTGCGGGTCTCCAAGCATCAGTGAGTTGATAACCTCAAATGATTTATCAAAGACGCTTTTGCTTAAGGCTTTAGTAGTCGCCATAACAAAGATGATCCCGAATGTTTTCGTGAAGGCGCCTGAGCACCGCACACGCCCCGATGAATGCCTCTAGAAGTTCGAGATTGATATGCATGTGGTATGGCATTTTCCTTCTTTTCCATGCTCTCGCACAAAAATATCATAGGATTAACATGAGTTTCCGAGAAAGATATTAATTAGTGACAAGTCACTCAATCGGTTAAACTTTGAGTAACACCAAAGCATAGCAAAACTAAGAGAAAATTCACTGGTAGTGAGAGTTACCCGCCGAGGAGTCTTCCACTATGAGAGACACCTTGTGCAAGTAATTCTTTCACCCCGCCCACCACGCGAAAGTATAACTTAGAAAGACAACCTAAAACACTGTAATAGGTAGGTCATATAAGATTATGAAACTTTTTATTTAAAGTTTCATAGGTCTTACGATTAAGATTGCACTTTAATCAACTTTTGAATTGTACGCCCATTTCTTTTATTTGCTATTTACTTTTATTTAACTGACACCCGTTATGATATATAACCCGATTGACTCATTCGTAAGATAACTAAATCAAAATTTCCATCTCTGTAATTTAGTAACAACCTAATGCGTGTCTCGTTGAAACATCATGCGCAGATCTGTACATCTCACTAACTGTTAAAATATAACTCAAATCTGAAATGTTATATTGTTAGGGACTAATGTTGTACACTTTGTATTTTCAGTTATAAGTGCTTTTGAGATTTAGTGGAAAAATGAAAGTGGTTGATAGTTGGAGGGGGCTTTGTGCTATGTCTGGAAAGATGAAGTCAAGGCTGGAGTCAAAGCTATATATTGTCTCATTCTGTTTAGGGTTTGATAAGTCTTCATTCTCTCTCAAAAGAAAAGATCGAATTGATTTTCTCTCAACCAAAACTACTTTCTGATTGTTACTAATATTGCTTAAGAGTGATTGTGAGGTTTCTTATATTGTAAAGACTATTGATAAGTAATCAATAGCCTTCCACCTGAGTAGCAGTGGGAAGGATAGTGTGATGTTCAGTTGTTTGTGATTCATGTGATGTTTCGGGTTATTCGATTAAGATCGCTTGCTTATTGATCTGGATAGTTTTGGTTGAATAAAAGAAGTTGGTCTTGAATTAAGATTCAAGATCTGTTGTTGATATAATTTGTGTTTTTCTACATGTTATCAGAGACAGGTTACTCGCCTTGCTCTGATTAAAATTGATTTCGGGAAAATTAGGGTTTCAAAAATTTGGGGGTTTTTCAAATTAGTTTGTTTAAACCTAATTGGTTGTGATTAATTAGTGTTTTTGGCTCTAATTGATCGATTCTAAAGATTTTATAAAACGCCTAATTTTTGAGAAAATTAGGTTCGGGTATTTTGAGGATTTGATCTCTAGCTTCGATTGGTGGTTGTTCTTGGTGGTTCGGGTTGATTGAGATCGTGTGGTTGTGATTCTTGTCTCAAGAATTATAATCGGGTTCTTGTTCCGCCGCTGGATTTATGCGCACCGTAACACCTCTCGCACCCTTTATATTTCTTTTTATTTCCTGCTTAGATTGACGGGAGTAGGAGTTGAGTATTGTTGGAGGTTTGTGATTGTTGTTGGAGTGTGGTTTATCTGCTTTAGTTGTAGATCTTGATATAGTGTGATCTCGCCTCGACCTACCACCTTGAGTGGCAAGGAAGCCCGGGAACTTCTTTCTTGATCTTTTTGTGTGTTTGTCTATATTTGTTCAATTATGTTTCTTCATGGTTATACCGATGATGAATTTGAGGTCGATGATGAGCCGCTTACTTTAATTAGTAAGTTGGATCTTAGTCATCCTCTTCACTTGCATCCTAATGATTCTCGCTACCTTGATCGTTGTTTCTATTAAACTAAAAGGGACCGAAAATTATAATGCGCGGTCATGTGCTATGCTATCGCTCTTGAAGGAGAAATAAACCGGATTTATAGATGGTACTTGCACTAGATCACGTGTTGATGAAGTTTTAGGAGACAATGGGACAGGTTAATGTCATTGTATTGGGATGGATTTTGAATTCCATATCGTAAGAGTTGTTCTTGGGTCAAATTTTTCAAAAGGGCTTCGATGTGTGGAATGAATTAAAAGAAACTTTGATAGAGTTGATGGTTCGCTTACTTTTAATTTGCATCATAAAATCAATTCTTTGTCTCAAAATGGTTGTTCTATTGTCAATATTTTAATAAACCGAGCACTTTGTGGAAACAATTTGATGCTTTAGTTCGCTTGCCTAGGTGCACTTGTCATGTCATTGATGATTTTAAAAACACAATCGCTAATGAAACTTATGCAATTCTTAATGGGCTTGGATGATTCTTATATGCAAATAAGAAGTAATGTGTTATCTAGAGATCCTCTACCGATGTGAAAGGGCTTTTTCCATTATCTCTAGTGAGGAGTCTCATAGGTCTCAGGAGTTATCGGTTCGGGCATGGGACTTCTAACAAATCTCACCAACCGTGTTTAACTCAGCAGCCCAATAGAGTTAACTCTCGAGGCCCCCATCCTCCGGTGGTTACTCTAGGCCAAATAATATCACTAGGTCTAGTGATAATAGGAGGACCGCTGGTGGTCCTATGTTTGTTTGTGAACATTGTGGTTTTAATGGACATATCACGATAGATGCTTTAAACTCATTGGGTACCTCACGATTTTGGAAAGAATAAAAGGAATAGTATCGGTTATAATAGTCGTGGTGCTCGTAACTTTAATAAGAGGTTTATAAATAATAATAATTTCGCTGGCTCTAGTTCCACTTCTACTTTTCGGATGACCGATTTCTAAACCGATTTCATTGATTAAAGAAAACTCTAAAATTGTTGATGGAAATGGAAAAGGAGTACATGCCAATATGGCGTGTATTGTTTTAAACAATAGCAAGTTCTTTAATCAAAACTTTAAAAGATTTTTCCGTAATAACAAGAAGTTTAGACCGCACTTGTTGCACTTGGCTTATTGTTGATTCTGTGCTAATCAAGATCTTACATATATTGATAAATGCTTAGTTGATGTGATTGATATTTCCAAACTTGAATTAAGGTTACTCATCCCAATGGGACCGAGGCCTTAATCACTAAGGTTGGAAATATGATTCTAACTAAACATTTAACTTTATATGATGTGCTTGTTGTTCCGTAATATTGTGTTAGTTTAATTTCGCTCATAAAGTGGCTAGAGACAAGAAGTTTGTTATTGCTTTTGATGAGTTACAAGTTATGTTTTACCCGTGATTCGAGGGGATGAGTGTACTAGGATTGGTAAACAAAAGGATAGATTATATTACTTTGATGGAAATCAAGGTATCGACCTAGAATTTAAGAATTCTATCCCTACCGTAATTTGACAAAAATTTGTGGCATGGTAGGCTTGGTCATCCTTCCGATCGTGTCTTGTCTGCTTTAAAAGGTGAAATCTTTTTTGAAAATGAAACTGAAACTGAGCCTTGTGATGTCTGTCAAAAGGCTAAACAAACTAGAGAACCTTTTCCTTTAAGTGACCATAAAACCATAAGTCTTGGTGATATTGTTCATCTTGATTTGTGGGGTCCTTATAGAGTTAAAAGTAAAGAAGGATATAGATTTTTTCTAACTATTGTTGATGATTTCAACAGGGTTGTTTGGGTTTATCTGCTTAAGTATAAGCATGAAGTGTTTGATTGCATTCAAATCTTTTATAATCTAATTAAGACACAATTTGAAAAGAGTGTTAAAGTTTTAGAAGTGATAATGGTACCGAGTTTGTTAATAATCGCTTAACAAATTTTGTGAAAGTAATGGTATTGTGCATCAAACTTCTTGTGCTTATACTCCTCAACAAAATGGAGTTGTAGAGGAAACATAGGCATCTTTTAAATGTTGCTAGATCCCTTATGTTTCGTGGGGATTGCCTCTTTTTGTGGTCTCAATGCATTCTAACCGCCACTTATTTGATTAATGATTTCCTTCCTCGAGCTAAATGGAAAGTCTCCCTTTAATCTTATCTTTAAAAGAAAACCCGATTTAAAACACTTAAGAATGTTTGGTTGCTTATGTTTTGCTACCGTTTTACCAAATCATGATAAGTTTAGTAGTAGAGCACAAAATGTGTTTTGGTTGGGTATTCGATTTTCAAAAGGTTACAAGCTTTATAGTCTTGAAAGGAATCGCTTTATCTTTTCTAGAGATGTAAAGTTTTTGAAAAAGTATTTCCTTTCAAGATTAAAAATTCTTCCGCTTCCTCGACCTCTCTCGGTAATCTAAACCATGTTAATTTCTTTGATGAAATTACTAGTGAAGATTCCGACACACCCAATGATGATAATAAGCTAAATGGTACCCCTATGGGTAATATAAATCAAAATGATCATCATTGGTGATGGCAAAGAACTCTCAACACTTGATGGCCCAACAATTGACCAAAGAGAGGATGATTTGGGGCATTCTCCTGGTTCCAATGAGGCTGCCAGTGTTGATGAGATGGCTGTAACACCAGCTGATGTGAGTGCTTCTGAGGGTGATCACAGTCCCTTTCCTGAACAAGCAGCAGATGATGGCTTACATAATAATGGTCAAACTGTGTTAAGAAGGACTGGTAGAACTTCAAATTTTCCTAATAAATACAATGACTATATTGTTGATTCAAAAGTTAAATTTGGTCTTGAAAAATTTGTGACTTATGCTAAACTAAAAAAAGATACTTTATGCTTTGTTATTGAATTGAATAAAAGTTTTGAGCCTAAAATTATTGGGAGGCTTGTATGTATCAAGACCGGTAGATGCAATGAATAATGAGATGGAAGCTTTGTATAGAAATGACACTTTTGAAATTGTTAAATTACCAAGGCGAAAGGCTATAGGTTGTAAGTGGGTTTTAAGATTAAATATAAATCTAATGGTGAGGTAGATAGATATAAAGCTAGACTTGTAGCTAAGGGCTATAGTCAAAAGGAAGGGTTGACTTTGATGAAACTTTCTCACCGCCAGAAGATTGTTACCGTTAGATGTCTTATTAATTTAGCGGTTCAACAAAGTTGGCCTATATTTCACCTTGATATCAATAATGCCTTTCTTTATGGTGATCTACATGAAACCGCCTATATGTCTTTGCTCGATGGTTTTTTGATGTTAATGATAAAAGAGTTTGTAGACTTAAAAAGTCGTTGTATGGGTTGAAACAAGCACCTGTGCAAAGGGAATGCTAAGCTAACCAAGGCTTTGCTTGAAAATGGGTTCATACAGAGTAAGAGTGACTATTCCTTGTTTGTCAAAAATGATTCGTAATATTGTTGCTTTACTTGTGTATGTTGATGACATTATTGTTACCGGTAATAACTTGGTGAGATTGAAAGTTTTAAAGAATTTCTTAAGTCTAAATTTCAAATTAAGGATTTAGGAAAACTTAAGTATTTTTGGGTATTGAAGTAATTGAAACCGATAAGGGTTTATGTTTAACTCAAAGAAAATATTGCTTAGATCTTCTTTCGAGTTTGGTTTATCGCTTGTAAGCCATCCGCTTTTCCTTTAGAACAGTGTTTCTATTACTAATGAATCTACTACTACCGATCCTGCTCGGATAATATAACGAGTATCAAAACTTATTGGAAAATTGATTTACTTAACACATACTAGGCCCGATATATCATATGTCGTACATTGTTTGAGTCGGTTCATGCATAAACCACTTAAGTCTCATCTTAAAATTGCACTTAAGGTTTTAAGATACTTAAAGGGTCTCCGGAAGAGGAATTCATATTGTCAAAAACTCTTTGTAAATCTTGAGACTTATGTGGATGCAGACCGGCCAAGTGTGTAGTTACTAGAAAATCGCCATGGGATTTTGTTTGTTTCTTAATGGTTCACTGGTTTCATGGAAAAGTAAAAAACAAAACACCCTTTCTAAGTCTAGTGCAGAGGCTGAGTATAGAGCAATGGCCTCTGCTACTTCAGAAATTGTTTGGGTCTTAAAAGTTTTAAAAGATCTAAACTGGGAACATTTTTTGCCTGTAAGACTGTTTTGTGATAGTCAGGCTGCAATTAAAATTGCAGCTAATCCTGTTTTTCATGAGAGAACAAAACACTTGGAAATTGATCTACATTTTGTGAGAGAAAAAATTTTGGCTGGAGTTATTAAAACTGAAAAATTTCAGTCTGTTAATCAGATAGCTGATATTTTTACCAAAGGGCTTGATAAGCTACAACATGAGAAACTGGTTTCTAAAATTGGTCTTTATGATATGTTTCAGGTTTGAGTTAAGGGGGGATGTTAAAATATAACTCAAATCTGAAATGTTATATTGTTAGGGACTAATGTTGTACACTTTGTATTTTCAGTTATAAGTGCTTTTGAGATTTAGTGGAAAAATGAAAGTGGTTGATAGTTGGAGGGGGCTTTGTGCTATGTCTGGAAAGATGAAGTCAAGGCTGGAGTCAAAGCTATATATTGTCTCATTCTGTTTAGGGTTTGATAAGTCTTCATTCTCTCTCAAAAGAAAAGATCGCAGTTGATTTTCTCTCAACCAAAACTACTTTCTGATTGTTACTAATATTGCTTAAGAGTGATTGTGAGGTTTCTTATATTGTAAAGACTATTGATAAGTAATCAATAGCCTTCCACCTGAGTAGCAGTGTGAAGGATAGTGTGATGTTCAGTTGTTTGTGATTCATGTGATGTTTCTGGGTTATTCTGATTAAGATCAGTTGCTTATTGATCTGGATAGTTTTGGTTGAATAAAAGAAGTTGGTCTTGAATTAAGATTCAAGATCTGTTGTTGATATAATTTGTGTTTTTCTACACTAACACTTCCCTAACCTCTATTTAATTGATAAATAAATGAATACCCTTAATATATAAATATGAGTTGTCGTCTGAATACACATACCTCCTGAAAGAAATTACTATCTGGATACACTTCCATCACCACAGATCACGCCGCACCATGAAAATACTTTCTCCCGGTCATTATGCCTTGCCGACGATTTGGGCTGGAACATAAAAGAAACTCTCAATTAAGTTTTTTGTATCCAGAACACTTGTTGATAAGCCATAGAACTGTAGGTTCAGACTCTTGTTTATTCATTGATATTTTTATCCGCCAATACGAATCCAAGGCGATGATGAGCAACACGATTTGTCATGTCAATAATCCATAACCTATTCTTAATGTTGGTTTGTAAGGCTTCAGGTTCCCTTCCCACCTGTTAGGAAATAGAGTTAACAACACAAGTCAATAAGAAATGAGATTCACCTCACCTTCTTTAAAATAGGAAAATTAGCAGTTTTATGTAATCAGAGAGAGTGGACCTCCAAATCATGAATCTGCTGGTTGAGTAAACTATCACTTTGAAACTGATGAGTAATTTGTTGGTCTGAAGATGATGATATAAGGGTAACGGTGTCTTTAGACGGATTAGTCTGTTGAGAATATTTTTGGAGCAACGATACAGGAAAATGAGTAGGAAATTTCTACGAACATACACTAAAACACTAAAATTAACACAAGTGAATAAGATATTTCATGCTAATTTAAGAGGAGAACAATGAATACTTCATAAAAGGATTGCTTGATAAATTATTAAAATCAATCAAAAATACTACTAATATGAAATAACACAGGTCAATAATATATTCACACAAATGGCAAAATACAGATATACTACATGCTCCCAATCACATACTAAAAGCTCAAACTACTTACATTAACAAAGAATTCAATTCGCCCTCACAACCCACCAACCATTTTTTTAATACTCCCAAAATTCTTTTATAGGCATTGTAGATTTTGTTTCATGCCCATAATTTTTGAGCTAAAGAGTATTTTGACTAACCATCCCCTGTATTAGCATCTTAACTAATGCAAAATGTGTACATTATAGTTGCAGTAGCATTACCCCATACGACCCAAACTAACTCATTGTTGCAGATATGCATTATGTATCATGATCCCTTACTATCACTATACTACAGATCCAAACAAAAACAAAGAAGTAAACTGTAGCGTTCAACGATCCATCTAGATATTTATAAAAACAAAGAAGTAAACTGTAACACCCTAATTATTTGGCGAGTTATGATGTAACACCCCCAAAAATACCGCAGCGGAAGGCATCATCACTGGGGTGCTACTTCATAATACATAGATCAAGTTATAGAGAATGACCTCTAAATGAGACTTCATGAATACTGAACCATGCCAAAATCAAGTACCTGAGAAATACATGCTAAAATGGGTCAACATAATGTTGGTGAGTTCATAGGTTTAGGTAAAAGTAATGTAATGTAAAAGAAATATTTATCAAAAGAATTTAGTAATCGTTGCAATCTTTTGTAATATCATAAAAATAATACCATTGTCTAATCCACAATGTTTTGAAAGAAATCAGATCATTGTGTAACCCACAATGTCTTGAAAGTGAAAATTTGTCATTTAATAAATGTAATAGTGAACCACAAGATTTTGCAAGGTGTGACCAATGTAACCCAATGGCACGAAATAAAGTATTATACGGTCTAAGCTCATGACACCGAAACGTTAACGTAGTAATGAATGCCCGAATACAAGTGTATAACCCGCACACTTGTGACTTACTCAAATAATATGCGTCCGTCCGACTCGTACTAATGGTCAGTAGAGCTTATCACGGGGGTGTCAACCCCAATAGATCTATTCATAGCATTTGCGCTTACTCACAAAAGAGTAACTAACGGTTCATGATAATGGGCGAAGTAATAGTAATTGGGTTATTGGGACTTAGACCAGTATGCAACAGAAATTTTGTACTTGCATTCAAGAGAAAATAATTAAGTATGCAACGAGTGAAATAAATAATGTATTCAAGAAATCAAACAAGCATTTAAGTAAAGGAAGTAATGTTTTAAGTAAGCAAGTATCGTATTCAAGTAAAACAAGTATTGGATTTAAGTAAAAACAAGCATGTATTCTCCCCGAAAAGTATTTGAAAACAAGTAAAATAGGGGCTATGAAACTCACCTCAAGCGAATGCTAAAAGTAGGTAAACAAGCGTTGGTACACAAATGATGCAAGATCCCTATCCGCGACCTAATGTAAAATAATGCAATTTAGGTCGTGCACATGTTATGTATGTCGTGCATATGCATTTTGTAAGTTTTTATCACCAAAATATGTTGCGTTTAAGTTTTAGATGAAAAATAAGGTTTTATGTCAAAGTTTAACGAAAATCAACATTAGTTATAAACTTTCAAAAATGACCAAGTGGCGTACTTTCACGAGCTGTAAAACAGTCATAACTTAGTATTTTAGGTCGAGCTCAGTAGACTTGGAAAGTTGGAAGTAAGGTCTACAGAAGTCTGGAAGTGAACCTCGGCTCAATCGGAATCGATCCCACATAAAAATTGCTGTCAAGTCGGGTGCTCAGCCTGTTTTTGGTGTTTCTGGACAGTTTTCGGGTAAGTTTACAAGGCCATAACTTATTTGTTATTAATCCGTTTGATGAGTGGTTGGACTTTCTGGAAACTAGACCACGTGGACTAACTTTGTCTCGTTGGCATTATTTTTCTAATTCAGACCCTAACTATAAGAAAAATGGACACTAACATGGTCACACAGAAAACTGTTCTCGACACTTGGTGAAATGTTTGGTCAGTTGAGCTGGTACTTTTATCTATTGCGTCGTAACTTCCTTTTAACGTATCTTTCTCGTTTAGCTCCGTTTTAAGTGATTCAAATGACCATGTTTTCATTATTAAGTCTATTCTCTATAGTTTTAGTCAAAATTTATCAAATATAAGCGCGTTTTTCTGTAAAAACCGATTTAGGACAGCAACTATATTTATTTTCGACATAACTTCAAGTAAACGTATCTTTTTCGTTATAAAACCGTTTTTAGTGCAACAAGCGCTCACGTTTACGTTATTTAGTCTACTTACTAGTAATATACTCTTAACCTACTGTTTTGATGTTGATTTTTCTGTAGAAGTCATTTTGTAACGGCTAGTAACTAATTTTCGTAAAAACCATCTTTTTAACACATTTTAATCCAATCACCAACATCTCCAATCCCTTAAACATATTCTCCATCATCTCTAACATTCTATAACAACATCAACTAACCAAATTTTCCTTCCACTAATTACCAAGAGCGTAAAAATCAAAATTTAAACATAATGACTTATTTATATCACATAAAATCTTGTTTTTAACATATGAGATCATATTTTTACAATTTACACTTTAAATATAATATTTTACACAACATATGATGGTGATAATCTTAGTATGTAAATAATGTAAATGTGTATGTAATTTGAAGAAAATAAATAGTGAAAGTATACCCTCACAAAGATGTGTCGAAGGTGGTGGTAAGCAAACTACAAACACACTAGTAAACCAAGCTCCCAATAATCCAATATAACTACACTAATCAATCAAATACCCAAGAAAATTTACTTTCTCCTCCCTTGGGGCTTCATTGCTGCCGAATATAAAGGTAACAAGAGGAAGTTTTTGTGGTTATTTTTGCAAGTGAAGGAAGTGCTGAGGTCCTATTTATAATTGTATTTTTGGTAGTTTGAATACACTTTTGAAGATTATAAGCATGTGAACCAACTTATATGGCAAAAGTCCAAAACCCTTTGTGCTTTGTGTAGGAAACTTTCGGCTGGTATAAGGTGGGGAGAAGAGAAAGCAAGTCTTGGTCAAACAAGCTCCTTATACACTAAATGAGTAAGTTGTAAGTTCAAGGTTTGGTCTTTGATGTCCCCTTTACTTCTTTGGTCAATATTCAGCCGAACATCACATGGGGAGGGAAGGGATATTGATTTTTTATATATATATATATATTTGTACAAGTATAGATGTCTATTATGGTATTGTAAAGGTGGTGTGTGATCGTTTCATGCATGCATGAGGTGAAATGCAAAAACAAAGGAGTTTTACATAAAATTGTAAAATAAAATACGTAGACTTATAAAATCGGTTCAGATTATTCCTAGGGTGTAAAATTAGGTAGACCTAGCTCCGTCTAGTGTCGGTTGACGTTTAAAATTGTTTTTCCGAATTACGCGATTTAACTAAAAAAGTCATACGTAGAACATACTCGTGTAAACTTCAAATAATTAATTTGAGATTAGTAATAAATGTTGACTTGGAAAATTGCGGGTTGTTATATATGATTCTTTAAATGGACACTTTACTGCTTTATGCATTAGCCTGCGATACACATACAATAGAATATAAGCAAAACCATAAATTATGGTTGATGCTCAATGTTTGAAGACAATAACTTACCAGATTGCCAATGGATAATGGAGTGTTTTTCTTTCACGTTCCAAAGCAGATGCCATAGATGATGAGGCGTTGGGCAGAAATATACGAAGCAGTTTCACCACCTTCATTTTGCATACTATAAAACCTTTAATGCTTTTATCATCAGCGTCTTTACTAAATATCACTTTTATTTGGTGATAAATATACAAAAATGATAAGCTGCAACTAAGAAAAAGGAAAGAGTATTTCAAATTAATAAACTTTAGAATGCACTACTCTCCTATTGCAGTTGCGGCCAACAAAGGTAAGTTTCTTAGGCCATTCTTTAGTTGATAATGTTTCTGTTCACGATCCAGTCAAATGTTGCTACTAACTAACAATGTTACAATTAGTTACATTCGTATGCAAAAAAAGAAGAACATGCACCTGTATTTATTAAGACAGTTGTGCTGACAGTAGGTAGCATCAGATAAAGTGGTAATCTCGTAAGGCATCATGCCTTTAATGGAGTGTTTCTTCAGCATGACAGGAGAATCGTTGGGCTCTTAATCCTTAACCAATTGATCGATGAGTATTGCAGTCCGCTTTTGAGCTCGTTAACACAATTTATTTAGCTGCTCTTTAAACCACGAACCACCGGTTTAATAATTGATTCATCGTCTTGTCATTTTAGTATCCCTTGCCTATGACAGCAAAAACAATAACACAAAATAATGAGTAATAATACATGGTGAATATACAACAGTGTTGTTGATTATGTAAGGTAAAGCAACCCACCCCATAAACTGGCTCGTTGAACTAACCCTCTGTATAAATCCCTTGTAAAACCCTCTTGAACAGATCCCCTATACCCGGCCATTCAGCCAACACAGTAAACCAACGTACTGAATCAAGACACTGAACCAACACATGATGAATTTGTAAATAGTCGTGAAAATTAACATGATGATAGCTTAATAATAATGGCCAAACATAAATTAGTATCACAAAGAACAACTGATCGGTGACTGATATGACTTTAAAAACAACAACACATGAAGTTCACCCGCAGCGCACCGCTCACCAGAAACAACATGAGCTTGCAACGGGCTTGATTCATTGATGGTCAGAGAAGCAGATTTTGCTTTTCTTCAACAAAGCTCCTCATCATGTGCCGAATGGAGTCTGTAGATATAATCGTTATGATCCCTAACATGCTTGCCTCCACATATAATATCAGAGTTTTAACATTCAAACTGCAATCACAAATTATAATTATTGAAGTAATATTAACCGAATATAATACTCCCTCCTCATTGGTCGAATGAATGAAAAGAATATGTGTAGGTTTTTGGCTAAATACCTGATGATGATGATGATGATGATGATGAAGATGATGTACCTAAACAATAAAAATGTATCATTGATATGAATGAATATGAATGAATAAATACCAAAATTTAAAACATTTTTGTAATCCGTTTTTAGCTACACCAAAACTGCTTAGGTGGCATGCTTGCTGAGAATAATGGGAATTCCATTGTTATTTAAATAGATTATTTTAGTTTGATGGAAATTATTTTTTGTGTATAATTTCAGGTAATTTTGATTTGTTAGATAATTTCGATCTCTCAACTTTTAAGGGTCTCACCATAATGAAACCACGAAAAAGTAACTTTTGTCCTAACTTTGTTTTCTTACTTTTTACCAGTAGCTAAGCAAATTATGTAATATTGAAAAGTTATAGAAATGAGCTGCACTTTTTATTACTACTGATATGTTTAAGACATACGTAGCCATGATTATGAAGCTAAACCACCAATCCTATCTAACTTAAACATATTATATAAACATGTATCTGAATATATTAGCACATGACTATAAAGTTCCAATAGATAGCTTGGTGTTTATCGACCTATAAAGTTCTAATAGATACATGTTTTCAGAAAAAATGAATTAACGTACAGTGGCTATCACCATGAGTAGATACATCACTGATGGTCTCTCCTTTCTCGCCCTCTATTAAGTTTTATGACATATCAGCAACCGCTTTTATGCGAACCTTTTCACGCTCCATGCAAATTTTGGACGCTCTGTGAGCTTGATTATTCTCAAGCTGATACACAGAATAACAACATTAAAAAACGTACTGGTGTGAACAATTCTTCAGCCTAATTTTAAATAGACCATGACCAACACTTGAAAAGTCCCATACACCCATGACCCTTTTGCACATGCAATTTCATTCCAAACAGACCACTTAACATAGAGTGCTCAAAGTCAAATTGCAAGAGCACAACCACATGGTTTCCTTTCAAGAGTTAAATAAAAATATTTAAAAAAAAAAAAAAAAAAAAAAAAAAAAAAAGTTGTATATTTTAAATGCAAACTTTGATGCAATTCAAGCAGCTCAATTCAATTCACATGTTTCCTACTGTTTATAGAATTTTACTGGACCCAGACGTGTATAAGTTAAAACACAACCAAATCGACCCATTCATTAATCAATAGGTTCAAAATGACACATCTGATTAACCTGTATTACTCAGCGTCGTATATCATGTAAGAAGTTAAGGATATATATACCTTTCGGTAATCACCAGATGTGATGTGCAATATCTTCCTCCATGGATTTCTTGTGCTTATCATGATACATATCGGTAAAGGTGCTGCTGATATCTATAGTACCTTCTTGTCCAAAGTTATTTATTTTCCATTATTGTAAATATTATGGCAACTCAAAGAGCTATTTTTAGTGGTCAAACTTTCCCAGAAAACAATAGCTTACTTTTGTCCAACGTCTGCAACTGTGTTGTGTAACCTTCAGGATTCCCTATCCAGCTGGAAGCCGTGTTGAAGTTTCGTTTTGAACGGCTAGCTGATCTGATCCCTTTTACTGTAACTGGAAATCAAATAAAATTGAATTTACAAAGATTCGTCATTTAACACTTAGATTATAAAAGTAACAAAAATCGTAAAACGTATCATGAACACCAAAACCGATCCTCTAAAGGACGTTTGTAAAGCTCTAGTTCTGAGTCAATTAATTTGCAGTTTTAGTTCTGATACAAACACTATCCTAAAGGCTGGTTTATGTGATAAAAATGGTTCTGCTTCACGAAATTGGCAAGACTATTTATGCACATAGTATGTTACACAAAGGCGGAGTTCTGAAACAGAAGGGGCTGACTTATAATACACTAATGCCCCATTTACTATATATATGTGAAACTGCTAACTGTTAGAAGTTTATACTTCATAAATTAGACTATAAGAACATATGTATGTGTTGTGGAAGACCAATTTGGGACGTGCCTAAAAGATGAAAATTAAAGGCTACAAAAGCATACACCTTTCAGCTCCCATACCATATCTATATGTGCCATCAGCCCATCACGGTGTAGGTTATTGAAAATTTTAAGGTTAAATTTCAGAAACCACTAGTACAATTAACTGATTATGTCTCAAGTGAAATTTGAACTTCAGAGAGTATAAGTAAAACCGCAGAGATCACCAGTCGATTAGTTTAAAGCTCTTCAAGGAATACAGAAATACAATAGATTTTATATTAATGACCAGTGACATATTCTACTCATACAATTGATGTAAACTCCGTGTTCCCTAAACTGTATCTGCATTTGCAAGCTATCTAGAAGGCAGCAACACCAAAAATATTCTCACGCTAACCTCAGACGTCATAAAGCATATTTAGTTCTTTGCAACATCACTGAGAGCAATTTCTATTAACTGAATGTTGTCACTTACACCGGAAGCCTTCCATGATGGCAGGAATGAAAATCCATCAAGAAGCTTTACACACTTTAATTGTCGTTTCACCATTAAGAACTCAATAAGATGATGACCGCTGCATAAGTAGATAGGGAGTGTCATACCATATGGTGCGAAGATATGAAAGATAAGTGAGTATTAAACAGACTAAAACGAAAAAAGTTATTACCTTCTATTATGATAGCTGGTGATAAAAATCGATCCAGGTGAGTTCTCGAGAAGGAGCTTCACAGTAGCAAAGAGATTGTCGAAGGCTTCGCAATATGTGACAAAAACATGTCAAATGTCAACTTTAACCTTTTTTGTAGGTAAGGAAATTGAAGAATAACAAAATGTATATATCCCCTACCACTCGAGTCATACAACACATCAGCTCCTAGGATTACTTGCGGTTGTAAGCTGAAAAATGATTCATCCCACACACCCCACGTAAGTCCCATAACCTGACATGCACATTTATAAATCAAATTAGCAAATCAATGTGCCCCATTGGGTTGTACGATATCCATTAATATGATGTGTTGTCTACACCTATATCAATGCACTTAAAGTAGTTCATCACGTGCAGCAAGCTTCAGAAGACAAAGAGGTACTAATATCATCTATTTATTTTACCCATTCCAGATAGTTAGAATAACATATGACTTTAACGCCAAGAATTCCAGCATTGTTTGATATCAGAAGTGCACTTTCATAAATAGGGGGAATTTGAAACTTGATTGTAGCCAAAAATGACATCATAAAGTAACAAATAAGAACAAAACCTATCTAGTGTCGGAAAAATGATCACCTAGTAAAGCATATAATTATTTAAGCTTTTCAATGAAGATACAAAATGAATATGAACCTTTTTTCCCTTGAAAGAAACAGTAAAGCGATAATAAGAACCATATTGCATTCCTTTGAACGTAAGCAGCTCTTCTAACCGCATTCGCTTTTTCTTTGCAATTGTCTCCATATCAACATGTGTCGAAGGCACTTCCGGTGGCAAAGCCTCAGTCTGCACAAAACCAAAAGAATGAACCCTTTTAAAATTAACCTGGTAAAAGAAGAGAGGTAAAATTAAGAAATATAACTTTGAGATATAATCACCTCATAAAACTGAGATGACATCAATGCAGCGAAAGCTATATTTTAGGAGCATTTTTCCAACTCAATTGAAAACGAATGGATTTATGATCCCTCTTAACATATCTGAATTTATTTTTTTTCACAAATGAGAGAGTTCTACCATCATAAATTCATGATGCAAATATTGTATTTCATTGTAAGATTCCCGGTCTTATCAAACACAATGCATCCATCTATATAATCACACAAATTTTAATGCTTCTTAATCCTTGGAAGCCATATGATAGTTTAATATGGTGGTACTCATGAAAATAACTAAAATGGATCCACATCTATATAATGTGAAAAAAAAGAGTACCTCATCGCCCATCTGCTGACCAAGAAGCAGAAATTGATGTATGGGGTGAAACTCCATACTGCTGACCGATGAGGTCATCAGATCAAGGGTCTATTTTTTTCACCTATATCCTGAAATGTTACACCCTAAATCCATATACTCAAACAGTCATACTAAACAAACTGAACTAAATAATTAATTAATCTCCCCCAAAAAAATTGAAAGCGAAAGAAGCCTCAGAAATAGAGACCCTAACTGTTAAACAAAAATCTAATAAAAAATAGATCCTTATTAACTTGAAGCTAAATATTTGAACTTACTTTAAAATTTTCCGATTTCGTTGTTGCAACGTTCCTGTTCCCGGATTTTGAAATATAAGGATTTCATGATCGCATACATCAAACAGCTTGATGTTTAATCTTAATTGCTTTGGGTTTAGCATTTAAGCGATTTCTCTCCTCCTTCGGCTTAAGAAGCTCTGGTTGCTGTAAAATATGAAAATCATCCATAATAAGTGTTTACAAAGTGAAGAATGATATAGAGAGGAAAGACTTCAACAACCTCAAAAATCTTGTCTAGAGCATGATTGTGATTCAAACTGAACAAAAAACATTAATAAATTCGACAGCCCATTTTCTTAGCTTGAGTCTTGATTCTGAATATTATAAAACATAATGAAGTTTAATTACATGCATAAAATTAACATAAAACATAATAATTTAAAAAAAAAACTAAACCTGTTGATGACAATAGAAAAAACCTACCAATTTCTTGAACATTATTATCTTTGTTTCCTTTGGAAATCCTTGCACTTTGTCTTAACCTCGCCTTGATCTTTTGGGACTCCATCTTTGTATCGATATCTCTTAACAAAGTAAAAACAATATATGATATCGATAAAAAATATGTTAAACTCAAACTCGACAAAAATATATATATATATATATATATATATATATATATATATATATATATATATATATATATATATTCTTCAATTGTAAAACAAAAAGTCATATTCTTCACCTATTAAACTCAAAAGTCGATTATAGTTTTAGGATAATTATGTTTAAGAATAAGATATTAGGTGTATTTATACACAAAAAAATAGGTTAAAATATATATGGTATATTTATCTTTTAAGTAATATACATCATAATTTATTTTAATTGTTATCTTCAAAAAATACATACCTAAAATAAAATTCCATAATTTTTTGTAATCTCCTTATTTATATTGATTTGAAAGATATAAATCAAAAAACAATCTACTCTAGTGGTAAGTTGTTTACAAAACACATGAATGACCCAAGTTCAACTCCAACAAATGTCTTCTTTTTAATAAAAAATTTTAAAATTCAAAAATAACAAAAAAGCTAAATTTACAATTTATTTAAAAAAATTGTACATATATTAATTAAAATGCCACATGTCATTTAAAAAAATAAAAAAATGCTACATAAATATAATGATGACATCGAAATATGAAAAAAAAAACGAAATTTACAATTTATTTAAAAAAAATTGTACATATATTAATTAAAATGCCACATGTCATTTAAAAAAATAAAAAAATTGCCACATAAATATAATGATGACATGGAAATATGACTTGGCATTATGGGATGCCAAGTGGCATTTTATGTGGCATGCTTCCTTTTATATATATAGGGGAGAGTTAACGTGAGATCAAACTTAAAGTTGTAAAAATAAGATCAAGTCTAAAAAATCACTAAAACATTTATAAATAACAATTTTAGCAATAATACACATAAAAATAATATTTAAATACAAATTAACATTTTAGAAACTAATAACCAAATAATACATGAGTTTGGATTAGTGATACACCTGATACACATTACACTAATAAATATTCCAAAATCGATACACATACAAAACATGATACACACTACACTTCTAATCAAAGTGTATCACCTAGGTTTCAGAAATTTTAAAAAGAAATTTATCAAAAGTTTAACAATTTTAGTTGTAGTTAATAAAAATTTATTTTTGTTGTAAGGAAAGTGTTGCTTGTCAAGTTTTAGTTGGATCTCATTTTAACAACTTTAAGTTTGATCTTATTTGATCTAGATTATATATATATATATATATATCTTATATATATATATATATATATATATATATATATATATATAGGTTTGGGTTATTATGAAAAGTTTTAGAATGAAAAGAATGAGGGCATGGAGTGACATGTGTCACCTTGCCACATCATCATGCCACATCACCATACCCCACCCCACCCACCCACCCCCCCCCCCCACCCCCGAAAAATTTTTTTTCAAGCCAAAAAAAAAAATTTTGAGGCAAAAATTTTTTTTCCGCCAAAATTTTTTTATCGCATCACGCTTATAAAGTTATCGCATCACAAATCATAATTTTAGTGCATTAAGGTTATAAATTATCGCATCACAATTATAAAGTTATCGCATCACGCTTATAAAGTTACCGCATCACAATCATGATTTTAGTGCATTAATGTTATAACATTGATTTTAGTGCATCATAGTTGATGCACTTAACTATTAACTATGATGCAAGAACTTATAATAAAGATGCACCAAGACTTATTAGTGTATCAAGGTTATAAGTTATCACACACAATTATGATTTTAGTGCATTAAGGTTATAACTTCATCGCATTACGCTTATAAAGTTACCGCATCACAATCATGATTTTAGTGCATTTAAGGTTATAACCTTGATTTTAGTGCATCATAGTCGATGCATCGAACTATTAACTATGATGCAAGAACTTACCAATGGAGCATTAGTCCAATGGTTGGAGCACTTGTGCTTGAGTCAATTGACCCAAGATCAAGTCCCATCCTTGGCATTTGTCTCATATAGGTACCCACCTCCGCAAAACCCGTGGACACACCGGAGATACTTTGTGGAATAAGAGCTTAGGGTCCGAGTCTTGGCTCGTGCTCACTCCAGCTTGGTGCCCCACTAGGCCGTGAGAGTTGCGGAGCTATTCCTTGTGGGGTGGATAATGGCCGGTGCCAAAGGCACCCGGGGTCAAGGTGTTCCCGCCAATCTACACCTTTTGTGGAATGATGCGTAAATTATAATAAAGATGCACCAAAACTTATTAGTGCATTAAGGTTATAAGTTACCGCATCACGATTATAAATTCTATCGCATCATAATTATGATTTTAGTGCATTAAAGTTATAAATCATCGCATCACAATTATGATTGTGATGCGATTTTTATAACTGTGATGCAAGATTTTATAACGTGATGCAAGAATAAATTTTAAGGAATTTTTGGCGGAAAAAATTTTGCCCAAAAAAAATTTTTTTGGCGGGAAAAAATTTTTTCGGGGGGAGGGGGGTGGGGGGGGGGGGGGGTGACACATGGCATGGTGATGTGGCAAAGGTGACACATGTCACCTCCACATGCCTTCTCATTCTTTTCATTATAAGAAACTTTTCATTTTAACCCTACTATATATATATATATATATATATATATATATATATATATATATATATATATATATATATATATATATATATATATATATATATATATATATATATATATATATATATATTTCTTACGCATCACTTCTTATTTAATATTAACTAAAGGGTATACACTATACATGATACATTTCATGTAGTGAAGGAACCTATGCCATCCTAGATCATAAACGCAAAACGTAAAGTTCAACAATACAGGTCGCAGGTATGATGCACCAGCATCACAAAGATTCAGGTGTTTTGATAAAATTAACTCCAGGGATGAAATCGTCTATTCGAAATCATATTAGAATAAATATAATAATAAGGAAATTACTTTTGGTTTCGTAGTGTGCATAGAGACATTTTGAGTGATGAATCTATGATGGAATCACAGTAATCGTATTTAAGATACTAGTTAATTTGTTGAACAAGGGAAAGATGGAAAGTACACTTCACATCCATATAAGGGTTGGAACGACACTACGCGAGTGATCCTCAACTCAGAAACTCGATCAAGGTTAAATCTTATGCGTGATTAATAATAGCTGGAACAGAATTTCGTGAAGAATTAGCTTTAATGGAAGCAAAGGTCAAGAATCTAGATATGGAAGTCGAAACGACATATAGATAGTTACCAAAGAAGAGTGTATGCCTTCAAAAAGAATGTATTTCAAATATACGTGTGAATGATGGAGTACATTGTTTCCACCGAAAACGATATCTAAACATCATCATATACTTAATTTTGGATAAAAGCATTAATGAACTTACTATTTTGACGTTTCGTTTCACGAAAGCTGTGAATTAAAGTTCTGTTGTTGAGTAAACTTTAGTTTGTGTTGAAAATCTTCTTTAACGCATGTAACGATAAAATATCTATATATTATCATGATTTGAGTATTGTGTTTGATTCTTTTTATAAGACTGTCATTTATACGTGTTATATGCCAAAATTGTTTCAAATGTGCATATATACTTTCATTTACGTGAACAATCAGCTATTATGAGGTTTAAGATACAGTGAACTCACCGGATTTAGTTTTGTAATGGTTCCACCAATGAGCGGTGTTAAAAATCGTAACATCGCCTCCTCTCCATCTTGATGAAACCCTATCGACAAGATCAATATGTAACGTCTGCATGCGTTTCCGCCAACTCTTGCCTTGCCCTCATGAACCAAGAAATGGGATACGTAGTATTCAACCGTGCTCTTATAATCCCGACATACAAAATCATACAAAATTACATGATAAACTCAGAACATTGACGATGATTATCAAACTATTATAAAACTTTACCGTAAATTTGAAAGAGTAGTTTCCCTTGTCTTTGGTGATACGCCGGCCGTGTCTCTCAGATACCCGCCTTGGATCTTTAAAGGCGCTACTAACAAACATAGCATGGATTCCCATTGATTCCTATTAATCGAATCACCTACAAACACTAGCCTTTTGCCTCTTATCGCCCAAAGATGTTTGTTGCATTGAACTGCATATACCAACCCAACATATTTAAAATCACAACCATATTTCACAAGCTCTTTTCATTAGCACAAATGAAAATGCATCCCCGCTTAGAGAGTGTTTGCCATTGTGTTTTAAATGAAGTTGTTGCACTTACATAATCAGTGTTTAGCAAATTATTTACACCATTATTTCACGATATACACCTAAAACGACACCGACTAATCACATAAACCAGAATGACTTTTTACGCTACTCCTGAACTATATTTTCAACCCTAAATAATTAGACTTGAATATGTGATCCTGTTTGTAATGCTTTAATGCTTATGTTCAAACACAATTACTTATGTTATGTATGTTTATTTAGTATGGGTCATAGTGGGTCAAAAGGTGCATGTAATGTTTGGGTCGAATCTTTTAACCCAAATCCCCTTTTATGAAGTTAGTTATTTGACAATTATTAGTTGTTAGTTATTTGACAACATTTGTTATTGTGAAACCACACAATGGTTCTTGTGTCAACAAACATGTCGTTTCACAAAGTATAAATATGTAATAAGATAGAGTCAAATGCAAGTCTTTTCATTTTATAAAATTCTCATTCTGTTATACCAAACAAACAACACATTCACACAACATGGTTAATACCAAACGTTTATTAAATTGTAATTGGCTTGACCACAAACCTGTGACAAGATACCAACAATGGTATCAGAGCACATGTTCTGATCCTTGGAGAAGTCAATTACATAGGAACATACAACATGTCCCAAACAGATCTCACTTGCAAAGAGAAACAAACCCAAACACTCCAAAATGGCCTAGACAAAAAAAATATATATCACCTGAAGGAAAACGTTTATTAAGAAAGAAAATGAAGGAAGTGGTGTCCTTTAATTCCTCGAAATTAAAACCTCCTACTGGCAACAACAAATGAAGGAAGTACTAGCAGCAGTGATGATTTCATCATCATCACTTAAGGATGGAACCAAGAAGGACATGGAAGCAGCATTCAAGCATTAGGAGGGAGAATGTGATCCTGTTTGTAATGCTTTAATGCTTATGTTCAAAGACAATTACTTATGTTATGTATGGTTATTTATTATGGGTCATAGTGGGTCAGGCAAGGCATGTAATGTTTGGGTCGAATCATAACCCAAACAGCCCTTTTATGAAGTTAGTTATTGACGCTTATTAGTTGTTAGTTATTTGACAATACTTGTTATTGTGAAACGACACAATGGTTCTTGTATCAACAAACATGTCGTTTCACAAAGTATAAATATGTAATAAGATAGAGTCAAATGCAAGTCTTTTCATTTTATAAAATTCTCATTCTGTTATACCTTATTGTCTCAAACAAACAACACATTCACACAACATGGTTAATACCAAACGTTTATTAAATTGTAATTGGCTTGACCACAAACCTGTGACAAGATACCAACAGAATATACAATAATCAATAAAAAAAATGCACCTTGGAATATCACAATCATGAGGCTTCCACCTCAATTTATATAACCTTTATATATGAACATTTTCACCTTCAAGCAAGTGTATTCTTCACTTATTATACCTTTCATACCCAATCCATTAACTCTAGTTTCACCATCAAGATTTGATTTTTCTAACCCATCAAAACCTAAACTTTTAGTACCATTTACACCAAAGTAGCTTTTTGCACATAATCAAGATTTAATTTTTTTATCGCACCATAAAAGAATCTTTAGCTTCAAAATTTTTATGGGTGCCATCAAGATTAGATTTTTTTTTTAATTATCTGACCCATCAAAATCTTTTAGTAGTACTAGTACAATTGACACTCAAATATTTTTTGGGTTTATCTATACTATATATAATGAGTGTATGGTCAAACCTTGAAAAAGTGAGAGAAATGTATAATATAATTAATACTCTTGTTAAAATACCCCATTACTTAATAATCCAATAATTTATTCACATTGTACAACCAAATAAAAGCATATGTAACAAATTAAAAACAACCAATTAAAACACCCTTTATTAAAAAGTACAATAAATTTTTCACAATATACAATTTAAACAAGGTACAACATAATCCAAAATATAAAATAGTTAAACACACTAATTAATATTATTTTTAAAACATCATAAAATGAAAAGTACATGTTATTATACATATTATACAAATTAATAAAATACACAAAGCTTCATACAAGCTAACAAGTTGATGGTATATATAGTTTTGAAAACGGGACCGGACCAAATGTTTCAACCAGGAACCGGTGTCGCCACCGGTTCGTCTAACTAATAAAAGCCATCCGAAAACTAATGTTATATAGTAGATGCATTTCATATGAATAATTAAAGTCTATTTAATTGATTCTTTTTCTTTTACATGAATTAAATATATCATGCATAATAATATTAAATATATCAGACTACTTTTAATGCTAATGCCTTCCAAAAAAAAATAAATTAATGCTCATAGTTTCAATATTAAATTCCAACATCCAAGATATTTTGTTTTGCCTCTATGGTCATTGAAATAAAATTATATCAATACCCAAAGGTTCAACTTAAATTCTAATTTTGATGTGTTTTTGTTTCACCTCTACGCTAAATGAAATAAAATAATAAATTAATGCTCATAGGTTCAATTTTAAATTTCAATTTTGATGGTATTTTGTTTCACCTCCATGCTAACTGAAATAAAATAAACTACAAACAACAACGTGAATAGTGGTAAATTTCAACATTGTCGATGTGTGTTTATCACTCTAAAATGTGTGAGGTCTCAAGTTCAATTCTTGCTAGGTGCAAACAACTTTAAGTAGCCACGCCAACCTCCTGAAAAAGGAGGGCTTTACCTGGTTTGAGTCTGTGTGGCGGTGGGTTCAAACCCCGTGGATTAGTCGGCCAAAAAGCTCGGAAATCACGGTTACCAAAAACAAAAACATTGTCGATGTGTGTTACATCTTCCAAAATATCAAAGTGTTAGAAAATATGTCATATGTAGGCTAAATTTCAACAAAATAAGAATTGTATTTTGTTATTATTATGATATAAACTAAAATAAAATAAAACAAAATATATAATTTAAAGAAATATTATATAATGAATGCATTTCATAAGAATAATTAAAGTCTACTTAATTGATTCTTTTTTATTACATGAATTAAATATATTATGCATAATATTATTAGTTTGCATTTATTATTCAAACATTAAAGTCTACTTAATTGATTCTTTTTATTACATGAATTAAATATATTATGCATAATATTATTAGTTTGCATTTATTATTCAAACATGAAATTAATTCATCTTTTCTTATTTTACTTCTATTTTATTTTTCATCATGTTTAGTGTTACCTTAAATGTTAAACCCTATGATCTATGCAATGCTATGCATGCTACATCAACTTTTCTTTAAAAAGAAGAATAATGGCTTATATATATATATATATATATATATATATATATATATATATATATATATATATATATATATATATATATATATATATATATATATATATATATATATATATATATATAGGCTCCGTTCCATTGAGAAGGTTTTTATTTTGAGAAGATTGAGAAATCTTCGTTTGAGCAAATTGATTCATTTTTTTATTTGATTCAAAAATCATTATTAAAATCGAGTTATGATGATGATTCATTAAATTTGTACAGATGATTCAGTATTCTACATATATCACAAAATCGAGAGATTTTTAACATTGATTTAAATTTCTTTTACACATTTTGAATTTTAATCACATTAAAATGAGTTTTACGCTTGAAAAACATGAATCAAAATGCTTATAGGATGTCTTTCATACTAACCTTGGTGCAAAGTTTTTCAGCCTGTTTCTATTTTTTAAGTTTCAACTGGCGGGTTGCGTTATTCAGGTTCCAAGTAATTTTCAATGCCTTGGGGCCTGATTAGATAGTAGATTAGTATCAAACTCAGTGGGAGGTCAATTTGATTCGTTTTTAGTAGCCGTCAAACACAAAGTTATAGAAGAATTGCGAACTTCAAATCTCACAGTAAAAGTATAGAATTGGTATGGTTATGGAAGATGCAAGTGTATGATCTTCTATTACCTGGTTATACAAATGGAGAAAAGGAAAGAAAGTAAAGTAGCTTTAAATTCACCTGATATTTACCACTATGTACATGTTTCTTATTTACGGTTGATCTTATATAGTGGTGTAGTAGATTTGGCACTTTCATCCTCTATCTGTATAATGGGTTGATTGTGTTATAGAATCTTTTAGTAAACATGCCTCGAGCTTCCTTTTTTTTTGTAAAGACGGAACGTACTAACTGATAGCTAAAAAATACAGAGAAACACTTAAATGGGCAGTGCAGCTGGTCAAGTTCAAAATTTTGCATATGCCTTGCTCCTTCCTTATTATTTCTACTATCAATTGTCCATGTGGCAACCAGTCAAGGGGCGCAAAGTTGGCTTTCTCTGAAACACTGAAGCCAGTATCAAATCCCGAATAGTGTGCTCTAAGAAATATAAGAATAAACTGCTTTGGCTTCTGTACACATCTGTATACAAGTATACCTTCTGAGTTTAAGATAGATGGTGATAGTTGAGTAACCTTTACATATATTTTTTAAACGATAATCATAGAAAAGGCAAACCCGTAGATAACTGAATAATGAATGGTATTGGTCGCAGCTCTTACTGTATATATGTCGCTACTGGAACAATATATTGATTTCTTATTGAGAGCTGGTCAATATCTTTTAGTACTATGCAACATTTGGTATCATCATTTAAGTGATGATATCAAGACCTATTATCTTCCAACTACCGGTTTTAGTAAAGCAATCATCTTTTTGTTTTGTGGTTCATGAATTAGGGTTAATGAGAGATCAATCATGCTGATGACACACCCATTTATATGTAATCAGGTATGTTTGATTTCCAGTAAGTGTTTGATTTCCTGTATATATATCGCTATTGGAACAATATATTGATTTCTTATTGAGAGCTAGCCAATATCTTTTAGTACTATGCAGCATTTGGCATCATCACCCTTCAAAATTCCTTTTGTGGTTGTCGATTTTGCATGATTGGACCTCGAGATGGCTGCCCTTCAGTAAACTCTCCCATTAGGATTTTGCCATTGTAGGTTTTGCATGACTGGAGTTCGAGATGGTTGCACTTCAGTAAACTCTCCTTTCCCATCCACAAGCCCATTGGGATTCTATGGCTATCAGATTTGCATGTGAGCTCGAGATGGATGCCCTTCGGCAAAATCTACTTGTGGTTGCATTAATTGCTGCTCACTTGACATAAAATCCACATCCCATTAACTGTCATAGTATTAATTATCTGATTTTCATTTGGGTAATTGCTTGAGCAAGTTTTTAGGTCATTAGCAGCCACAAGTTGGTAGACCAGCATTATAGGAATTAGACTCTTACTAGTTGCAAAATGTTGGAAGCCGAATGGTTCTAATATTCTCGAGGAAAACACAAGGTACATTGCTTTTATACTATTGAGGTATCTGCTTGATCATTGTGACACATATGTCTTTTAGAATAATAAAGTGTGGAAATCATTTCTCCATGACTTCCAAATCGAGTGCATTGAGCACATGAAAGTAAATTTAACACATTTATTCTGCACTATGTTACAAGATTATTCCATGTCACACAATCACTTTCAAAACGCAAATCCAAATAGCTTATTAATGTCAAGTGTAAAATTGTTGTACGCCTGTACATGATTACTAAATTTATTGTTAGAAGTAGTTAACTAATACAAGTTAAAGTTGCATGATCTTATTATTCTTTCATGTAGAGACCCATCAATATTCATGAAATCAAAGTTTTGGCATTGGAGTGGTGAAGAAACTCTAGAAGTTAGTGGGCCATGGAGTGGTCAAGATATGCCAAAGTTCGATTTCCTAGGCATCAACTTACGTTAAGCATAAAAATTATATTTATGCACACCGGTTTAGATCCTTAGGATCCATGAATGATAGTGCAGATAAGCTGATGTAAAAAGACTAGGCGAGTTACGGTTTAAATAAGGGTTAGCTTTAGGGTTGTTTCTTATTTTTATCAATTGATCCATTCATAACTAAATGGGTTGAAATTGCCAAAGAGAGCTAGAATTCACCAATTACGGCTTGAAGGAAAAATGTAAGAAGGGTTGTTTTTCTGTTGAGTTCATAGATCTTTAAATGGTATTGATTATTTTTATACTGGTGGCTAATGGCTTATCACTAATGCATGTTTGTTTATGCAGATGATCCGAACAATGACCCAAACATATCTGGAGATCCTTACAAGACGCTTTTTGGGAATTGTTGCACACCAAGGTGCCCATTCATGATCCAGTACTGAAGCCGACCGAGGGGTCTTGTGGTACCTAAACACTTTTTGTTTTGAATAAATAGATATATTTTGATAGTTAGTTACATACAAGCTACACAAATTTCATTTAGTGTATTAAATAACCTGATATGTGGTTGTTTGAATTGTCAGGTACTCAATATATGATAAGCATTATTAAAGCATCTGATATGTTCAAATTGTTTACAGCCACAGACTGCAGCTTCAGAGAGAGACGACGCCAACTTCCAGGACGCCTGTTGCAAGTGCAGGTATGATATATGCAGTAACGTAATATAGCTTCTTGCAATTTTCTATCCATCTATGGTCCAAAATACATTTTCCTGAATCAGTATTGATGACACTGAATTAGCATACAGTTTCTTGAAAACAAAAACAAAACTAATCTAAAAGTGTGCTTATGAGCTTATAAGACATGATCCTTTTGAGGTACAAGGAATGTTTGATTAGCTTTTTTTCATTTGATGCTGGTAGAATAAAACAGGTGTGTATTTTTCTTTAATAGTGTTGATTTTAGGATATAATAGACATGGACTCCTATCATGTGCTTTTAAAAATATTGTCAAATGATATGGCAATACCGAAAGATTTGACCAACAGATTGCGCCAACATAATATAACATTGTAAGTCTATGTGGCGGTAGGTTCAAACCCATGGATTTGGCGGTAAAAAGTTCAAAAATCATTGTTACCTAACAATTACATACTGATATTCACCATTCAAGTGTACATAAGCTTTGAAATTTTTCACACTTAAAGGCACAAATACTTTCATGTTGTATGGCCATATATATTGTCTAATAATCTTTTATACAAACTATGCATACCTGATTGAGTTGAGAAGAATTAATGTATACGAAATGCATATTTGTTGGCACTCTAATTACTTTTTTAACTATTTGACTGATGTATGTAAATATGTATGTGCTGGTCATGAGGATATTTTTTGTTACAGCTATGTATAAGATTGGTATCTCGATATGAACTTTCACTGAACATTTTTGTTAGTTATAATGTTTGTTACTACATGATAATGTATACTTTACTGTTATGTTGAATGTGTGTGGTATCTGGTATGTAAACTTATGATTTGATTTATTGTTGGTTTTTGAACCAGAGTGGAATTAAAACGGTGCTTGCAGTCGTTAGCTTGTGCAAAGGGAAAGAATGTTTCGAGAAAAAAACCCATGAGCAAAGATATCAGTGAAAATGATGTCTTTTTCTTCAATGAAAAATTTTCTAGCAAATTTTACAAGGTGAAGATCGGAATGGTGGCGGCACAGAAGGAGTCTGAACCTGAAAAGCAAGAAACGAGGCAAAGGGTGGAGGAGGACAGAAAGCCACAGATTGAGGCAGCGATTGTTAGAATTATGAAATCAAGACGGGTGCTTGACCACAACAATATTGTAGCAGAGGTTACAAAGAAGCTTCAGTCGAGATTCTTGCCGAACCCTATAGTTATAAAGAAAAGAATCGAATCACTTATTGAACGTGAGTTCTTAGAAAGGGACAAAGAAGATAAAAAGTTGTATCGATACTTGGCTTGAGAAGAAAACAAGCATGATCTGATTATGTTCTGTGATTTCATTATCTTTGAAGTGGTGGAAAAATTAAATTGATGCAGCTTTAGTTTCAGTTGATACTCAGATATGGATTATGTTCTGTTTGTTTTGGTCTTTTTGCACATTTTTTTTTTGTTGCAGCTTCTGATTTCAGATGCTTAGTCTTACAGGGCAATGACTGAATCAACATTTTTCGATGGAAATGATATAAATTCATGATCTGGAAAAGAAAAAACGCGTTTATTTTACAAATGGACGAAGAATCGGAGGAGTTGGCAGTATTGTTGGCAATGGCTGCACAAGGTGTGATTGGGAAACGGGTTGATCAGATAGAGGCAGGCTTCATGATGGCCCTAGATTACATGATTCAACTTGCTGAAAAGAATGACGATGAAAAGGTTATTTTACAAAGTTTTCGTTATCTGGCTTTTATATTAAACAGTTATAGCTAAAGTATGGGTCATAAGTCATAACAAGCTTGATCGAATAATTTCAGCGGAAGTCTCTGTTGGAGGTAATCAAGGAGACGGTTTTATCGCATCTTACCAAAAAGTGCCCCCCACATGTGAGTATTCATGCTCCACTATCAGCAGTTTCTTCTACTTATTTCATACAGCTTGAACAATTTTTATACTATTATGTGTAGGTTCAAGTTGTTGGGCTATGTCGAACCCCTTAGAAAGAAAGTAGGCACGAATTACTTAGACGAGTAGCAGCAGTGGTGGTGCATTTGAAAGTGGGAATGGAGCAAAGTTCATCTTCCAGGGCCAATCTTAATGACATAGCTAATCGGCTGATGACTTATTGGAGGTGCTTACATTCATTTCAAAAGCCATAATATTTTATCATTATTATCATTATTTGTTTTTAGTTGAGAACACATGCCATCTCAATTTTAAATAGATGAAAGAAATAGTCGTGGTTTAAATACATTAATTACCACGATCAGAGGTATGTCCAACATAACACACACACCAACTATAGACTAAAGGTGCATATATGACACTTAGCGTTTGGTAGAGAGAAATTCAGAGAAAAGAAATGAAGTAGAGAATAGAATCTCAGAGAATAGAAATCAGTAGAGAATTTTGTTCAATTCTTATGTTTGGTAACAACAGAGACTTGACCCGAGAAATAATTTTTTTTATTTAAATAATATTTTGTCTAAATAAAAATTCTTAAAAAATATTTAAAAAAAATTATTTAAAAAAAATATATCTTTTTTAAAATTTATTTTTTAAAAATTTATGTACTTTCTTTAAAAAAATTATTTAAAAAAAATATTTTTTAAAAATGTATTTATTTAAAAAAAAACTTGTTTTTTTAAATAAAATGTTTTTTAAAAATGTATTTATTTAAAAAACTTATTTAAAAATATTAAAAACATTTTTAAAAAAATATTTAAAAATATATTTTTAAAAATATTTAAAAAAATATTTAAAAAAATTATTTTTAAAAATGTATTTAAAAAAGAAAACTTGTTTTTTTAAAAACTATTTTTTGAAAATGTATTTATTTAAAAAAACCTTATTTTTTTAAAAACATTTTTTTTAAATTATTTTTTAAAAATGTATTTATTTAACAAAATTATAGTTGTAAAAAAAAAAAAAAAAAAAAAAAAACATTTTTTCGAAATAATAATAATCCATTTCTCCAATTTCTCCACCAAAATAAGGGAAATGGAGCTAGCCAAATTACACTACCCAAGTCTCTCCATTTCACCGGATTTCTCCGCTTTTCAATTCTCGGTACCAAACAAGAGAAATGGAACCATTTCCACCCTCTTGCCTCAATTCCTCGGTACCAAACACACCTTACATGATACCTTTAATTGCAAGGTACACTTTTTTATAAAGCTAATTTTAATATGTGATAGGTACCATCTCGATCTATGCAAAAATGTGTTTGGATAGGGCGTATATCCGGCTGATGATGCTACTAATTTGTACTATGGGGGCACCGAAATTGCTGGTATATAAATTACCATTAATAATTTAGTCACTGTTCAATCTAATTTGCAACCGGAAATGGCAACACGGTCGGGTCAAGCTGGTTGGCTTGACCCACAAACAATTTATGGTCCATTTCTTTAAATTATATAAGTAGTTTATCAAATATGTGATAACAAAAACTATATTATTATATATTAGTAGTACTCATAGATGAAACGTTTAGGAGATTGCAAGCATTTAAATACAACATTCGATCAGTTGGATATATGAGATCATTAATATTCGAACTTTCCTAATAATAAAATTACACAAATGATCCTTCTGCTCTATGTTAAATTATAGTGTTGAACCGTTCTACCCGTATCACCCGTTAAAGATAAGATTCAACTCAAAACATCTCATTTAAAACCAAGTGTGTCAAAATCACCACCTCTAATCATGACTTTTGTTTTTAATGACACCAACACAACATATCCTATGGTCATTGCAGCACATTCATCCGATCAAAACCAATTTGCTCTTGGAATGAATGACGGTCCTGTTCATGTTATTAAGCCAGCTGATGCAGATCCACAGTGGGACGGCCCAGTAGCTCAAGAAAACAGTACTCTAGCATCATCTAATCCTTCAAATTCTGAATAGTCAACCATTAGAAACACCATCCGGGTAAAGGTACATAAATATGAGAATATAGCGCGCTGAAGATCGATTTAGACCCAAAAGACTACCATTAGTAATAATTTAGTATAGTATTGTAAATCTTATATTATAGTTTTGCCTTTTACTTGATAGAAAAATAACTATGAGGTAGCTTTCAACCAGGCATTTTGCGTATTGTTTATGTCTTGACTTTGTGTGTGCCTTGGGTTAAACACCAACAAATATCTTCTCAGTTTCAATAGAGGTTCAAGGTAACTACGACAACACATGTCTTTTATTTATTCTTAAGAAACAAATTTTCTATACTACGTAGACAAGAGCTCAAAGAAGTTCTCCTATTGGGCATACAGAGTTTCTAAATGGGGCATCTAATATGAAGGACCTGTTGGCGATACTTTTCTAAGCCCCATAGTTGTTGATACGTATGTTTCAGAGAAATGTATGACATAGAAACGTTTGCTAAATGGAAGAAAGGGGTACTCATTGTTAATGATGTTCGAGGAGATAAGGACTTTAGTAATGCACATGTTATATAAACATTCAAATTGTATTGTGTATTGTTTGTTAACACACAAAATGTATTACATATTGCATTCTCTGGATACAAGTTGGCTATCGTTACTCACCATAAGCTGTCGAGATAGTTTTGCAACCCTGCCTGCTGATGCTAATGTTGCTTTTGTTATTTTGTACTTCAATTGTTTTTGTTATTAATATATGTTGTTTGAGTTTATGGTTTTTTTAAAACAACATATGTATTTCATAAGGATGTTATAGTTGTATCAGAAATAACGCCATTTCTGAGAACAAGAATGAGACTCAACCATCACAACACAAGGGCCCAAAGATTAAATTTAAGTCTATAGTCTAGGCACATGCTTTTCAGAACATTGACTATAACAGCATGGCTAACACCTGAGCCATCACCAATGAAACCGCTTTGCAACCACATTAACAACTCATTGGTAGAAATTAGGCATTATGTTATTGCGTACTCCAACCATTTGTACATTAGTGCTTATCGTCAATGTTATAACCTGGACCTAATTCAAGGGTTAGCAATAACAACTTGTCAATAACAACTTGTCCTGATTCTTTATGAATACATGTACGCTTCAAGATAATGAATGATGTTTCCTATCTCTTGAATAGATATTATTGTGTTAAATGGTCACTTTGAATTGAGTAATAATGATGCTTATGAATCATTGACGCTATCCATGCAATATCAATTATGATGTGGCAGTTGAATAGCCATGACGCGCACTAAAGTTACAACAACACCAACGGTAATCAGATACATGTATCAAACAATATTGAAGGAAAGTTACATGTGGTTTGTAACAACCAATTGTTGATCTAAGCCCCATGAATGTCGTTTCCATCGGTCGATAATACCAATACATGTACACATGTTGTAGTTGCTACTAATATCCATTCAGGCGTACTTCAATTTCAGTTTGATTATTCATAAGATAAGAAAACGGTTTACATGTAAATTCCATACTCAACCATCTACATGATTCCTCTTGGTCTAAGTGGTGTCACAAGGTAATTCTCACTAGCCCATATATAGAGGTATAGATTGAAGCCTTTCGCCTCAATCACCAATCATGACTTTGATGACAAATTATATTCACGTCAAAATAGTCTAAAGAGCGGTCTAAGAGATTCGCATAATATGTCACGAATCTTCTTGCCTCTAAAGACCCACACATCAAGGTCGAAAAGTTCCACCTTAGTTGCACTCCTTCTTTACGATTACCCTCCTTCTTCGCTATAGCAAATTATGTCAACGATAATTATAAGACATGCTCACCCATTGGCGGGCCAAACTAGTATATATATATATATATATATATATATATATATATATATATACCTAGTGATAAAATCGATGGACGGGTATGACTTGTGGTTTTTATTTTTAGGGTTTAGTAGAACAAATATATGGAAAGTGTAATTCTTGAAAAAAGTGACAAAGGAATAAATTAGGCAATGGTTTATGAAGTACGAATATTGTAAAATATTTATACAACGAATAAATAACAAAATGAAATGAATGGTAATCTGATAAGAGGAAATAAACTCAATAAATTATTCTTCATTACAAAGTATATGCTTTTAGTTCAAATGCGAAATAAAGTAAACACTTAAATATTGAGAACTAAATAAAACCTAAATAACAACACCTTTTTCTTGTGCATTTTTCTCTACACACTCCTACGGTGGTTGACTTATGAATATCGTTGACATATTTTTCTATAGCGAAAGAAGGCCGGAAAAGTGTCTAAGGAATAAAATCCTGGAGACTTGTGGATGTGTTGAGTTTTCAAATCTCATACCTCCCCATGACTCCTGCAACTCTCTTTCCCTTGTTGCCCACCTAGCCAACACATGGTTCTTTGTTTTGCTGTCAGGTACAGTGCTATGGTGAATTTCCTTATCAGTAACCGATGTAGTGTCTTAATAGGTGGATGCATTGATCCCACATGTACTTCGTACCTCCACCACTCACTGATCTGATAGAAAAACAAAAGATACTTCATGTAGCATTCAAGAAGTAGTTACTCAAGTGGTGTCTGCTTTTACCAGTCCCCGTAGCAGCGTTAGATGATGCCTCACTGTGGACCTAACGAAAAGACTGTAAAAAGTAATAGATGCTTTGGGTATTTGGGTTACCTTTTAGTGGTGAAGTTGGTGCTATCATTAGTATCAAAAAATAGTTAGGTCTCTCATAATTTATTTTATTTCCTTATTTGAATGCATAGTGTCATTGTTCATTCCAATGGAAATAAAATTACATAATACGAACTTGATGTTAGACTGAAATTGGTAACTTTTATTAGGCTTTTGTTCAAATTCATTAATAAACCACGACTTTAATATTGTTTTATTTATTTTAAACGGCAACAAACTACATTTAATATGCATTTAGCATAAGTCCAAATAATATATTAAACGAACAAAAAGGAAGTTTCGACCAAAATTACATGAAATCATTGTTGAAGAAGCGCGTTTCTAACATGATGTTTCATTGTCGCAACGTAAAAACGACTAATTTTCAACAAGGTGTTTGTATTTGTAAACAACAACTAACTATCCTATTTGTTTTGACTATAAATTAAGCTTAACTAAAATTAAATTTTACACTATATTGTACATGTGATTATCTTTTATCATATAAAAGTCAAAAGATCAGTTTCAAATCATCCACAACAAAGGTTATTATAAACTACAACTATGAATTTTCTTCATGGTGACAATATCTTGTGGCGTTCTAATTCCAGCAACAACGTCTTCCCCCTGTTCAAAATTACTTTTTGGCCAACTTTTGGTAATCTGTGTTATAAGTGGCTCTTTCGATCCATTTATTAATGAACTCAGTCCATATAGGTTATGTTTTTACCTCAATGGGGTCAAGTAAAACTTATAGTTATAAGGGAAACTGATAAAATGCGTTGAAAGAAGCCAAAGTTTATATTCAGCTTATAAAACCTTATAAATAGTGCTATTCAAAGATTTACAATTTTACCTGAGCATTGATTAGGAACTCCCGTATAGCTTGTTCTCACCGTGATTGGCCCTTGACTGTCCCAAGAATCAAAACCGCGTTCACTGCTAACTCTAACTGTTTCTTCGTGTCTGCACAACCGCGGAAACTTAAAGTAAAAATGGGCGAGTCAAAATAAATATTCATTAAATGGGTAAAAAATCCTAGTTCATACCTGTAGGGGATTTTTCACCACTTGTTGCCAAGCTGGCGGTTCAGGCTGATATTCATGTGATATCCCAAGACAAAGCAACTCATAACTACCTATTGCTTAGTGGATCCATCTTACTTGGATACCTTCCCCTCACAGCGATTTTGGTCACCGTTATGTACTTACTTGCAGAAACACACCAACGTTTGCCTTGAAGATCAGTTACTATGTTTCTGTAGTCTGGGCACCTGTTTGTTACTTTCTCGCAGTGTTCATATCAGACACATTTTAGCCAGTTACTATTTACTGGTTACTCATCATCACATGGATGACGACATTGGCTCCCTTCTTCAAAGATTCGATGAAATTTGAATATCTTTACCAGAGTTCAGATGCTATAACCTCTATGGTTCTTTGAGTACCTGGGTTTCTCCCGGAGAGTATGCCTTCAGCCAAAATAGCACTGGACGCCATTGTGACAGTGAAACAGATAAAAATTTAGGAATTGTAAAGCAAACAAAGAAGCAATGACTCATGGCGTTACCAAATAATCAACATGGACTATACCAAGAAGGCGTAAAGTGTTAGTTTTCTCAGAAACTTGCATTGTTCCTAATTCTGCAGCAAATGCACTACCAGTACGACTTGCGGATATGATTGAAGTGATCACAGTGCTTAACGCTCACCATGACTTATCTGCTTTTCTGAAAATTGCTCCTGAAATCAGAATAATATCGAATGAATACCACATGAATAGAATAGATGTCGGTACTGTGTTTAACCATGAGTGAACATCACATTCGATTGAAATATGTAGTATAAGTGACTGAACTTAGCTTTTGCTCCGGCTACTGCTTTCACCATTAGGCGGCCAAATGAAAAGCTCAGACATGTTTGCTTGATGTAGTCTGCCTTTTCTATGGTTTGTAGCATAATGGTAAACTGAATATTTGGGTTATCAGTCTCAGACTCTTAGCTTTGGATATTTTTTGTGCATAGTGTATTAGCTTTCAGTCCTAGAAGGACAAAGTTACATGTTTAGGAGCATCACACGCAAATGGTTCTAAGAATGCATCGATGTATGAGTGTGTGTGTGTGTGTGTGTGAGAGAGAGAGAGAGAGAGAGAGAGAGAGAGAGACGGTACTCACAAACACGGATGACATTCCCAAGTGTAATAGTTCCCAGATCTCCATCCTGTATCCAAAAATTAAGTATCAAACCATTTGGAACAGTTTACATGGTACACTTAGGAAGTAACAAATGAAAGTTAAACCGCGTTCCAGTCATTAGTGTAAAATGTCGGGGTTGAACCGCTTTAGTGATGAAAACAACTTTGAATTTTTATTTTTAAGACGATGGCCATCATCTACAATCTACATAACTTATTCAGGAAAAATCAGTAGAGAAACATTTATATGAAGTTATGAACTAAGGATTGTACTAAAAGGTCAATAGTTGTACCATGGTATTTTGCTTCTTTATACACGATAATTTCATAACCAAAACACATCGATTAGTCACAATATGTAAGTCATAATACCCGTGCACGCATTGGGTTTTTCAATTTTTTTAATAATGTATTTTTATTTATTAAAAACAAATAGCTTAATTTTTGTTTTTTCATTGTAATTACGGTTCTTAATTTCAGTACGGGTTCTTTTTCCCCATGCAATATCAGGAAATGACTGAAATTGTATAACCAAAAACAAAAGTTTAATTTATATTTTTCCAGTGATAATCTCGAGTTCAAAATACAGCAAGTTAAGAAGTTTTTTGCAATAAAAATACAATATGAGCATCGTCTTTCAAACCATTTGACACGTTAAGAACTAATTTTTTTTCATTTTACTTGTTTGACACGTTAGATATTAAATACACCCGAAATCACCTCATTAATGATTAACATTTGTAACAAAACATAAAGCATAAAAGAGTGAGAATTACCTTTTGGATGTGATCAATATAGTGAAGAGCTCCGTTTTTGAACTGAGTATCATGATCACCTCCCAGAAAAGTAAGATACTCTCTGGTTACTTTGACCCAGTTTTGATGCCGTTTAACTTCAGCCAGCTTGGTTCAGGGAACGTTATTGTACCAAATATGGGAAAAAAAACAGTAGCATTATATGCCAAGTGTTTTAGATAGAAGTGTATGACGCGTAACTAACTTTGATCCAAGTTTCACTATAAGTAAGCTAATTTATCTATATCCATAAAAACTGAAACTTTCTAAACTTTCGATGTAAGGTCATTTTTAACCATGATAACAGGCAAGCGTGTCAACTCAGTGACTAAAGGAAATAACCATGAAGTAGTTTGACTTTTAAAGTCAACTAACTAACAATAAACTCCATCACAGTTAAGAAATTTTTTATATCATCTAAACTCTTGATTAACCAGCTATACCATATATCTTCAAATACAAGTATACCAGTTTCTAGTTTTAAAAAGTCAAACTTTTTAAAACAAAAGAACGAAGCAAGAAGTCAAGAACGTTTAGTTTAAGAACTAAAGCAGCAAGAAGTCAAGAACGTTTAGTTTAAGAAGTTCTGCTATAAGTTATGACTTACATATGTATGGTAGGACATGTTGGAGTACCTATTATTTGGTCCTATAAACATCAACAGCTGCAGCATGGGAGAAGATCATATTATGAGCTGCAATAAATTGAACATAACTAACAATTGCAGTGACCAAAATATCCCATTCCTAAAGTTCATTTAGACATGACAGAGTTGTATATGAAATATAGTTGTATAACGACTGAATAACGTCTAACTAAAAGTGAAATAGAACATTGGTTTGGAACTTAGGGTGTATTCTGCATATACAAACTCAAAGTTTTCTTAAAACTATACACCAAGTCAAAATTTTACATTTTCAAGACTATAGTGTTGTATAAAGTTGTGAGAAAGTCAGGTACAAACTATATGACATCTTAACGCAGTATGTATAATATACGAAAGTCAAGGCGTGATCAAACCTGAATGCATAATGCTTTTCCCAATATATTGTTAGCCAGTCAATGCTTCCGTGCGACGTACCAAATAAAAAAGTTTTTTTATAAAGCTAGCAGCTTCTCTGTGTGGCACAGTACCTTGTATGCTTTGGCAAGCTCTTTAAACTGTAACAAAAAAATATAATGATATTAGCATCCATTACAAATGATAAACTTAAAGAATTTGTTTTCTTAATAATTATGTCATCGTTTTGACTATAGTTACAAATGATGTAAGATTAGCTCCATAGTATAGATCATTTATGAATCGTATCGTTAAATCTACAGGAAAGAAGTGATACGGAAGTGTATCACCATATAGATTGAAAGTGGATCCAATATAGATGCATGGTAAAGTATAATAACATTTAATAGCTATTTAGATTCTTAACTGCATAAAACTTCGTGAGTATGGTTATTTCCTATATCCTTAACTTAAGTTCTCTATTTACATACACATTGTTGCTTCTTCAAAACTGTTACGATAGTGATTATAGAGAGTTCCAACCATAACAACACCAACAAATAGGAGGTTATCAATCATCCTTGACATCCAACAGATTAAGGTTAAGATATTTTAGGACAGTAAAGTGTCCATAATCCCATTTTTGTAAGTTTCGATGAATACCTGATGAGTTAAGCAAAGCCAATCCAGGATCTTGTCCTCTTTTCAGACCAAGTACTATCTTGGAATTACTCAAGTTGTTATGAGACCAATTCTGGCAAGGTGTACAATCAAGGCTAAAAGCATGTACAAAGATTCATACCCTTATAAATATCGTTGGATAACATTATGATATGAAGAAAAACACATGTGTGAGTCAACTGATAACACACTTCAGAACTACTACCACAACAATACACTGGCTTTTGATCAATTCTAATGTAACTTTGAACTTAATGAGCATATGTATATCGAAAAGTCACTACAATTAATTAAGCAAGCTAAATATTACAATGTAAAAAACAAATGAGGACCTACAAACCTATACATGTGTGATGAGGTTGAAATTAGGAAAATAAAGACATCACCTAATAAATTAACGGTGCAAAGGCATAGAAGATTATCACATTGTTCAAGTAAAGTAACCACTTTTAATACAGTAAAATTATATATCTAATCAAAAAAAAAAAAAAAAAAAAAAAAAAACAACAATTTAGGGGCTGTTTAAGGTAAAGTGGGGTCAAAAGAGTAATTTTTTATAAAGAATGAAAACTGCGTTTGCAAGCAGTAGGTCACGTCCTGCTTTTCCAAATCGGCGTTTTGAGCCCAACAAAACGCAGATAATTGATTCTTTGCTCATCTCATCCAAACACCTTCTTGTAAATTATTGCTTTTTTGTACCGTGAAAAGCAGATAATCAAGCTACAAACACACTCCCAAACACCCCCTTAGAGTGAACTTTAAAAGCATAGCTAGAAGATTGTCACATTGATCAATTAACCGAGCCAAAGGAACCACATTTAACACAAAACTTTATATATATTATCCAAAAGCACCAAATCAAGGGTCTAAAAGAGCCATTCATCTATTATCTATTAATAAGAACATTAAAGCGTATAAGGCTGTTTGAGTATTCAGATAATAGAGAATTAGTGGTCGTGTACCTGTTTATTATTGGTGGCGTAGTAGTAGAAGTTTCGAACTCTATGAACCCAATTTATATTTATATTAGAAAGATTGTTAATCACAATGTTTAGTACACATATAACTATAATGTACAAACTATAAACTGATATGGATGTTTTGGGTTAGCAGCACATTTAAAAAAAAAAAAAAAAAAAAAATTGCACTATGAACCTAAGCTTGTCTGCAAGTGGATCGAATGCCGCATTAAGTTCAAATCCTAAACTAAAAATTGCACTATGAACCTAAGCTTGTCTGCAAGTGGACCATTTGAATTTTTATCTGGATGAATTTGACGTACCTGTTTCATAAACAACTTAATAGTTAGAACTTAGAAGCCACAATTTTGACTCATTACCTAAACACGGGTCACATTATTTTAAAAAGGAAACGGGTCGAATGAGTCAAAGTGGCACAAAGTGTGCTCAAACTCTACAGCCTCCTAAATCGTTTAAATGATGAAAACGTACCATGTCTAATCATACGTGATTAGCTCAATTCCCGAGTATAGATAGTCTTCGGCTGTTAAAGCTCGTGAGCTAATTGTTTTTTCTGCTCGCTGCACTCGAAATAGTCAAATGTTACAACACTGATTATGTAAGACTATTCATTTTGAATCTTATAAGAATTCGGATCTTCATACGCATTCGACTCAACATTAGCCGTCTTTCCATTTTCAAAAATAGTTGTAGCTTTCATCTCAGTTATTGAACGCAAGTATCCAACTGAGGATGGTCTCTCTAAAAGGAGCTTGTCTAACGAACCAGAAAACACTGAATTTTGGCTCAAACAAAGGGTAAGCGTGTCAAAGAATCGAGCAGCTGTCACCTATATCAGGTAAAACTCATTTTCCCTTCTGGTGGCTGAATCGAATCTAAAGTTTCTCCTAGTATTAAAAAATGACAAATTGCAATTGAAGTAATCAGTATTAACAAAACCAAATATAGTTGAAACATCTATATGTGATTGGCTACTGATATCAACTTATTAAGTCTACATTTCCTACTAACCAGGTGTCCAAATCACAAGCAGGTATGAGGAACAATCATCAGATTCTCGTTTATCCAACTGAAATTTAGGGGGAATTTACTGAGAACTGGTTACTAATGAAGGCAGAATTCATGTTTTCTTGAGGTATACTTACCCCTTCCAAGAGACGATGTGAATCTGGAAGCTCATAACTGTAAAGTTGAGATGGAAAAGTCATCAGGATTCACACCGAAAGTATATAAATGTTAGTTTGTTTGTAATTTAATGCCAGTTTAGACTAACATCTAATTTGTCTTCTACTTTATATATATAATGTTTACCATACCTGTAGTTCAAATCGTGGACTCTATGTAATTTTTTGCATTCTTGAACTAAGGCCTTCATCACAGCCTCTCTTCGGGTGTACATTTGATCAATTTTGTTTTCAAAGCTGGTATTGGGGATCCAACTGAGATACGGGAAGAAGTCTCTCCAGTCGACTTCTATAGCACCCATCAGCGGGTCATCCACCAGAACCTGTAATACCTCATATCTTGTCATGGTGATTCCAAGATCACCAACATAGGTGCTTTCAATGTCCTTCCCTAAATAAAATTTGTAGCATAAGAATTTACAAAAAGATATCACATATAGTTCTAGATATATATAAGTGCTCTTGACGAGTAGGCTTTTTTTCATCACATCGCTCAGTTTCTTCCTGTCATACTAAACCACGATGTTTCCTTAAGCATTGTTTAAAAAATAGGATACAATATATGACATTACACAGCAGACCCCAAAGAGAGCAGTATTTGGTGTATCAAGTTCCTGGCAAGATTATAATCAGCAATTTCACCACAATTTTTGGTGCGAACTGTGAAAAGTTGAATAACCTTTGGTAAAAGCATATACTGACATTGGGGTTCTTTGTTATAGACCACAACTTTCAGTAATTTCCTTGAGAATCAGTCATGTCTCCTTGAGAATCCATTATTCAATAAAAGCATATACTGAATAGTGTATCAAGTACCTGGCGACCTCAAAGAGAGCAGAACCCCAACATCATGGCAGCTATCGACTACTTTTCTCTTTCCCTTATCAGTATTCAGAATATTACACTGACATCAGCAGACGGGCTCGGCTGAATCCTAACCACACGATCAGCCTGGTGGCATTCATCGATAATTTTTGTCTTGCCCTTATAACAGCTAAAGTATTATAATAGAAACTGGCTCAACGATAGTAAGGTTAGTAAAAGTCGACTTAGATCCAACCATAGCATCATTCAACTCATGCCACTGGCCTTCGTGAACCTGAGACAAGGACGTTTTGTTTTTCCATATAAGTGTAAAGAACCATTCGTATCTTGAAAACACTGAACATCCAAATGGTGTTGGAAATACTCGCGGGTGTCAAGAGTATCAGGTGATCCCACGACATGCGACATTTTAATAGCAGGTCCTAAATCAAAAGTATCACCATCTAATTCGTTGAATCACCTTTTACTCTTGGGCGCCATGCACATACAACCTGGCTGAGTTTCACTAACAGGAGAACTAACGATACCCGAATTCGGAGCCGCTCTTCTTCCCAAGTTGTGTGCCTTTCTGTCCTTACCTCTAGTGCTAGCTGTGGACATGTCAGTTGGTTGTAACTGAGAAAATTAAATGCGGAGTTAGATATCCATGAACTTTTTTTTCCACAGTGATTTATAATGCTACAGTCGTATTTACATTGTTATTATCTCCTCAGTTTCCGGAACGTTAGGATTCAAATAGTAGTATGTGGCAGGGGTTCCCGAGAGTTGCAACATGTTTTCCGTCTCCAGCAACACCAACCCTTCCATAACTGGATCATTCTTTTCTTTCAAATACTGCTCTCAGAAAAAAAAATACATAAGTCTAATGAATCAAGGAGATACTGCAATTATCATAGAATGAAGGGTAATTGATACAAAGAGATACGCTATAACATGAACAACTCTGTAGGAGATTGTTCATAATGACAGTTCCATCACCAACATTGGCTTGAACAATGTTCAAAAACGTGGTACGGTTCAACCTTAACAACTGACTTAACCTTTTGGTACGAACTATGAAAAGTTGAGGTCTATAACAAAGAACCCCAATTTCACCACAAAGATCAGCCGACCTTAATTCTCCTACAACCTATTCGGCTCCATGTTTCATAACGATGAGTTTCTGATCAAACAAATAATGCATTAGAACCCAATAATTTTCAGTATATGCTTTTGTAATACATATGAAATTCAATGCTCACCTTAAAACTATCATTGATCTCTTTGTAAATTTACTAATTCGGTAAGAGATATGACATACCAGCTTAAGGAGCAAGTCGCGGACACATCATGAAACAAATAGGCATCATCTAGAAGCGAATAGATACATGCTCATTAATCAAGTATATATAGATGCAATTCAAATACTGACCAACAAAATAACATGTAAGAGTGATGATAAAGAAAGGTTATAACACATTAACATGCATGCATTACCTTTTAACATAAACCTTCTTTATTGTACCAAGTTTGTCAAGGCTAACATCATTAAGGGTCAATCCACTTTCCTTACTAATAACCTGCGGTAGGCTTACTATGTATTGGACATGCCTAATCACCAATGAAAACAAATCAATCAATTTGCATAAATAAAATCATGAATTCACAAATTAACTTGGTTATGTAACTTGTAACATTATGCCAAACACACTCTAATGACATTGTATATGGTGATTAAGCATACCTGGATACGATATTATTATATGGATTGGTGCTGTAAAATAAAAACACAACATGTAATTGAATTATAGTTAATGATCAAAACTTGAAACACACTTGTAAACATATAAAAAAGTATTATGAAGATAAATAATGAATTATGAATACCGAAAACAAATTCTAAATCGACTACACAATAAAAAGTGAAGATCATTAGAGGAGATGATGAGAAAAAGATTATATTAGGGTTTGGAGAAAAAGTAAATTAGGAATGAACCGTGATTTTTTTTTACATAAGATTAGGGTTTCATATGTTGAAATTACATACCTTTATCAATAATGAGTTGCAAAATAAATCACAAGTAATGGGTTGGTGTAGTTGTAAAGATACATTGAAACATTATTTGGAGACCCATGTTCGAATCCAGATTCATGATTTTTTAGAAAATACATCCGAATTTAAAATTAACAAATACAAACTGAATTTTATAATTAAAAAAATTAAAATTGTACATATATTTAAAAAAAATGCCACATGTCATTAAAAAAATTAAAAAAATGCCACATAAATACAATGATGACATGGAAATATGACATGGCATTATGGGATGCCAAGTGGCATTTTATGTGGCATGCCTCCTCTTATATATAATGTATAGATATATATATAACCCACCTTATATGCGAGAACTGCGAAAACCAATTATGTACTCCTAATAATGCATAGTGTGCAACATATCAATGCAAAATGGCATTTTTGAAAATATCTATATTTTCTTTTTAAATATTTAACATTTTATTTAAACCGAAAGGGTATAATAGTAAAATACAATTTTTACTTATTTTTTATTTTTTTTACTAAATTTTTATTTTTTTTAAGATAGCATTTTCCAAACTTAGTGCATATATGTTTTTAAGCTAACATGTTTAGTGCATATATGTTTTTTTTTTAAAATAGCATATTTCTAGATTTTGTACAATATATGTTTCAAGAAATAGTTAGTGCATATTAGTTTTTTAATATAATAAAATTTATAACAAACCAATAACATAAATGTTATATACAAACTTCGATATCGATTGAAATAATGTTAAAATACAAATTTTTAAAAAGCATAAATACATTAATCTAATCAATCTATACACGTGAGCATTAATAATATTCAACATAAATGGACATATGTGCACACTCATTGTTATCATCATTTTAGAAGTCGGACATATATGCACAGGCGTAGCCGTCAACATTTTCTTAAAAATCGGACATACATGTACACTCGTAGCCGTGAACATTCTTGTAATTACACCTGATACAAAAAAAAGTACAAAAATTAGCAACAATAATGTTATTAAAAAAGAATTGTGTTGAAATACATATATGCAACTACTAAAACATATATGCACACTTGTTAAAATACATGTTTCAAAACATCATGTTCTCAAAATATATATGGTTTTCATTATTAGATTCCACTAATTAAAACATACATGTTTTGAACATGTATGTTTTGAACATACATGTTTAGCACAGTTTAAAACATATATGCATCCATTTATTTTTAAATTTATATTAACTTTAAAACATGTATGCACGTCACTTTTATTGATTTTGTACAAGACGAAAATATGCACACATATTTACTTATACCAAATTATGTGAGCTATTAGAACCGAAATAAAAAGTGTTTAATATTGCGTACTAAATAAAAAGGTGTTTAATATTGCGTACTAAATAAAATGCCAACTATTATATTTATGCATTTTAACAATCTACTAGTTAAGAAGTAGTAGATGACAAACATGACAATAGATGACAAAAGGACATTGTTACAATAAAATTAGTACTCCTAATTACTAGTACATTCATAACTAGTACATTCATACTAACATCCTAAGTAATACTTACGTATACATATATCAAGTTTCTATGTACAAGAATTTCTTAATGTAATACTTGTGATTAGTGCATGAGCATAGGTTAAAAATTAAAATAATAGTTCAATATAAACCTTTAGGCTGCTAGATCAGAACAATGAAACCGAAACCAAACACGAGTACGAAACCAATTGAAGCACGAACACCATAAATCAATGAGAAACTATCGAACCAAAAACCAGTCACCACACGTACCAATCACTAAGCCAAAACCTTAACCTATGTACGAAACGAAACTAAATCCCGCGACCCCCAATCTAAAACACAAACAAAGCAAACGAAATCGAAGATCTGGACACGAAAATGAACCATGAACACAGCAGTACCAACATGAAACTAAACTAATTGGACACCTCGATCTAAGTAAGCGACTCTACAACAGTTTTTATACATATGGGATTCCATAAACCACCCTAATAATTAAAAGTACCGGTCATTAACTAAAACGTAAGATTGTTAATATGGAAGAACATACATTTGAAAGTTTCAGAAGGGTAGATGATACCATTATCATCTTGATCAAAGAAGGCAACATGCTGCTGAAGAACAAACATGTTACGGTGCTTGTGCCCCATGTACCATTGACGTTAATCCGTGTCTGGTGCAGCTACAGCCCGAGCCAAATCTAAACAACACATAAAACCATGAGTTAGAACTAATTATGGAACCATAGTCATAGATCCATAATTATATATTGAAACGAGAAAACAAATATAACCTACCTTAGATCTATAAAGATCTTGAAACCAACTTGAACGAAAAAGAAATATCAAAACAGGGCTGTAACTTTTTTTTGGCTTAGAAAAGAAACGAGCAACAAAAGTGTGTTAGTCATTCGTGTTTTGAAGAATCAAACCTGAAAATGAGGTGGTGGATTTTTGTAGAGATGGAGGCGGCAGAGCTCTGGGCAGGGTGAGAGGTTTTCTTTTTAGGTTAAAACAAATATACATAATTGGCACATTCAATTTTGACCCTTGATCAACTATCCAATGGCTAAAAAGGAGTTCTCGATTTAAAGTAGGTTCGAAAATAAAGTTTCACTATATATATATATATATATATATATATATAAATGTTCAATGCTTTATCAAGCTTTAGCTTGAGGTAAATGTGGTACTTCTGCCACATTCCATTTGTACTTAACATTTTTTGGTTATATATTTACCGGGGTAAAACCCTTTACCCAAAAAAATAATGTTCAATGCAGAACCATTATTTTGTACCGAACTTTACAGAATCAGTTTGCACCAATAAAAATTTAGTATTATTAAATATTTTTATTTAAATGAAAAGGGTATAATAGTAAAAACTTATATTTAATTTCTTTTTGATTTTTATTTTATTAAAAACATTTTAACTTTCGGATTTATTTATTTATTATTATTATTATTTTTTACACCATGCATGTTTCAAGTGCATATATGTTTTTTTAAATATGTGTTTTTTAAGCCACTTAATTTTCGGAATAAAAATGTACATATTTTTTATATTTGTATATTTTTTTCCAGCATACATGTTTTAAAAAAAATAAGTGCATATGTGTTTTTTTAAATATTGTAAATTTCATATCTTTTTAACGTACATTTTTAGCTAAAAATCATAATTACACATATGTTTCTAGTCCGCATTCTTTAGTCTTCTAAATTTATAACCAAAAACATAAAGCTTCTTCTAACGCAAGATTTCTGACACAATACAAAGATGATCCTCATGCTCCTCTCTCGTCTTCGAATACACCAAGATGTCATCAATGAACACTAGGACAAATTCGTCTAAGTACTCATGAAAGACACGATTCATCAAGTCCATAAAAACATCCGGAGAATTAGTCAATCCAAATGGCATTACTAGAAACTCATAGTAACCATAACGAGTACAAAAGGCATAATTAAGAACATCTTGCTCCTTCACGCGTAACTGATGATAACTCGACCTTAGATCAATTTTCGCTAAAAACTTTGCACCCTGAAGTTGGTCAAACAAATCATCGATTCATGCTACCATCCTTCTTCTTCACGAATAAAACTGGTGCGCCCCACGGAGATACACTTGGTCGAATAAAACCACGTTCTAGAAGTTCTTGTAATTTATATTTTAGTTCTTTCAATTCGACGGGCGCCATTTTGTACGGAGCTTTTGAAATAGACTCAGCACCAGGAATCAACTCAGTAGCAAATTCAACTTCGCGCTCAGGCGGTAATCTCGATAGTTCATCCGGAAATACATCAGGAAAATTTGAACTACTGGATGACTCTCTAGGCGAGGTCCATCTAACGAAGTGCCTTTTATGGATGCTAAGAATCCTTTACAACTATGAGAAATTAACATTCGATCTTTGAGAGAAGAGATGATTTTAATAGACTTACCAGATCGGGAACCATGGTAAATGAATTCAGGATTGTTCAAATCGCCAAAGATGATACGTTTTTTATGACAGTCGATAGTAGCTCGATGCTCAGTCAACCAATCCATACCAAGAATAATATCAAAAGTCACACATTTCCAAAGGAAGCAAATTAGCAGAACGGATAATATCACCAACACGTAACGGACAACTCCTAAATTCGCGACTAATAACCACAATATTTCTCATAGGCGTAGAAATAGATAAGGCATGATCTAATAGTGTAGAGGGAACTTTGAGATGTTTATCAAAAGTAAGAGAAACCACATAATGTTTCGAACCAGTATTAAATAAAACAAACACGTCAAGATCATACATATAAAGAGTTCCTGAAAAGATACATGGAGCACTAGCCGCCTGATCAGTAGTCAATACAAATACTCAACCCCTAGAAGCATGCTTCTTGTTGTTCTCATTTCCCTTATTGCTCGTACTACCATTCTTACTACAATCTTTAGCCAAATGCCCAACCTGACCACAAATAAAGCAACCGCTTGTAGCCTTATGACATGTGTCACCCGAATGGCGTTTACCACAATGGTTAAATGTAGGAATAGATGCATGGTTTGAGTTACCCCGCTGACTTGAAGCCCCATATGAACGACCATATTCCCAGACCCAAACCTACTGATCCTGATCGCGCCACGACCTCTGTCTATTGTTACCCTGTCTGTCATTTCCCCGTCTGTCACTGCCTCATCTATCACTTCCCTGTCTGTCACTGCCCCGTCTGTCACTTCCATGTCTGTCACTACCTTGTTTATCATTCACTCTCTGAGTATACCCCTGTGTTGGCGGTTCTAATGGTCATATACGATGCCCATCTCTGTTCATCTTGTTATTTCTTTCTTGTCTCGACCTTTTGCACAAGATTTCAATGTTTCTTGCAGCATTAGCAACTTGTGCTACATCGGTAAATTTGATGTTCAATATCCCGTCAAGTATCTTGATTCGTGTAGGTTTAGGGTGGTGTGTATGAATAAAATAGTATAATAATATCAATATCAAAATAGCACGAGAATCGAAACGAAAACCTCTTAGGAAAAAGGTTAGTCAATCAAATCCCGTGATTGAGATATGTGATACCGGATAAGGATATCCGGGTCGTTTCCCAATGAGGTGTGAATGGGCAGCGTCGCTTTTAGGTTTGTTATTAAAATGCTCGATTTTTCGGTTTTTATGTGTTTTTGATTACTTTCTAAATTCAAATTAAACAACGGAAAGGAAATTAAAGCAAGTAATTAACAATTAAATCGAACTAAAGGTTGCTGCCGCTGTTGGTGTCGCCGGAAAAACCTGTTGCCGCCAATTTATATATATGTATGTCTTATTTTTATTGTTGTTAATAAATTTAAAAAAATTAATCATATAAATATTGTTATAAAGTTGTTAGTATTGGTTAGATTTATATTTATTTCAAGTTTTCATGTTTCTTTTATAAATTTATCAATATTTTCTTTCAAATATGAGTTTATATAACTTTTTCAGATTTAAATATGGTCTCTTTAATAGATCTATAAGTTTTATAGTCGATCTGAGTTTTTATAATTTTTGGGCGAGCCGACAATTGGTGATGCAGCTTCTCGCCGGAAAAAGTGGCTGCTGGCTCTGATCAATGTTGCCGGAATATATATGTTTTATATTGGAAGATGTTAATATTTCATCTTTTATAGGTTTTCATTGATTGATACTATATTTTTGTTTATAAATCTATGTATTTTTTATGATCTTTTACTAGTTTTTTTCTCAGACTTGTCGCCGTTGTCGCCGGATATGTTGCCGACATTTGGATCTGTGGCTTTCTTTCAAGAACTTTTTGGTTGCCGTGAATTTATACATGTGTTTTGTTAATATTTGAAGTGGTATATTTTGTGAAATATTGTTGCTTTTTAGACTTAATTTACCGAAATTTTGATTTTGATTATGTTAAGTGAAATTTTGTTGGTAGCTATTTTAATACAGTAAAATTTAGAGAACAATATGAAGTACGGGACTTCGAAATTTGAATTTAAACCCTACGGCATGATAATTGGACCCCCCCTGGGAGGGTTTTCAATTATTAGATGCATTGGGAGGTTGTACGGTTGACCCATAAGGAGGTCCTTATAACAATCCTTAAAAATTAGGGCAAGTTAGAACAGTAAATAAAGAGAAAACAATAAATTTTTTGGTAGAGTGTTCAAAATAAAAAAGAAATGGTTGGTAGAGAGTTCAAATTTTGAATTATCAAAACCTGGGACTAACGAATATTATTGGTTGGGCTGAGCGTCGGTTCAAAACCGAACCGAACCGACCCGAACCGACAAAACCGAAAACCATACAAAACCTAAACCGAAACCGAACCGAATATGGTCGGGTCGGTTCGGTTTAGTGTCGGGTCCGTCGGTTCGGTTCGGTTTACGTGTGTTAGTGCATATTTTTGTCGGTTTTGGGTCGGACCGAACCGAAACCAAAAATCGTAAAAAACCAAAACCGAAACCGAACCGAAGGGTTGTCGGGTCGGTTCGGTTTTTGTCGGTTCGGTCGGTTTTGTTGGTCCGGTTCGGTTTTGAACCTTCCATGCTCAGCCCTAATTATTGGTAACAATAAAAAGTTAGTATGGCACAACTTCTATGCCTATGTATCGTTACTTAAATTACTTTATACTTTTTATAGATCCAACATTCACGATTTAAAACATGGGTATTAGTCATTTCAAAGAAGTGAAAAAAGGACAAAAAGAGGCTCTGCCAAAGCTACACAACCTATATCTATCACATTTGGCTTTTTTTTTCTTTGAACAAATAGTAATTAAAATTACAATGACTATGAACAAATAATCAGGTAATTAACTAAATAAAAAACATGCATTCCACACTTTCCAGCTGTCAAAAGATGTTAAAATATTCTAGGAAGTTAAATCACATAAACTTTAAGAAACTCATAATCTCTAAGAACCGTTTTTTAGCTTTATCACTTTTGTTTATTAACAAATTTGAGCTAGCAAAAAAAAGAGCGGTGATTTGCATATTTCATTTTATGCTATAAACAGTTGTACGTAGATGACTGGATACTTACTGTATTATAAATAACTTTATGATGTTAAAAGTTCGAAAGACATAGTATGACACAAAAAGTACTTTAAATAATAACTTTATGAGTTGAATATATGATTATTAAAAAATCGACTACCGCAACTTAAAATAATGACATAGGAAAGTACAGCCACAAGCGCAATTCAACGCTACCGAATTTGAAAACAACTCATAATCTTCGCTATGCGTCCACGCCATCAAACTAAAAGTTTTTCGAAAATAATTCCCTAACGCTACTAATACAATTGGTCGAAAGGAAACTATTCGCCGCCAAACTATTGTAAAAAACTAAAAATCGCTGCCGCTAGGCGCGGATACTCGGCTACTACATTATAAAGTGTATAAGTCTTTGTATCTTAGAACATTATGTTGTGCTTAGTAACATGCTTGTAATTTTGGGTGAAGTTCCTGGTAAAAGCAAGAATCAAGCCTAACAAATTAACATACTCAAACAATGCTTTACAGATCGCTAAAATTTATGAACCGAAATAATCGGCAATGGAGACCTAGTCTCCTTTTTCATTTGGTTTTAGTTTGGTCAAAACTACTCGCGATAACTTATGGAACACATACAACGAAATAATAACACTTATTAAAAACAATGTAACAATAAAAGACAACGAATTAGCATGTGAACAAGTACTAGTATTTAAGCTAATGTGATGCTCATATCATTACTAATGTCATAATAGAAGAAAGGGGGAATTGCATATATCCCCATTTAAACTTCCCTAATTGCATATATCCCCAACAAAAGTTTAAAATAACAAATATACCCAATCTAACCATTTAAACTCACAAATTTACCCATTTTTTTCTCTTATAGTATAAAGAATTTAGAATATGACTATTTTACCCTTTTATCTGTTTGCATATGGGATTCATTTGCATTCTTTAATGTTTAAAAATACCTGCTGTTTGTTAATGACGATTATGTCAATCAATGTTGTTCACGTCTATCTCCCTCTTACAACCACATATTTATTAAGTTATAAGCCCATGATTTATTACTTTTATAATCATACGATATCAATAAACATGAACTGAAGCGAAAGAATAACGCATTGTTAGTCTGTCAACAAAACTCAAGCAATTTAAAAGAAACTACAAAGAAAATAAAACACCAAAAGCACTTACATCGTTAAAACGCATGACGCAACATTCAATGATACAATCAGTTTTTTGTATTAAATGTTTAGCCTTATAAGAATTAAAAAGATGAATATATGAAGGCTTATTCAAAAACAGTTGTATTTTAGAGTGTTTTGGCGTCTAAAATGTGTAGAAGGAAGGATATAATTGTCTAAATATTTAGGGATAAATAAAGATGGGTATATTTGTTATTTTAAACTTTTGTTGGGGATATATGCAATTAGTAAAGTTAAAATGGGGATATATGTAATTCTCTAGAAGAAAATGCTAAAACAAAAAGGAGGTTTTCCCATAGGTCTCATAGTAAAAACAGAAAGAGAACATTGAGTTATACAAACTGTATACTATGCGGAGACCATATTACCTGACCCAACAATTACGACAGACATCTGGGTCACACTTACGTTCAGCAACACGGCATGGGCATTGTTGGCCTTTGCATTGAGACTTAATACAGTGACACCCCGTATACCGGTTCCTACGGCTTTCCGGGAACCTAAAATATCATATTATGTATATATGTATCACCGAAAAGAAATAGATTTAATTACTTAAATAGACCAAAAGAAAGTTGATTTTCAGCCTATAGACTTCACAGACTTTTTTTTCTCAATAGTGGATTCGAGCTAAATTACAGTGAAGGCGAGCAAAAAATAAAAGTGAAGTTGAGCAAAAAAAAGTCGAGCAATCAAGCAGTTTATAGTTGAATTTTTTTTCCAAACATAGACCACGGTCTGTGTAGTGGGTAAATTTTTTATCTTAGTCTATTTAAGTCATTGGCCCAAGAAATATACGCGCCATTATAATGTATATTTGCTAATTAAGTTATATATATACCCTCAATACTTCTCACAACAGTAAGGGCAGTCCTTTCCGCAACGAGACTTGCAGTCACATGGGGTATATTGCTTGTTGGTCCGGTTCTTGTTGGTACTTCCTCTCGATGTTGGTCGACGTGCAACAGACTTTCCGGAATGTTTTTGTCTCTTGGCTTTATTCTTTTGCTGAACAGATGATTGTGGCTCCTAACACCACGTAGACACATAGCAACAAAATGCAATTATTTAAGAATTATTAACGCAAGATGGTATCTAGTGAAAATAGAACAAACATCCGATGAGATGCCATACCAATAAGTGCAGGTAAGACTGATTGCTACATGGTGTCTCATTTTCTGGATTGACGATAGAGGGTGCTCGTTCAGCCTATTGGTCATGCAAGTAAAAATACATAAATGCAAGTTATATAAAACTCGACTATAAAAACATAACGATCTGGATAACACGAATGCTTACAGGAGTAAGAACAGGTTGCCTAATTATGTGGCGACGACAATTAAATGACTGTCAAATAAGAAGAGTAATTAGCTCACGTTAACCAAATCTAATAAGAATGAAATGCGAAAACTTGTGTGCATATATACCAAAAACTGTCGGTAAAATAGATCATCAATTGAATCTGTTTCACCAGTAGGAACAGTTACATCCTCGTTTACCATTTCTTCATTTTCTGTCTTAATAATGGTAAATGCCTCCTGCATGAAAGATGAAATACAACTGTATTATAGATTTTATAGAAAAAAAGTAGTTAAAAGTAGAAGTTGACTACGGAAAATTTAGTCTGTGATTAAGATATCGGACATAGGAGCAACTTCATTACATGGATTTCGGATGTAGTTCCACCGATGAACCTTGTCAAGAGTTGAATTACGTCCTCGGTTGGTTCATACTCTTGGCTAATTACGAACCTACGATACTCAAAGGTTGTCATAAAGATAATATGATATTAGACTGATATTAACTATAAAACTTCTAACATAAGTGTAGACTATGGGGGTGCTTGCCATTTCTTATCTGCTAAAAGTAATTAGTGTAAGAATAAGTAAATAAGCGGTTTCATCCAAACAGTCACAACTGTTTATCACTTTAAAATAAGCAGATAAGCACTTAAGCAATCCCAAACACCCTCTATAATACTTAAAGTTTTAACTACTATCACAAGGGTTTTATCGTCATAATGGCCGGATAGGAAATAAGCACAATGAAACACGAAAATAATCAGTGAGCAACAATGTAAAAAGGAGAAGATGTGTGAACTATCAAAGAATTAATAATAATAATATTGTATCAGCTAAATAATGCAAGTGAATTCATTTGACCTTATCATTCTTTTTTCATCCTCGCTGAATTGATGTTTATATTCGTCTGGTTGATCCTCAGCTGCTAGTTTCTTACTATACCATGCACAACCGAATTTCAGAAACTATAACACTTATTATCGGCAGGTACAATAAGGTAATGAAAGTCACATATACTAAAAGGACTAATAATATGTGAAAAGAGAAAAAGAAGAAACACCTATCCGAAGGGACCCAAGTAGTAGATTGAGGTATTTTCTCAACTAACGGAAGCTTGGCAGTTGATATATAGTTACCTGAATGTCGGGCTACCAAGGTCAAATGTTAGCCGAGGTTTTAGTATGGCTGGGGATTTTCATCCTATAAAAGCATATCGCCGAGTTGCTTTTGCGCTGATTGCAGTTTGAAGACTCCTGATTCTCAACATGTGTGTCAATAAAAATGCCTCCTAACTTGCATTTGTTTTCCGCTGGTTTTCTTGTATAATATGATATAGGCTACTTTCAATTTTATACGACATAAATGTAACGATGTTTAGATATGTTCACACTATTTGAAACTTAAAACGATGGATCGATCGACTTACGTTAACATAGGCTTTTCGCTCGATTTCTCTTTTCAGTTCTCGGAGCTTTTTGGTCAGTGATGCTAAATGATCCACCTTCTTTTTCCCCTTCAAGTTATGTTAATGTCCACAAAAGAAGATAATTATTTACATGGAATGTTATGAAACAATGGAATAAAACTTGGTTGTTTTGTTTCATAACATGCCAATGTAAATAATTATCTTCTTTTGTGGACATTAACATAACTTGAAGGGAAAAAAGAAGGTGGATCATATAGCATCATTGACAAAAAAGCTCCAAGAACTGAAAAGACAAATCGAAGCAGAAAGAGCTACCTATGTTAACGTAAGTCGATCGATCCATCGTTTTTAAGTATCAAATAGTGTGATCATATCTAAACATCATTAGATTTATGTCGTATAAAATTGTAAGCAGCCCTATATCATATTATACAAGAAAAAGCCGCGGAAAACAAATGCAAGTTTGGAGGCATTTCTTATTTGACACACATGTTGAGAATCAAGGAGTCTTCCAAGCTGCAATCCAAGCGCAAAAGCAACTCAGGCGATATGCTTTCTTATAGGATGAACAATCCCCTAGCTGTACTAAAACCTCAACTAACATTTGACCTTGATAGCCCAGACATTCCGGAAGTAACTATATATCCAACTGCCAAGCTTCCGTTAGTTGATAAAATACCTCAGTCTACTACTTGGGTCCCTTCGGACGGGTGTCTCTTCGTTTTCTCTTTTCACATATTATTAGTCCTTTTAGTATATGTGACTTTCATTACCTTATTGTACCTGCTGATAATAAGTGTTATAGTTTCTGAAATTCGGTTGTGCATGGTATAGTAACAAACTAACTGCTGAGGATCAACCAGACGAACAGAAACATCAATTCAGCGGGGATGAAAAATGAATGATAAGGTCAAATAAATTTACTTGCATTACTTAGCTGATATAATATTTGTATTATTAATTCTTTGATAGTTCACATCTTCCTTTTACTTATTTTCGTTATTTGTTTAAGGTAAAGGGGTAATCATTGTTGCTCACTGATTATTTTCGTGTTTCATTGTGCTAATTTCTATCCGGCCATTATGACGATAAAACCCTTGTGATAGTAGTTAAAACTTTAACTATTATAGAGGGTGTTTGGGTTTGCTTAAGTGCTTATCTGCTCATTTGAAAGTGATAAACAGTTGTGACTGTTTGGATGAAACTGCTTATTTACTTATTCTTACATTAATTACTTTTAGCAGATAAGAAACGGCAAGCACCTCCATAGTCTACACTTATGTTAGAAGTTTTATAGTTAATATCAGTCTAATAACATATTATCTTTATGACAACCTTTGAGTATCGTAGGTTCGTAATTAGCCAAGAGTATGAACCAACCGATGACCTAATTCAACTCTTGACAAGGTTCATCGGTGGAACTACATCCGAAATCCATGTAATGAAGTTGCTCCTATGTCCGATATCTTAATCACAGACTAAATTTTCCGTAGTCAACTTCTACTTTTAACTACTTTTTCTATAAAATCTATAATACAGTTGTATTTCTTCTTTCATGGAGGAGGCATTTACCATTATTAAGACAGAAAATGAAGAAATGGTAAATGAGGATGTAACTGTTCCTACTGGTGAAACAGATTCAATTGATGTTCTCTTTTGCCGACAGTGTTTGGTATATATGCACACAAGTTTTTGCATTTCATTCTTGTTAGATTTGGTTAACGTGAGCTAATTACTCTTCTTACTTGACAGTCATTTAAATGTCGTCGCCACATAATTAGGCAACATGTAATTACTCCTGTAAGCATTCATGTTATCAAGATCGTTATGTTTTTATAGTGGAGTTTTATATAGCTTGCATTTATGTATTTTTACTTGCATGACCAATAGGCTGAACGAGCACCCTCTATCGTCAATCCAGAAAATGAGACACCATGTAGCAATCAGTCTTACCTGCACTTACTGGTATGGCATCTCATCGAATGTTTGTTCTATTGTCACTAGATTACCATCTTGCGTTAACAATTCTTAAATAATTGCATTTTGTTGCTATGTATCTATGTGGTGTTAGGAGCCACAATCATCTGTTCAGCAAAAGAATAAAGCCAAGAGACAAAAACATTCCGGAAAGTCTGTTGCACGTCGACCAACATCGAGAGGAAGTACCAACAAGAACCGGGCCAACAAGCAATATACCCATGTGACTGCAAGTCTGGTTGCGGAAAGTGTAGGGGATATGTAATAATAACGAACACTGTGGATATGATTAATACTCTGAAAGGCGTGTGAACACTTTCAGATCGAATCAATTTGGTGGTTCTACCAAATTATTCAATCGGATACAATTCGTAGTTGAGAATTTTCTCGATGTTTGTGTATGAGATATAATGAACCATTATATTGATAATGACCAAACAAACCGATATAATAAAGTTATGGATAATCGCCAATGGCGCTTTTAGGGTTTCAAGTTGTCAAGTTTTGTCCCTCAATTTCCGAAATTAATCATTGAGGAATATAACTTCAGTAGAAACAAAGCTTCAAGAAACAAAGCTTCAAGCAGAAACAAAACTTCAGCAGATTCCTTCACAGAATTTCACTGACTGCCTGTGGCTCGCCCTTGACCTCCGCCAGGCCACCGCCTGACTGTGCAACCGGGGCGCCCCGGACCCCGTCCTCAGGGGCTTCGCCCTAAGATCATAATAAATTCAAGTAGATGTGCACCCGCACTCCAAACCTATATGATGTATTATTATGATGAAATTGGTCAAAACAAGTTAATCCAATTACACTAAAATATCCAACAGAAAGGACTGCCCTTGCTTAAAGAGTTCCAACTGCTGTGAGAAGTATTGCGGTATATAACTTAATTAGCAAATATACATTATAATGGTGCGTATATTTCTTTGGGCCAATGACTTAAATAGACTAAGATAAAAATTTTACCCACTACACAGACCGTGGTCTATGTTTGGAAAAAAAATTCAACTATAAACTGCTTGATTGCTTGACTTATTTTTTTTTCTCGACTTAACGTTAATTTTTTGCTCGAGTTCAGTGTAACTTTGCTCGAATCCACTATTGGGAAAAAAAAGTCCGTGAAGTCTATAGGCTGAAAATCAACTTTCTTTTGGTCTATTTAAGTAATTAAATCTATTTCTTTTCAGTGATACATATATACATAATATGATATTTTAGGTGCCCGAAAAGCTGTAGGAACCAGTAGACGGGGCGTCACTTTACTAAGTCTCAATGCAAAGGCCAACAATGCTGGACGTGAGTGTGAACCAGATGTCTGTCGTAATTGCTGATATGGTTTCCGCATAGTATACAATTTATATAACTCAATGTTGTCTTTCTGTGTTTACTATGAGACCTATGGGAACACCTCCTTTTTGTTTTAGCATTTTCTTCTATTATGACATTAGTAATGATATGAGCATCACATTAGCTTAAATACTAGTACTTGTTCACATGCTAATTCATTGTCTTTTGTTGTTACATTGTTTTTAATAAGCGTTATTATTTCGTTGTATATGTGTTCCATAAGTTATCGCGAGTAGTTTTTAAAAACTAAAACCAAATGAAAAAGGAGACTAGGTCTCCATTGCCGATTGTTTCGGTTCATAAAATTTGGCGATCTGTAAAGCATTGTTTGAGTATGTTAATTCGTTAGGCTTGATCCTTGCTTTTACCAGGAACTTCACCCAAAATTACAAGAATGATACTAAGCACAACATAATGTTCTAAGATACAAAGACTAACATGTAAATTATACACTTTATAATGTATATAAGAGAACACGGTGTGTTAACATTTAAAGTGAGTGAAACTTTACTTTTCGCGTTAAACCCACGTTAACTACACCGCCCCGCGTTAAAGCCACGTTAAATCTCCACGTTAAAGCTTTAACGCATGTTAAAGGTGATCTTTTTTTTGTGAGTTAAGCTTTAACTTCCACACCGTGTGGTGAGTTGCTTTAACTCATTTTTTTTTTTTTTTTTTTTTTTAATTATTTTTTTTAATTATGATAAAAGTAGAGCCAAAATGTTGAGTTATGATAAGGGGTGTTTTTTTCGAGTTAAGGTTAAGATGTTAAAACTGATGTGGCGCTGACGTGACACTGCGTTAAGGTTTAACTTGAGTGATGACACCCTATGCTCTAATGTCTTAATAGATATTTGAACCTATAATCTTTATTTGATGAAACACATAGATACCATAGGCCAAAAACCCGTTGATTCTTTAACGTAGAGCCAAGCATAATAGACCACGGACCAAGACGAACTGAGAAACCGGCCCAACCGGATCAGACCAAACATATTTTGATCCGATCTTCTGTCCACCCTTTTTATCTGTTCCTCGGTCCGGTTCGATGTTACATTAAACTAACCATTTTGCTTTGTTGGACCGGCCAGATAGACAAATTGGACCGGACAGGACCAACTTGGACCGGTGTCTGGTCCTCGGTCTCTTTTTTTTGGCCAAATCGGTTTTCGGCTCGGTCCGGTTTTGGTCGGAACCTTCCTTAATGAGGCTTTACGCTTTTACCTAATAAAAGATGTTAACAAATAAAAGATGTGCAGGGAAAAGTAACCGGTCACATGACCTAACCCAATGTTAATATGGCCATTTGGGACATGTTCATGTTCAGGTTCGAGCTTCGACTAGCCCTTAACCTTTGTTGAGCTTCGACTAGCCCTTAACCTTTAATAGCAAGAGCGATGACACATATGACACAATGGTCATTTTATGTGTGTTAATCTCAACCTTTCAATTTGTCATGTGTTGCAATCATACTCTTAGACATTATTTTAGTCACAAGTTTTAGGCACACCAATCATTTTTTTCTAAAAGTAATTAAGGTTAACGATGTACCATCCACTCAGGTTATGAATAGTAAACATGAAGTTGTATCTAAGATAATTGAACTACAATCATACATAATGTTTGATGTACCTATAGATAGACATATGAGATGGGCATTTGAATGAGAATGGATATGTAAACGCATCAAACTTTTTGGGTAGATGTTTAGGTTTGATACCCATTTTAAAAATCAAAACCACTAACCAAACATGTTTCGTGGATAGAATGTTATACCTCCACCCCCATATATATATTTTCAAGCCAAACATTGCTTTATTTATTACCTTCAAGTTGTATTTCACGTTCCTTTTTAGTAATTATAAAAAATGACTATAGTTGTGTTTATGTGTGTTCTATAGTTACTTGTGAAAAGAAGCTAGAACTTTATAGTTTAGAAAGCTCGGTTCTTCGAGAATTTAGAAATCAAAACGTGTCTATAATTGAAATGTGTAGATACATGTGTTGGAGGAACCACAAAATCACGCACGACTACATGAGAGGCGACAGGTTTAGAAGGTTATCACAACCATGTATATAGAATATAGTGTGGATCGTTTTGACCAAAAACAAGCTATTTATATTAGAGTTTAAAAAACATTATGCTTGAAATGGAAGGCGTATAAAGGTGTTTCGCTAAATTTTATGAACCGAAACAATCGGCAATGGAGACCTAGTCTCCTTCTTCATTTGGTTTTAGTTTGGTCAAAACTACTCGCGATAACTTATGGAACACATACAACGAAATAATAACACTTATTAAAAACAATGTAACAACAAAAGACAACGAATTAGCATGTGAACAAGTACTAGTATTTAAGCTAGTGTGATGCTCATATCATTACTAATGTCATAATAGAAGAAAATGCTAAAACAAAAAGGAGGTGTTCCCATAGGTCTCATAGTAAACACAGAAAGAGAATATTGAGTCATACAAACTGTATACTATGCGGAAACCATATTACCTGACCCAACAATTACGACAGACATCTGGGTCACACTTACGTTCAGCAACACGGCATGGGCATTTTTGGCCTTTGCATTGAGACTTAGTACAGTGACACCCCGTATACCGGTTCCTACAGCTTTCCGGGCACCTAAAATATCATATTATGTATATTTGTATCACCGAAAAGAAATAGATTTAATTACTTAAATAGACCAAAAGAAAGTTGATTTTCAAAAGGAAAGTTGATTTTCAGCCTATAGACTTCACGGACTTTTTTTCCCAATAGTGGATTCGAGCTAAATTGCAGTGAAGTCGAGCAAAAAATAAAAGTGAAGTTGAGCAAAAAAGAGTCGAGCAATCAAGAAGTTTATAGTTGAATTTTTTTTCCAAACACAGACCACGGTCTCTGTAGTGGATAAAAAATATATCTTAGTCTATTTAAGTCATTGGCCCAAAGAAATACACGCGCCATTATAATGTACATTTGCTAATTAAGTTATATACCCGCAATACTTCTCACAGCAGTTGGAACTCTTTAAGCAAGGGCAGTCCGTTCCGCAACCAGACTTGCAGTCACATGGGGTATATTGCTTGTTGGCCCGGTTCTTGTTAGTACTTCCTCTCGATGTTGATCGACGTGCAACAGACTTTCCGGAATGTTTTTGTCTCTTGGCTTTATTCTTTTGCTGAACAGATGATTGTGGCTCCTAACACCACGTAGAAACATAGCAACAAAATGCAATTATTTAAGAATTATTAACGCAAGATGGTATCTAGTGACGATAGAACAAACATCCGATGAGATGCCATACCAATAAGTGCAGGTAAGACTGATTGCTACATGGTGTCTCATTTTCTGGATTGACGATAGAGGGTGCTCGTTCAGCCTATTGGTCATGCAAGTAAAAATACATAAATGCAAGTTATATAAAACTCGACTATAAAAACATAACGATCTGGATAACACGAATGCTTACAGGAGTAAGAACAGGTTGCCTAATTATGTGGCGACGACAATTAAATGACTGTCAAATAAGAAGAGTAATTAGCTCACGTTAACCAAGTCTAATAAGAATGAAATGCGAAAACTTGTGTGCATATATACCAAAAACTGTCGGTAAAATAGATCATCAATTGAATCTGTTTCACCAGTAGGAACGATTACATCCTCGCTACCATTTCTTCATTTTCTGTCTTAATAATGGTAAATGCCTCCGCATGAAAGATGAAATACAACTGTATTATAGATTTTATAGAAAAAAAGTAGTTAAAAGTAGAAGTTGACTACGGAAAATTTAGTCTGTGATTAAGATATCGGACATAGGAGCAACTTCATTACATGGAAAATTTTTATGGGTGCCATCAAGATTTGATTTTTTTTTAATTATCAGACCCATCAAAATCTTTTAGTAGTACTAGTACAATTGACACTCAAATATTTTTTGGGTTTATCTATACTATATATAATGAGTGTATGGTCAAACCTTGAAAAGTGCGAGAAATGTAGAATATAATTAATACTCTTGTTAAAATACCTCATTACTTAATAATCCAATAATTTATTAACATTGTACAACCAAATAAAAGCATATGTAACAAATTAAAAACAAGCAATTAAAACACCCTTTATTAAAAAGTACAATAAATTTTTCACAATATACAATTTAAACAAGGTACAACATAATCCAAAATATAAAATAGTTAAACACACTAATTAATATTATTTTTAAAACATCATAAAATGAAAAGTACATGTTATTATACACATTATACAAATTAATAAAATACACAAAGCTTCATACAAGCTAACAAGTTGATGGTATATATAGTTTTGAAAACGGACCGACCAAATGTTTAACCAGAACCGTGTCGCCACCGTCTCGCCTAACTAATAAAAGCCATCCGAAAACTAATGTTATATAGTAAATGCATTTCATATGAATAATTAAAGTCTATTTAATTGATTCTTTTTCTTTTACATGAATTAAATATATCATGCATAATAATATTAAATATATCAGACTACTTTTAATGCTAATGCCTTCCAAAAAAAATAAATTAATGCTCATAGTTTCAATATTAAATTCCAACATCCAAGATATTTTGTTTTGCCTCTATGGTCATTGAAATAAAATTATATCAATACCCAAAGGTTCAACTTAAATTCTAATTTTGATGTTTTTTTGTTTCACCTCTACGCTAAATGAAATAAAATAATAAATTAATGCTCATAGGTTCAATTTTAAATTTCAATTTTGATGGTATTTTGTTTCACCTCCATGCTAACTGAAATAAAATAAACTACAAACAACAACGTGAATAGTGGTAAATTTCAACATTGTCGATGTGTGTTTATCACTCTAAAATGTGTGAGGTCTCAAGTTCAATTCTTGCTAGGTGCAAACAACTTAAGTAGCTACGCCAACCTCCCGAAAAAGGAGGGCTTTACTGGTTTGAGTCCGTAGGCGGTGGGTTCAAACCCCGTGGATTAGTCGGCTAAAAAGGTGAAATCACGGTTACCAAAAAAAACATTGTCGATGTATGTTACATCTTCCAAAATATCAAAGTGTTAGAAAATATGTCATATGTAGGCTAAATTTCAACAAAATAAGAATTGTATTTTGTTATTATTATGATATAAACTAAAATAAAATAAAACAAAATATATAATTTAAAGAAATATTATATAATGAATGCATTTCATATGAATAATGAAAGTCTACTTAATTGATTCTTTTTTTATTACATGAATTAAATATATTATGCATAATATTATTAGTTTGCATTTATTATTCAAACATTAAAGTCTACTTAATTGATTCTTTTTTATTACATGAATTAAATATATTATGCATAATATTATTAGTTTGCATTTATTATTCAAACACGAAATTAATTCATCTTTTCTTATTTTACTTCTATTTTTATTTTTCATCATGTTTAGTGTTACCTTAAATGTTAAACTCCTATGATCTATTGCAATGCTATGCATGCAACATCAACTTTTCTTTAAAAGAAGAATAATGGCTATATATATATATATATATATATATATATATATATATATATATATATATATATATATATATATATATATATATAGGCTCGGTTCCATTGAGAAGGTTTTTATTTTGAGAAGATTGAGAAATCTTCGTTTGAGCAAATTGATTCATTTTTATTTGATTCAAAAATCATTATTAAAATCGAGTTATGATGATGATTCATGAAATTTGTATAGATGATTCAGTATTCTACATATATCACAAAATCGAGAGATTTTTAACATTGATTTAAATTTCTTTTACACATTTTGAATTTTAATCACATTAAAATGAGTTTTACGCTTGAAAAACATGAATCAAAATGCTTATAGGATGTCTTTCATACTAACCTTGGTGCAAAGTTTTTCAGCCTGTTTCTATTTTTTAAGTTTCAACTGGCGGGTTGCGTTATTCAGTTCCAAGTAATTTTCAATGCCTTGGGGCCTGATTAGATAGTAGATTAGTATCAAACTCAGTGGGAGGTCAATTTGATTCGTTTTTAGTAGCCGTCAAACACAAAGTTATAGAAGAATTGCGAACTTCAAATCTCACAGTAAAAAGTATAGAATTGGTATGGTTATGGAAGATGCAAGTGTGTATGATCTTCTATTACCTGGTTATACAAATGGAGAAAAAGGAAAGAAAGTAAAGTAGCTTTAAATTCACCTGATATTTACCACTATGTACATGTTTCTTATTTACGGTTGATCTTATATAGTGGTGTAGTAGATTTGGCACTTTCATCCTCTATACTGTATAATGGGTTGATTGTGTTATAGAATCTTTTAGTAAACATGCCTCGAGCTTCCTTTTTTTTTTGTAAAGACAGAACGTACTAACTGATAGCTAAAAAATACAGAGAAACACTTAAATGGGCAGTGCAGCTGGTCAAGTTCAAAATTTGGCATATGCCTTGCTCCTTCCTTATTATTTCTACTATCAATTGTCCATGTGGCAACCAAATAAGGGCAAAGTTGGCTTTCTCTGAAACACTGAAGCCAGTATCAAATCCCGAATAGTATGCTCTAAGAAATATAAGAATAAACTGCTTTGGCTTCGTACACATCTCAGTATACAAGTATACCTTCTGATTTTAAGATAGATGGTGATAGTTGAGTAACCTTTACATATATTTTTTAAACGATAATCATAGAAAAGGCAAACCCGTAGATAACTGAATAATGAATGGTATTGGTCGCAGCTCTTACTGTATATATGTCGCTACTGGAACAATATATTGATTTCTTATTGAGAGCTGGTCAATATCTTTTAGTACTATGCAACATTTGGTATCATCATTTAAGTGATGATATCAAGACCTATTATCTGTTGGGATTTAATACTCATAACAATTATATAAATCAAATAACATCATCAAAGCATGCGGTGAGTAATTAGGAATAATACATGTAAGTAATTAACCGAACAAGAAAGTATGTACGCACCTTTGCGAATCAATGCAATTAGGGTTTATGGAAAAACCCCAAATTAGGATCAAGAACAAGAAACCCTAAACCCTAATAAATTAGGGTTTGTGAATGTCGACCAACACCTATGTCGACCCACCAATGAAATCAACCACCAAGATTCACAAGCTCAAGCGTGCTTGTTCTTCGTTCTTGTACACACGCATTAATAGCGATTTGATGTGAAAAGCTAGTTTCTTGATCACGAAACAAACCAAATACTTATTCTTTAGTAAAGCAAATCGAATCCCTATGGGAAGGAGAGTTCGACCGCCACACAAAAGAAAGAGAGAATGAGAGAAATTAGGTTTGTAAGTCACCAAGATTAGGTTTAGAATGAACACAATAGGATTGTATTTATAGTTAACCAATCTTGGAGGACAAGTTAATGTGTGGGTTGGGTTAGGAAACCCCAACCAATCGGCCAATCAATCCTAAGGGATTCTAGATCCTTCCCGACTTATAATTTCATCTCTAGTCCTTTAAGTTTACATTGAACAACCGTTTGCCAAACCTCGTTAAATATTAACCACCGTTAAGTATTTATTTCGTGACTAATAATTAATAATAATAACATTTTATATATTATAATTATTTACATCAATTCTCATACGTAATGTGTGCAATCCCGAAGTCTCGAGTTCGAATCCGGTCATACTAATATTAATAATTATCCATAAACCTTTCAGCTCCCACTTGGATATTACTTAATATAGTAATGACATTGGTTAGTCTAGCTTTCACACGCCAATGCCCCGAGATCAAATCGAGTATGGTCTCCTCGAAAACCATTTAATGATTCATCATTTTACTTATCCTTTGTTACTAATACTACATTAACTATGAATATGGATCAAGTCATTTCATAAGTTAGTATTCATTTCTCGTTGTAATTGATTGAACAAGATTACCAAATCATCTCGAACGTATTCGGATAGATCTTGGGTAAGGCCTTACAAACATCTTGCCAATCCTACGAGGGGCTCAAATATAGTATTATGCTTTGAAACAAATTCAAAGGAACAAATTCTCTTGACTACAAACATAACTCATGAACTTTGTAACACTTCTGAAAATAGCCCTTATAAATACCAGTTACGGATAGCGTTAGACTATCTTACACAAGTGCACTACATTCACAACTGTTATCTGGTATCTCAAGTCTGAGGATAAACACTTTATGATATACTTAGTGACAAAAATCCATAAAGTATCATCATGTAAAGTTGGGATGAGTCCTATATTCAATTCATTGAATATCATGTGAATTGGCATGTCCCACATCAATATACTTAAAGTATATTCTACCAAAACTCGATTTTTCTTAATTCAATGACATTCCCACATCATTGATCGACAACGGACTTTTAGAATAACATAAGTTATTCACGGATTAAACATGCAAATATAGGATATAATATTAAGAAAATGAAAATAAACATAACCAATATTTTATTTCATTTAAATAATATTTGTTCAAAACATCCCTTATCCAAATACTAAATAGATCAATGCATGATAATCTTGGTTAATGAATTATGTCTCAAGTAATGACAATCATACTTGTTGACAAGGCATAATTTCAACTAACTTTGATCTATCGGAATTTTGAGAATACTTATCTTAAGAATTCAACTAGTAAAGTTCTTGTATGTGTGCATTCAAAATATCTTGATATTGCCACATAATATTTCATAAAGTGTGTGACATCCTCAAGCACCAATTTATGACAATCAAACTTTCAAACATTTTTAAAGATTAAAGTATTCTTATTCTTTATTGTATAATGCAACTATGCTCTTAGTTGAGCACAACTAGTTCACATGGCCATTTACAAGGATGAAATCCTCCCATAACTAGTATTGAGTGTCATCTCAATTATACCAAAGATCATTGTATACAAACAACAATATGCTCTTTAAAAATTTCAGTAAACTTCAATATCTACAGATCTAATGTTTTATGCCTTCCAAACTTTCAAGTTTGTTGGCTATGAAAATTACGCAACAATTGTTGTATTGCTCATCTATAGAATTTTGAGAGCAATTCCAGTCGAGAATGTAATTCTAGATTCTAACATATTCTATTAGAATATTCATTCTAATAACTTCATTAGATATCAATGTTGTCAAATCATCTTGCCTTCAAGCATGATACAACAATCACATAATGTTCATGAAAAATCCTTGTGTCAAACTAAGATTTTATTCATGTTCTACATATCCATTTTACAAATGATATATCATGTTCTTTTAGACTCATTTATTTACCGCACATGTTTATAAACATATTTTCCAAGGTTGTATGTCTTATTTTCTAAATCTTTCAAGTGAAGTTCCATTCCAAACCGAACTTAACATTTTATCTTAGATGGAATGTTACTACCCACATCATATAAGATTTTAAAGAAAATAAACATAATACTCCCACTAGCTTTCGGAATACTTAGAAATTATCTTATTTTAATTTTAAACCAAAACTTGGATTTAATAGTTAAACATAAGAATCATCTCTAGATGCATGCATATATCCATTAATGGATTCTTGCCTTTTGTACATTTCCAAAGATTATGTGAATTCATAAAACTCCTTTGTATTACTTATCGTCCTCATAAAAGTAATCACACAACAAAGAGTTTTGATATTCATTGTCAGATTTCATATAAATGAAATTAAGTATGACAATCATAATCATTATATATTTAATATGCCAAGGAAAGAATATTCAATCACAGTTAATCGCTTAAGTGTGATTAATAATCTTGTCACAAGCCATGCATTAAACACATGTACAATTTTGTCCATATGATTTCTACACAAGGAATTTAAACCGCTAGGGTTTTCCTTCCTTTGAAGAAACTCATCTTTATTAAGATAAACCAAGTTCCAGAGTTGATTATCTTTATGAACAGCATCTTGTCATTCATAGTATGAATAATTTACCACAATTCAATATTAGGTAATTTATGATTAACAGGTTTACCATGATCCTGCAACTCATATATCTCAGCACATCAATCAATTATCTGAGAATCCTTGCGTATCTATGAATGGGAATTCCATCATCTTGAGGTCTATCAAATTTGTCCTCATCATGATATTTACTAGTGTATTTTAGAAGATTATGTGTTTTGTAATTTTAATCTCTTCAAGATCTAAACAAAACTCCCACTTGCTTTTGTAATTTAAAGACTATCTATAATACTTTAGGAATTAGAACAACACTTAATTGTTTTCTTTTGGGATATTACAAAATACATTGACATTCAGAATCTTGTTCGTTAATAACCTACTCCATAAGTAGTTTTAACAAATCGAACTTCAATATAAGACTCAATGTGATTCATCACATTCCATACTAAAATGGTGTCTCATTAATCTTCTAGGTTTGAGTTTATTAAGTATATCCAATCAATACTCAATTTTCTAACCTTGATAAATTTTGGAAGAAAAGAAGATATTGTTATCTTGAATCAATCAATATAACAAATGTTTGATTCTTCTAACTGAACATTCCTTATACATACAATATTTCATTAGAATTAATATTGTAAGACAATCTAACAATATTTAAGATATACATATTCCTTTTGCCTACCTATTTACCAACTAAATCAACTTAATGGTATAATAGAATAACCAAGCCAATTGCATGTTTTATAACATAAGTATTCTTTGACCAAGTCAAAAGACATAACAGTTATAATATCTTACTTTATATTATAAGTCTTTAAAAGACTTCATGTTTGTGAGTCTATACAGAAACACATAACCATGTATAATTTAAAGTTTTTATGAACACCACGCCATGGTTTCAATTAATTAATTTTCAAGTTAATAAACTATTTATGTCATTCCAAGAATACACAAATATTTAAAGTAGCATTAGATTACTTTATTTTAATTTATGTCATCCGTTGAAGTGTCCAACTTAAGAAACTGTAAAAGCATCCACGCCCGATCTCACGACAAGTGGAGATTTACCTTGAGATTACAATCTAGCCAAGATCTCACTTAACCTAAAATGTAACTTCAAGTGTTTCTATAATTTGAATGACATAAGGCATAAAAGTAGTCTATGTTATAATCTTGACACATGTTCTTTAAGCAAGACAATCTTATTAGAATGTTAATCTCTTACCTTACGATCAAGAGAATCCATTAATCATATTTGTATGTGTTGTTCCTTTGCACACAATAAATGCTTCTCCCACTTGTGCATAGAACAACACCATATAGCACACAAACAACAAGACTTGCATTTTGTTTATGTGAACAATATGATAGTGTCATAGATATATATAAGCATTACAAGTATATGTAGGACCAATGAATTATCAAGGAATCGTTCATGACTATCCTTGAGAATATGAATGTCTACATTTTTGAACGTAATGTATTATTTCAAGAAAATCTAGAAATAATCTGAGTCACTACCAAGATAATAAATCTTGTAACTCCCACTGAATTAGACAACGTTACAATAATGTCTTATTCAGTAATACACCACAATACTCCCACTGGATTTGACAACATTGTAAGTGTTTCATTAACCAGTGAAAATAGCGTGCTATTACGTTACTACCCCTTTGTAAGACCATTCGTAACAATTACTTAGTTACGAAAAGAGTGTATTCTACTCTGTAGATGATGGATCATCCATCAATGCAATTAACTTGAAAAATTGAGCATGCAATTTCTTCCTCAATGGGTCTACCATCGCCATAATGATATGTAGCACCTTCAATTAGTCAAAACAAAACAACTAGATAAAATATACTAGTTTGTCTTTTACCAATTTTGCGGTAATTAGTCTAGCTTCTAATTTAATAACTCATAAAATGTCAAACATGTTTTCTAGTTGACCAAAATGTCATATAAGAATTCAATCACCAATGAGGGGTAATGAAATCTCTTAAGGAAAACATTGTGTGCAATTTTCTTAACTATTAAAGTTGCTATGAGTTATATTAGAATTTAGACAATTCTAATGTTCCTAACATACCTTTCTCAATCATGAAAAGGAATAGGATTGAGTCACACTCTTCTTCCATGGAAAAGAGTTTATGTTTGTCTTTTAGTAAATTTTTCTTGATCAAACATTTGTTTGAAAACGAACTAGATCAATTTACAAAGCCCAAACTACGTTTACGGTTTAATGTTGCATTAATACAATCAAAAGAATTAACAAAATTCAATTTTTAGTATTTTCGATAATTAAATCTTTCAAGAAAATAAAATACCCTTGGTCAATATTCATATTAACCATAGAATTTTCCTTGAATCTAGGACCCTCATTATCATAGTTTCACCACATCAGTTGATCTGCTAGTGATGAAAGTATAGAATAGGTAATTGTCGAAGAACAATAATTGACAAACAAGTTTGCAATTCCTAGAAAATATGGGATTTACAATTTTGCCAAACAATTATGCAAAATGTAAGCATGTTTCATCCCATCTTATGCCTTAAGTCATAGGTCTCACTAACTAACTTAATTAAGTTGTCTAACTTAGAAACGCAAATCATAAAGTCGAGGTCTCACACAACAAAATAATTCACCTTGTCATTGTAATCTAGATCAAGGTCTCACGTAACTAAATTACAACTTCAAGTGTTTCATATCATTAGATGGCATAAACTTAAATTTAAAGGGTACAATTTTTTTGATGTGTAATCAAAACTTATGTATAAAGAAGCATGCATACAACTTTATGACACAAAATTTTCGAAAAACTTACTTGTATTTTAATTACTAAGATTAAATTCTACAAAGTTTTAATCGATGCGTTGAGAAACTTACAACTTTGCACTAAGATGCTTGTACATAGAATGGTTATACTAGGTAGCTCCAATCGAACTCACAGGGGGAGGACCGTAAGCGCAAAAGCATAACCTTAGACATCCATTCGGTCGGTATGCGCACTTCTTAAACAACCCTTTATAGTTTGTTCTAGTGGGTGAGCCGTTCTAACCATTTAGTACGATCGCATCAATCGATTAAAAGTTCAAGAATAATACTTAGATAACAAATCGGTTTCGCCATTATTTAGTCCATTTAATTTTCTATTCATAAAAACCCTTTTGCTTACTAACATGTCAAACAATTATATAAACAAAAAGCATTTTAATAAAAATTAAACACACTCAAATAATATAAACATATAACTAAACAATTTAACATATGTAAAATCAATTAGCCACATGCATAATTATTTCAATAAACTCTAATAACAATTCTAGTCAAATAAATGCATACATTAACTAGGACTTTCATCTCGCAAGAAGATGAGCCACATACATCGACAAGTCGATTGCGTAAGCCGAAGTTAATAGTATACCAATTAGCACATAACGAATTTTATTAGTTATAATTGAGGTCTTCCCCAATTCAATAATTATTAAATAAATAAAACATGTGTGTATCACTTAACAATTAATCAATAAACAAAAACAATACTCCATGGCAAAACATGCATGTTCCACCATGGATTCCGCATAACAATTATCACCCAAGATACGCATATTACATGTCACATAACAATTATTCATTAATTAACCACATAAAATTAGCATGCAATCCTAGGGTTTCTACAAGTTTTACAAAATTAAAACCTAATAAAATAAAATAAGGGTAATCAACCCATACATTAAAAAACTAGGGTTTCGAATTCAAAACCCTAGAAACCATAAAAAGCATGCATATAATCATAAAGATCCAATTTTTATGTGTTTCGGTAATTAATTACATCATATTAACGGCTCTGAAACCACTGTTGGGATTTAATACTCATAACAATTATATAAATCAAATAACATCATCAAAGCATGCAGCGAAAGTAATTAGGAATAATACATGTAAGTAATTAACCGAACAAGAAAGTTAGTACGTACCTTTTGCGAATCAATGCAATTAGGGTTTATGGAAAAACCCCAAATTAGGATCAAGAACAAGAAACCCTAAACCCTAATAAATTAGGGTTTGTGAATGTCGACCAACACCTATGTCGACCCACCAATGAAATCAACCACCAAGATTCACAAGCTCGGCGTGCTTGTTCTTCGTTCTTGTACACACGCACTAATAGCGATTTGATGTGAAAAGCTAGTTTCTTGATCACGAAACAAACCAAATACTTATTCTTTAGTAAAGCAAATCGAATCCCTATGGGAAGGAGAGTTCGAAGGAGAGTTCGACCGGCCACACAAAAGAAAGAGAGAGAAGGAGAGAAATTAGGTTTGCAAGTCACCAAGATTAGGTTTAGAATGAACACAATAGGATTGTATTTATAGTTAACCAATCTTGGAGGACAAGTTAATGTGTGGGTTGGGTTAGGAAACCCCAACCAATCGGCCAATCAATCCCAAAGGGATTCTAGATCCTTCCCGACTTATAATTTCATCTCTAGTCCTTTAAGTTTACATTTAACGACCGTTAGCCAAACCTCGTTAAATATTAACCACCGTTAAGTATTTATTTCGTGACTAATAATTAATAATAATAACATTTTATATATTATAATTATTTAAATCAATTCTCATACGTTATGTGTGCAATCCAAGTCTCGAGTTCGAATCCGGTCATACTAATATTAATAATTATCCATAAACCTTTCATTATCTTCCAACTACCGGTTTTAGTAAAGCAATCATCTTTTTGTTTTGTGGTTCATGAATTAGGGTTAATGAGAGATCAATCATGCTGATGACACACCCATTTATATGTAATCAGGTATGTTTGATTTCCAGTAAGTGTTTGATTTCCTGTATATATATCGCTATTGGAACAATATATTGATTTCTTATTGAGAGCTAGCCAGTATCTTTTAGTACTATGCAGCATTTGGCATCATCACCCTTCAAAATTCCTTTTGTGGTTGTAGATTTTGCATGATTGGACCTTGAGATGGTTGCCCTTCAGTAAACTCTCCCATTAGGATTTTGCCGTTGTAGGTTTTGCATGACTGGAGTTCGAGATGGTTGCACTTCAGTAAACTCTCCTTTCCCATCCACAAGCCCATTGGGATTCTATGGCTATCAGATTTGCAGATGAGCTCGAGATGGATGCCCTTCGGCAAAATCTACTTGTGGTTGCATTAATTGCTGCTCACTTGACATAAAATCCACATCCCATTAACTGTCATAGTATTAATTATCTGATTTTCATTTGGGTAATTGCTTGAGCAAGTTTTTAGGTCATTAGCAGCCACAAGTTGGTAGACCAGCATTATAGGAATTAGACTCTTACTAGCAGCAAAATGTTGGAAGCCGAATGGTTCTAATATTCTCGAGGAAAACACAAGGTACATTGCTTTTATACTATTGAGGTATCTGGTTGATCATTGTGACACATATGTCTTTTAGAATAATAAAGTGTATAAATCATTTCTCCATGACTTCTAAATCGAGTGCATTGAGCGCATGAAATTAAATTTAACACATATATTCTGCACTATGTTACAAGATTATTCCATGTCACACAATCACTTTCAAAACGCAAATCCAAACAGCTTATTAATGTCAAGTGTAAAATTGTTGTGCGCCTGTACACGATTACTAAATTTATTGTTAGAAGTAGTTAACTAATACAAGTTAAAGTTGCATGATCTTATTATTCTTTCATGTAGAGACCCATCAATATTCATGAAATCAAAGTTTTGGCATTGGAGTGGTGAAGAAACTCTAGAAGTTAGTGGGCCATGGAGTGGTCAAGATATGCCAAAGTTCGGATTTCCTAGGCATCAACTTCGTTAAGCATAAAATTATATTTATGCACACGGTTTAGATCCTTAGGATCCATGAATGATAGTGCAGATAAGCTGATGTAAAAGACTAGGCGAGTTACGGTTTAAATAAGGGTTAGCTTTAGGGTTGTTTCTTATTTTTATCAATTGATCCATTCATAACTAAATGGGTTGAAATTGCCAAAGAGAGCTAGAATTCACCAATTACGGCTTGAAGGAAAAATGTAAGAAGGGTTGTTTTTCTGTTGAGGTCATAGATCTTTAAATGGTATTGATTATTGTTATACTGGTGGCTAATGGCTTATCACTAATCCATGTTTGTTTATGCAGATGATCCGAACAATGACCCAAACATATCTGGAGATCCTTACAAGACGCATTTTGGGAATTGTTGCACACCAAGGTGCCCATTCATGATCCAGTACTGAAGCCGACCGAGGGGTCTTGTGGTACCTAAACACTTTTTGTTTTGAATAAATAGATATATTTTGATAGTTAGTTACATACAAGCTACACAAATTTCATTTAGTGTATTAAATAACCTGATATGTGGTTGTTTGAATTGTCAGGTACTCAATATATGATAAGCATTATTAAAGCATCTGATATGTTCAAATTGTTTACAGCCACAGACTGCAGCTTCTCAGAGAGAGACGACGTCAACTTCCAGGACGTCTGTTGCAAGTGCAGGTATGATATATGCAGTAACGTAATATAGCTTCTTGCAATTTTCTATCCATCTATGGTCCAAAATACATTTTCCTGAATCAGTATTGATGACACTGAATTAGCATACAGTTTCTTGAAAACAAAAAACAAAAACTAATCTAAAAGTGTGCTTATGAGCTTATAAGACATGATCCTTTTGAGGTACAAGGAATGTTTGGATTAGCTTCTTTTTTCATTTGATGCTGGTAGAATAAAACAGGTGTGTATTTTTCTTTAATAGTGTTGATTTTTAGGATATAATAGACATGGACTCCTATCATGTGCTTTTAAAAAATATTGTCAAATGATATGGCAATACCGAGTGACGACCAACAGATTGCGCCAACATAATATAACATTGTAAGTCTATGTGGCGGTAGGTTCAAACCCATGGATTTGGCGGTAAAAAGTTCAAAAATCATTGTTACCTAACAATTACATACTGATATTCACCATTCAAGTGTACACAAGCTTTGAAATTTTTCACACTTAAAGGCACAAATATTTTCATGTCGTATGGCCATATATATTGTCTAATAATCTTTTATAGAAAACTATGCATACCTGATTGAGCTGAGAAGAAATTGATGTATACGAAATGCATATTTGTTGGCACTCTAATTACTTTTTTAACTATTTGACTGATGTATGTAAATATGTATGTGCTGGTCATGAGGATATTTTTGTTACAGCTATGTATAAGATTGGTATCTCGATATGAACTTTCACTGAACATTTTTGTTAGTTATAATGTTTGTTACTACATGATAATGTATACTTTACTGTTATGTTGAATGTGTGGTATCTGGTATGTAAACTTATGATTTGATTTATTGTTGGTTTTGAACCAGAGTGGAATTAAAACAGTGCTTGCAGTCGTTAGCTTGTGCAAAGGGAAAGAATGTTTGAGAAAAAACCCATGAGCAAAGATATCAGTGAAAATGATGTCTTTTCTTCAATGAAAAATTTTCTAGCAAATTTTACAAGGTGAAGATCGAATGGTAGCGGCACAGAAGAGTCTGAACCTGAAAAGCAAGAAACGAGGTAAAGGGTGGAGGAGGACAGAAAGCCACAGATTGAGGCAGCGATTGTTAGAATTATGAAATCAAGGCGGGTGCTTGACCACAACAATATTGTAGCAGAGGTTACAAAGAAGCTTCAGTCGAGATTCTTGCGAACCCTATAGTTATAAAGAAAAGAATCGAATCGCTTATTGAACGTGAGTTCTTAGAAAGGGACAAAGAAGATAAAAAGTTGTATCGATACTTGGCTTGAGAAGAAAACAAGCATGATCTGATTATGTTCTGTGATTTCATTATCTTTGAAGTGGTGGAAAAATTAAATTGATGCAGTTTTAGTTTCAGTTGATACTCAGATATGGATTATGTTCTGTTTGTTTTGGTCTTTTTGCACATTTTTTTTTGTTGCAGCTTCTGATTTCAGATGCTTAGTCGTACAGGGCAATGACTGAATCCGCATTTTTCAATGGAAATGATATAAATTCATGATCTGGAAAAAAAACGCATTTATTTTACAAATGGACGAAGAAACAGAGGAGTTGGCAGTATTGTTGGCTGCACAAGGTGTGATTGGGAAACGGGTTGATCAGATGGAGGAAGGCTTCATGATGGCCCTAGATTACATGATTCAACTTGCTGAAAAGGATGACGATGATAAGGTTATTTTACAAAGTTTTCGTTATCTGGCTTTTATATTAAACAGTTATAGCTAAAGTATGGGTCATAAGTCATAACAAGCTTGATCGAATAATTTCAGCGGAAGTCTCTGTTGGAGGTAATCAAGGAGAAGGTTTTATCGCGTCTTACCAAAAAGTGCCCCCCACATGTGAGTATTCATGCTCCACTATCAGCAGTTTCTTCTACTTATTTCATACAGCTTGAACAATTTTTATACTATTATGTGTAGGTTCAAGTTGTTGGGCTGCTATGTCGAACCCCTCAGAAAGAAAGTAGGCACGAATTACTTAGACGAGTAGCAGCAGGTGGTGGTGCATTTGAAAGTGGGAATGGAGCAAAAGTTCATCTTCCAGGGGCCAATCTTAATGACATAGCTAATCAGGCTGATGACTTATTGGAGGTGCTTACATTCATTTCAAAAGCCATAATAGTTTATCATTATTATTATTATTTGTTTTTAGTTGAGAACACATGCCATCTCAATTTTAAATAGATGAAAGAAATAGTCGTGGTTTAAATACATTAATTACCACGATCAGAGGTATGTCCAACATAACACACACACCGACTATAGACTAAAGGTGCATATATGACACTTAGCGTTTGGTAGAGAGAAATTCGAGAGAAAGAAATGAAGTAGAATAAAATCTCGGAGAATAGAAATCGATGAGAATTTTGTTCAATTCTTATGTTTAGTAACAACAGAGACTTGACCCGAGAAATGAAAATTTTTTTATTTAAATAATATTTTGTCTAAATAAAAATTCTTAAAAATATTTAAAAATTTATTTTAAAAAATATATCTTTTTTAAAATTAATTTTTAAAATTTATGTACTTTCTTTAAAAAATATTTTTTAAAATGTATTTATTTAAAAAAACTTGTTTTTAAATAAAATGTTTTTTAAAAATGTATTTATTTAAAAACTTATTTAAAAATATTAAAAAACATTTTTAAAAAATATTAAAAAAATATATTTTTAAAAATATTTAATCAAAAATTATTTTAAAAATGTATTTAAAAAGAAAACTTGTTTTTTTTAAAACTATTTTTGAAAATGTATTTATTTAAAAAAACCTTATTTTTTTTTAAATTATTTTTTAAAAATGTATTTATTTAAAAAAATTATAGTTGTAAAAAAAAAAAAATTGAAATAATAATAATCCATTTCTCCAATTTCTCCACCAAAATAAGGGAAATGGAGCTAGCCAAATTACACTACCCAAGTCTCTCCATTTCTCTCCATTTCTCTACCGAATTTCTCCGCTTTTTTAATTCTCGGTACCAAACAAGAAAAATGGAACCATTTCCAATTCTCTTGCCTCAATTCTCGGTACCAAACACCACCCTTACATGATACCTTTAATTGCAAGGTACACTTTTTTATAAAGCTAATTTTAATATGTGATAGGTACCATCTCGATCTATGCAAAATGTGTTTGGATAGGGCGTATATCCGGCTGTTGATGCTACTAATTTGTACTATGGGGGCACCAAAATTGCTGGTATATAAATTACCATTAATAATTTAGTCACTGTTCAATCTAATTTGCAACCGGAAATGGCAACACGGTCGGGTCAAGCTGGTTGGCTTGACCCACAAACAGTTTATGGTCCATTTCTTTAAATTATATAAGTAGTTTATCAAATATGTGATAACAAAACTATATTATTATATATTAGTAGTACTCATAGATGAAACGTTTAGGAGGTTGCAAGCATTTAAATACAACATTCGATCGAGTTGGATATATGAGATCATTAATATTCGAACTTTCCTAATAATAAAATTACACAAATGATCCTTCGCTCTATGTTAAATTATAGTGTTGAACCGTTCTACCCGTATCACCGTTAAAGATAAGATTCAACTCAAAACATCTCATTTAAAACCAAGTGTGTCAAAATCACCACCTCTAATCATGACTTTTGTTTTAATGACACCAACACAACATATCCTATGGTCATTGCAGACATTCATCCGATCAAAACCAATTTGCTCTTGGAATGAATAGCGGTCCTGTTCATGTTATTAAGCCGGTGATGCGGATCCACGATGGGACGGGCGGTAGCTCAAGAAAACGAGACTCTAGCATCATCTAATCCTTCAAATTCGGCATTGAATAGTCAACCATTAGAAACACCATCCGGGTAAAGGTACATAAATATGAGAATATAGCGCACTGAAGATCGATTTAGACCCAAAAGACTACCATTAGTAATAATTTAGTATAGTATTGTAAATCTTATATTATAGTTTTGCCTTTTACTTGATAGAAAAATAACTATGAGGTAGCTTTCAACCAGGCATTTTGCGTATTGTTTATGTCTTGACTTTGTGTGTGCCTTGGGTTAAACACCAACAAATATCTTCTCGGTTCAATAGAGGTTCAAGGTAACTACGACAACACATGTCTTTTATTTATTCTTAAGAAACAAATTTTCTATACTATGTAGACAAGAGCTCAAGAAGTTCTCTATTGGGCATCTGAGTTTCTAAATGGGGCATCTAATATGAAGGACCTGTTGGCGATACTTTTCTAAGCCCCATAGTTGTTGATACGTATGTTTGAGAGAAATGTATGACATAGAAACGTTTGCTAAATGGAAGAAAGGGGTACTCATTGTTAATGATGTTCGAGGAGATAAGGACTTTAGTAATGCACATGTTATATAAACTTTCAAATTGTATTGTGTATTGTTTGTTAACACACAAAATGTATTACATATTGCATTCTCTGGATACAAGTTGGCTATCGTTACTCACCATAAGCCGTCGAGATAGTTTTGCAACCACACTGCGATGCTAATGTTGCTTTTGTTATTTTGTACTTCAATTGTTTTTGTTATTAATATATGTTGTTTGAGTTTATGGTTTTTAAAACAACATATGTATTTCATAAGGATGTTATAGTTGTATCGAAATAACGCCATTTAAAGAACAAGAATGAGACTCAACCATCACAACACAAGGGCCCAAAGATTAATTTTAAGTCTATAGTCTAGGCACATGCTTTTGAACATTGACTATATGACATGGCTAACACACGAGCCATCACCAATGAAACCGCTTTGCAACCACATTAACAACTCATTGGTAGAAATTAGGCATTATGTTATTGCGTGCTCAACCATTTGTACATTAGTGCTTATCGTCAATGTTATAACACGGACCTAATTCAAGGGTTAGCAATAACAACTTGTCACGATTCTTTATGAATACATATGCGCTTGATATCTGAATGATGTTTCCTATCTCTCTTGAATAGATATTATTGTGTTAAATGGTCACTTTGAATTGAGTAATAATGATTCTTAAGGAATCATTGACGTTGCTATCCATGCAATATCAATTATGATGTGGCGTTGAATAGCCATGACGCGGCACTAAAGTTACAACAACACCAACGATATCATATACATGTATCAAACAATATTGAAGGAAAGTTACATGTGGTTTGTAACAACCAATTATTGATCTAAGCCCCATGAATGTCGTTTCCATCGGTCGATAATATCAATACATGTACACATATTGTAGTTGCTACTAATATCCATTCAGGCGTACTTCAATTTCAGTTTGATTATTCATAAGATAAGAAAACGGTTTACATGTAAGTTCCATACTCAACCATCTACATGATTCCTCTTGGTCTAAGTGGTGTCACAAGGTAATTCTCACTAGCCCATATATAGAGGTATAGATTGAAGCCTTTTCGGGCCTCAATCACCAATCTTGACTTTGATGACAAATTATATTCACGTCAAAAATAGTCTAAAGAGCGGTCTAAGAGATTCAGACAATATGTCACGAATCTTCTTGCCTCTAAAGACCCACACATCAAGGTCGAAAAGTTCCACCTTAGTTGCACTCCTTCTTTACGATTACCCTCCTTCTTTCGCTATAGAAAATTATGTCAACGATAATTATAAGACATGCCGCCCATTGGTGGCTTCAAAACTAGTATATATATATATTATCGTTAACAAAGAGTTGATAATGAAGATTACGTACAAGTAGATACTTATGTACAAACACACTCAAAGAATATTAGACAAAAGAATCCAACAACAGTTTGAAGTCACCATTCAATGTTAGAAAAGTTGATATAAAAGTAAATTAAATAAGAGCGACAAGTGCGTGATAGAGTTAATAAAGAAAAGAACAACGACAAAATTGCGTAAGTTATTTGTTTATTTATTTTATTTATTAACTAATGTTATTATTATCGAATAAAATCATACAAAATTTATTAACTATTTTTATTATTTTAATACAGGGAGCATTTTTGGGTCGATTTTTATTGTGTTGTCAATCGAGCTATTTTAAAGATCGATTAATAAAACAAAGCAGTTACCTCAAACATCATAGATATTTGGACTATTGTATTGAATTTTCAAGAAAAATATAGAAGTCTGGATCATGCTTAAGATTATCTCTTAACACTTGAAGCAATGGTATGTCTTCTTGTTTTCATTTTTATTACACTTATTATTATTTTTTAAGAAAAAAAGCGTTTATAATCTTTTATTTTCAAATTTAATTCGGGGACCTCGAAGAGAAAAATGGGACTTGGATATAAAAGATACAAGAAGAATTTTTGAATGCAATCAATTTTGCATGCAATAATTTTACAATTGTAATAATCTATCGACGATTAATCGGTAAGTTTAAATTTTCTTTCTTAAATCATTAAATGTGACAAAACATTTGTTTGTTGCTTGATAGGAACATTTGTTGCATTATGT